>CM046854.1:59176440-59498605 GCA_025617745.1 Heliocidaris erythrogramma
TTTGATAAGTATTATAAATTATCGCCGATTCTGAAACAGAAATCCTGATGTAAAATAATATTTAAGCCTACAAAATAAATAGAAATGAAATGAAATCGTTACATTCATGGAGAAGTATAATGATATTCAGAAGAATTAGAACTACGAACGAAAAACCACATCAAGAGAAGTATTAAGGATTATTAAAACCCTTAGAAATATTCCCTGAAAAAAGGGATAATATGGCTACTATATAAGATAGCAATTCCTCAGTAATTTTGTATTTGTTGTCAAAAGATAATTTGGAAACGTGGCATTTCATTGAAAGAGTCCGTTCTTATTACTAATAGAAACAAAAAGAATTTTTACACACACACCCACCCCCCCCCACCACACACACATATATATATATAATATATATATATATATATATATTATATATATATGTGTGTGATACCAGCAAAACATTTTAAATTTATAAATCTTAAATAACCAGTTATACCATTTTTATCCTCATTTCAATATCCATTATTATATATCTAGGCACACTTTCAAAAAAGAAAAAAAATATTTCAACATCGAGTTGGTCTTTGTAGATCTTCGTGCTCAAGATATTTTCCGAAAGTTTGTCTTTTAAGATATCGATGTCAATTACACTCAACAATTGCTTTCAATTATCATTGTGCGATAGTTTAATCTTTATTACAGTTGTCAGTGTAGATAGCATCTCCTTTATTACAATAATTATTCAGTGTTTATTTGATTATAGGTTCTATATTGAAAATTTTAAAAAATCGAATTCATTGTCAAAACGAATAGATTCATGTCTTGAACATGATGAAATATTTACATGGTGAAACGTCTAAATAGGCTTAAAAGATGAAAAACGAGATTGCAAATAATTAGTAAATTTTAAATGTGTCATGTTTTATTATATCCATTAATGAAGGAAGATTTAAAAAACGAAGATAATATGAAATTAAGCGTATAACACTACCAAATACAATGCATCTCATTTGTGCATTGTTTTTGTAAAGGCTACATTCCTTAGTGAAATAAAAATGGATATGCATCTGATTGATAAACTTTAAAATAAGACAAGACTGATTTTTACATAAAGCAAAAAGTTTACAGTAGTTCATGCAAATGGTTTGTCATAGAAAAAGAGGTCCAGTATGTTTGCCCTGTGATGTTGTTTAACATCGGATCTGATCCACATCCCAACCGGTACTAATAGGGGAGATTGGACCAGGTTATTTTTTCTCACTCTTTCTCACTGCTAATTATCCTCTCATACCGCGAGGGGAAACGAGCTATGTCCGCCCCGACGGCATGCCCGCCTCGGGGAAGCTCCCCGGGCCAAGCACATATCGGAAGCCGCTGGTAGAGTTGAATTTCCGCTGCAGAGTTCGAAACAGGATTCTCGCTTTTCCTCCTGCATGCCTTGAGCATAGCGCTGGCATAGCATGCCCGGCTCGTGCCCGGGCGCGCTAGCACGAGTGGCCGAGAGAGGAGGAGAGAGTCGATAAAATAATGATCACTGCCAATCCGTGACGCACACATCACGGATTTTTTTATGAATGGGACTAAGATACAACTTTTTCATCACAGCACAAACCTTGAGCCTGAAAAAAGCACAAAAATATCAAATGTACTCCTTTTCGCAGGCAGTTCTAGGAGAAGGAAAAAAACAAACAGCAAGCGATTTGAAACAGCAGGTACCGCGATGAACGAAACAAAAAACATTCCCTGCCAAAATGTCAACGTGAAGTAATTTTTGTGCTGGTCTTTATACAAACTATTCTCCCATTTTAAAAAAAATCCTTTGAATGATAAGTGGAATTTTCTATACCTATTTCGAGTGATATATAGCTGAAAGATGATTATTTTTAAGAAGTAAATATGCTTTGAAAAAAGAAATTTAACTCTTATTATGAGAAGCTGTCAATTTGGATTTGACGTTGGGAACATCTTCAATAATATTTTAACATAAACAGATCTTGATTGATGGAAATCCAGCGAGTTTCGTTGCAAGTGTGCTGACTGATATAAATCATCAAAATATTAGGTCTGCACTTCTCAAACTGCTTTCCAATTGTTAACAAAACGATCCTATGATTTTAGTAGAGAGCAAATAGTTGTGCTGTAAGCTTATGGATGCTAAATACAATTTTTTCGCTCTGATGGATTTTTTCTCCTGCACATTTGGAAATGAAAATAATAAGAAAATAAAACGGACCAAATCACTTTTTATGTTGCGAATAAAGTTACTTTACAAAAAGATAACATTTTTTTTTTAATTAAAAAGAGTTTCCTACCTTGACTGCGTCCATGTTGCAGGTGTTTGGCGCAAATATTCTGGAGGCAAAATACACCAACTCCAAAATGATGGTCAGAGTTAGGAATTATACGATCAAATTCTTCCAAAGAGAAGAAGAAAATATCCCTTTTAAAGTTTTTGTCAGGCAGTTTCTTTGCTCACTGGCAGCCCGTGGACAGGACACCGTAAATCAAGCTTGATCCGTCCCGTCTTCCGCGGCGGAGTATGAGGTCCGCTGTCCGATCGTGTGACAGGAGAAAAACTTTGATACAAAGTTGTTCTGTTCCTAGTCGCTTTGATGCTGAGGAACCAGCTGATAGACCATTACCCCCAAATCAGGAAAATAAGCTGACAACTTTTTTTTTCTTGTTATCGATAACTATGAGAATGTCGTCTGCTAAAACCTGTTGCTGCGTTACGTTGAAGTTGTCACTCGCTTTCTCGCACCGCTCGGTTGATGGTAGCGTAGCAAACTTTTTTCTTTTCTTTTCGCTCACTCTCTCCCTCTCTTTTCCCCTCTTTCTCTCTCTCTCTCTCTCTCTCTCTCTTCTCTCCAATGAGGAACTTGATAAGTTTGTTATGACGTGGAGGAACCTCTGTGAATGGGCCAATTATCGCTTCGCTCAGCCAATGGAGGTACAGTGAGGCTAATTATACCAATGATAGACAGGGAGAGACAAGGAGAGAGGTGGCCATTCATTGTGCACCCCCTTATCTTTTCAAAAGTTTTCGCGAGTTTTCTCTTACACGCTTACGGGTACAAATTATACAATGTGTATCTCCGCTCCATCGTATATCTTTTGAATATGTTTCAGGATTTGTCATGTTAGTAAATGGCATTGGTGGGTATAAGGCCTACAAGATATGCGTGAACAATCACAATGATATTAGAAACAATATGATTATAGTATCATCATTTAAAAAAAAATCCTATCGTTATCTTATATTTATTCATCATTAATTGAATAATCATTAACTTTTGCATCCGTTGTACAAGCAAATGGAATAACTACATTTAAATGTTTAGTGAATAAGGGATTATATTAACGATTACTGTTTTTGAAATGTTAGAAATATACGAGTTAATGGAATATTAAGTAATCCCCCCCCCCCCCCCTCCACGGAATCCTTTCTGAAATTCTGAAATTATAAAGACGCTCTAAACCTACCTAACAGGTTAATGTGGCCTTATAAAATCCCTCTCTCTCTCTCTCTTTTTTTTCTTCTTCTTGTTCTTCTTCTCTCTCTCTCTCTATCTCTCTGTCTCTCAGTCTCTCTCTCTCTTTCTCTCTCTTTCTTCTTTTTCTTCTTCTTCTTCTCTCTCTATATTTCTGTCTATCTCGCTCTCTTCTCTCTCTCTCTCTGGGCCACTTTTATATTTTGTTCGTGATTTCCAACATGAAATGAAGCATTCTGTATATCAGCTGTTTTAATACGTTGTTTTGAAACAAAAAACTCCATTGCGGTGGACCATGATGTGAGGTGGTTAATACGAACATCTCATTTCGAGCGGAAACTGGTATTTTAACACTTTCAACACTGCATCAAAGAGGTGGAGTCTATTTAGAATATAAGTTAGCCAAACTTTTGGACGATACCACCCCCGCTTATACACGATAGAAAAAACAAAACAAAACATGGAGGAAACATATTTAAAAACTGTATTGGAAAGGAGTTCCTTTTCATATTTTCTACTAAATCATGCTGATTTACACGGTGCTTCCTGGTGATATTTATGTTCATACACACATTAGTATTTTAAGAGGTGCGAATCTTAATTTCAAGTCGCAGTGGCACCGTTTGAGGAGTTGTTGTTGTTGTTGTTTTGTTTGTTTGTTTGTTTGTTTGTTTTTGTTTGTGTTTGTTTTTGTTGTTGTTGTTGTTGTTTTTTTTTTTTTTTTTGGGGGGGGGGGGTGACTTGACCGTTTCCTTGATTAAAAAAAAGGAATAAGGTTCTTATCACTGAAAACTTTAAAACTCAACAATTACCCATTCAAGGAAGATGTGAGTGGGGCAGATGGTGGGTGAACATGTTTCTGTGATGGATTGCAATCCGTTTTTGCTACCCCGGAAAACTATAAGACAAGAGCCGTCTAACAACTACCATACATGCACCCCCCCCCCCCAATTCCCCAGTAAGTGGCATGAAGGGGGTTGTCCGCGTGTATCAGTCATTGGGGCAGTTGTCCGGGTAGATAGTATGGCTGCTGTTAGCACAGTAGGTACTAGCCCTCATACAAAAAAAAAATACACCACGGAATTTAGTAATCCAAATCAAATCAGGTCGGTTATTCGATTTTTTGTTTGTTTGAATGTCTGGGGTTTCTAGTTTAGAATAAGCGTTGTGTGCAGGTGTGTGGGGTAATTGCACAAGACACATTTTATAGGTTACTGAACCATAAAGTACCCCGAATTTTGGGACTAATCTATATCAGGTAATATTGTTGCTTGTGATAAGTAGAGTTCGACATCAACATATTAATCATTTGCCTATCTCTATCCCTGCCGCATCTCCACTCAGTCCACTCCGAAACTGGTAGTGTGCTTTGTGCATAAACAAATTCTTTATTGGTTTCGGTATTATTAAAACAATATAGTCAAACTGACAATTATTGTTGTACGAATAATTTTCTCTAATTGCCCTATGAGAATATAATTGTTTCCACGAATACACATGCAAATTTCTATTTCCTTGTTGCAACAAAAATTACGGCAGTATTTTCTTCCTTCTGAATTGATATCTTGCACACTGAAAAAAAGAAATGTTCAACTCTGAACTGTGCAAAAGTTCCCAAACTAGCGCCTTTACGGACAAACATGGCAATTAATGCAATAGTATTATTTGTTTAGTCATACATTATCAAACACCTCAATTCTATATTCTATATCAATTTTAACAATTTACACCTTGTGTAATATACTTTCATATCTTTTTCTTTTTGTTGTTGTGGTTATTGTAATTTTCATTATTATCTTCCCTTCTACCAATTCTCACTGTCCTCCTTCTTGCCTTTTTCTAACTGATTCAGTCCTTCGTATATTTTTCATCATCTCCATTCTCTTCGTCTTCCTAATCATCTTTCTTATCTTCATCCGTGATCATTTTCTCTTACATTTTTGGGGGGTCTACAACAGGTTTCCCTCTTCCATACCTTTTTAAGTTCTGTTAAAGTATCTTGACCTGAATATTCTGCTCAAAGCATTGTTTAAAATTGAATCTTCAGGCATAACGATGTCAGATAATATACAATTCCCATAATACTGTTTGATCAATATTACTTATGACACGATTCCAACTCCAGACAACCAAAATATATTTTCCAGGACTCTTCGTTCCAATCAACTCACCGATTTAAATTAAAGCTGACATTAATGGGACTAAAATGCAAAATCCCAATTAGACCACTAATCTTACGTCCGGCTACAGAAATATTTCAACCCCCTCCGCCAGAGGAGAGGGGTAAAATAGACCCTCTCCGATGCTTCCATAGAATGGAACCTTCTTTATGTCAGATGATTTTTATCGAAACTTGCTCACCATCAACGGTACTCACGTGGGCATGCGGCGGGCTTACAATTTCTTGGGGGAAATGTCCAATTTTTAATAATTACTCCTCGAAGATGTGCATTTATTAAGATGGAATTCTTCCAGGAGTCATGTTCGGAGGCGTTAGTGTTACCTATGTCCAACTATATAGCCAGACTAACCGGTGCTTCAATGAAAGCTTGTTGTCATCGTTACCTGTGGTTATTTTTCCTGATTATTATTGTAATTGAGTTCGAAGCTTTTATAGGACTGATGAAAGATATGCTTATCCTGTGTGAATAAGAGGGGATGAATATGATTTGCTTCGTACAAACAATCAAAGAAAATAAATTAGATAGGGATCAGGGACATTATCTCATAATGTGTAAATGTATTTATGTTTGTATTCATATGCCTGGCTGCATGATGTACATAAAACTGATTTTGAAAAAGGAGGGCGGGTGGGGTGACGGTTTTCGTACTTTTTCGATCATGATCATTGCTTTTGATTTAAAATATTTTCGTATTCTAATTCTTCTTATTTGGAGTGCTATAGTTTAGGAGTGATATAAATTTTGATTCCCACAATGAGAGGTGTATCGTCCATGGGTCAATACATTGAGGGGGGCTTCATCATGTTAGGTGGATGAAATGCAAAATAAAACATGAGGGGAGGTTGTGGAAGAGAGTTGTCTCATCTTCTTTTCACGTCCCCCTCTCTCTTTCTTACTCACGCTCTCTCTCACTCTCTCTTTATTTGTCATCATTTGATTGTAGAGCACATGCCCCCTCTACCCCCCCCCCCCCCCTCCACCACCAAAAAATTGCCCATAATTGTGATTTTCATAACACGGGATGAAGAATATAAATACTTTGAAATAAAAATATAGGTCACTACAACTTGAGGTCAATAGTCTCCATTTTAAAGGTCACCCCTTGTCCCTGTCATGTCACATTTCACATTCGAAAAGTGAAGAACGTCTGATAACCAACGGCTATATCGTATATTAAATAGGTCAACATTTCTTATTACTTCAATACAGGTAGGCCTATATATTTTCAAAATGACATGTACGAACACGATTGAAATGATACTAGACCAATGACACCACAGGCCAGCCATCTTTAAATATCACCGACCTAGCCGCCGCCTGTCCATGAGCCTATAACTCACAATATCCTAATATTACATGACCCACAGGTGTGTATTCAAACAAGAACTGACAAAAAAATGGGAGCTAGGCAGCTCCGATTACAAGCTTAATTACCAGTTAGTTTCGGTACGGAAACACACCAGATTTTGTGCCTTCTCCAACGCTTCGTAGTGCTCTCGACAGAAGTATTGAAATCTTGACTTCAAATGACTCCACACAGACAAAACGCGAAGGCTGCATTACGGTTCGAATTAAACGCTCGAGATCAGTTGAAAACTTTCGAAAGGTAGCTATAATGCGAAACAAGTTGGTGTATGAATTGTAAACAATAAAATCGGGGTAGAGGGACTCAAAAGAGACACTGAAAGTTGCTACGTGCGCCGAATCTTGTCAGCATTTTGGGCGAGTTAGTTTTGACGCGTTGTGGCGAATCATGGCGTAATTGGAATCCTTTAGAGTATACATTTTGGGGGTATGAAATACTTTGTTAAAGTCGAAACAGAGATGTGAAACGGTGAAATTGAAAACAGTCGTGTACTGAATGAAGTTTGATTCGAGATATGCATGGTTGATGGGGAGCAGATAAAACATGTGTATTTGATGCAAATGATAGCCAAAGCTGGTACCAATGTGGCTGTCTGGTGATGTAGTCGCAGAGGTCATTGAAATCGGTAGTTTCTATCTTCTGTCTTTTTTCTGTTTTTTTTTTTCAATTTTTTTCAAGCGTTTTCTTCATACCACCTCTTTTGCATGGACCATGATTTATTCTTTCTTCTTCTTCTTTCGTTCTTTCTTTCTTTCTTTCACCATCAACGGTTATTCAACATGACAGTGATCCTGCTGCATGATCTTCATTTTTACCTTGTGAAAGAACACAAGGTCATGTTTGAACACTGAACAAAATAGAACATGGGCCTACGTGAGAACAAACCCCCAAAATCGATTTTCCACTATCGCCAGAAATAGCACTTTGCCGCTATTAACACAGCCCTGCCCAGAGGGGGCGCGAACGGGATTTTTGTTTTGTTCTTGTGAACAGAAACTCCATGTCAAACGCGTGCTCCCGCTCTCTCTCCCTCTCTCTCTCCCTCTCTCTATCCAAGTCGTCGAAAAATACATTTCCAACCCGACAGTGTCCACATTTAATACTCTAACGACAACCAGGGCCCGTATTGAAAAAAGGGGTTTTACTACGCCCCTCCCCGCCCTACAATTACTATCTTTTCTGAGACTTGTACTTAAAGGGATACGCCACCGGGCGGCCATGGGGAAAGTCGGGATTGCGTAAGCCCCATTCACTCGTACACAAAGTTTGTGCGTTGAACGCGTCCGTTGGACTAAGCGGGATTACATTTGGACTGCACGAAGCCGACCGAATCTCGAACGAGAGCTCGAGCTCAGGTGGAGCGTACATGTTTGTGCGGCGACCAGTCTATCCGAGGTTTGCGCCCCGAGGGGCAACGGCATGATCAGGTAACGATCACGGTGCCCTCTCGCGGCATTAAAACGTCCTCAGTCTGCGGTTGAGTATCCCTTTAAAGGGTACCAATCACCAATCTGAAAAAATAATTTGTGTACAGCTAGAATGTATAAAATCAACCTAACAATCGGTTAACGGTTATGGAGTATGAAGAAAATGAAGGAAAACATAAAACCTCGCGCGAGACCCAACTCGGCGAGGTGCGTCAACTAGTCTCCTCACAAGTCGCTGTATTGTTTAATTGGGAGTGTATTTCAACTGGCAATATCTCTTTATAGAATCAACAATTGAAGCTCATATTTTGAATATAGTATATTGACATAGAACCTCTAACATACGAAACTAAATATTTGTTGGTGATTGTACACTTTAACTATGAAGACGGAAGACGAAAGTGGTTTCATTTTACACGGGTTGTTGACATCGCATGAGACCATATTCATTGCGTGAGGCCTCGGAATTCGGGGAAAGGCAGCGGGAAATGGAATCCTGAAACATACCCATCTCTCACCCTTTGACCTCCATCATCCAATCATGAAAACAAAATAGTCCAAACTGTGATCGGGTTTTTACAACCGACAATCTTTGAAAAATGATAACTACATTCTATAACGTCCTAACCGGAGACCTTCAATGATTCGCTGGCTTACTATATTCATCGTGATACGCATGCGTTAATGTTGTTACTAATGAACATCTTGGCGAAATATATAGCTACATTTCTTCGCTAACTAGGGAATAAGTTGAAATGATATTTAATAACCAAAATTTATTTTCCTTTTCTCTTGAGGGGCGCCCCCTAGTGTTCACACTGATAATCCTTAAGACCGGCTCATACGATGCGTCATTTTAATTGCGTCAATACCTGCGCAAATCGGGCTTGTTAATGCAATAAATTCATACCCCTATTATTAAAAACGTTCATTTTGCATACAAATTTTAAGCGATATCACTCTTCCATAACGCGCAAAACACCGTACATGTCACGCGGCCCTACGTCAGCAGATAACACTCCTTGTAAGCTGGGCTTTAGTATACGCCTATTCATGTGCGTATTGCTTTCCCATTTCCTCCTAGAGCCTTTATTTCTCTCTCTCTCTAGCTCTCTCTCAATCCCTCTCTCTCTTTCTCTATATTTTTATGGCGCTTTATCAATTTAAATACTAATATCTTGTTTCGGTCTACGTACTTAACATGAACAATATATTGGTATTGACACATGATTATTTGAATCATATGATTCGTATGAACATGGGCAATCATAAAAGAAATCAAACTTTATCGTTGCTATGGTTACATAAATAAGAACATAAGTTTGAAGGCGTGAACAAGGAAGCAAATTACAAACAAAGGATCTAACCTGTTTAAACCCTTACCCGTCAAAACTAATTGCCCTTATCAATATCTAACTTTTAAAATTGAGGACGACTGGCTGAAAGTATGCATACAAATTTCTCCTATTATTCAGCATCCAGCACTGCATGAGAGGAACTCTAATCCCCTTTTTGAAGGCCCAGAAAACGAATTAAATGGCACGTGGGGCCGTCGAAATGCACCCCTCCTCTTCCAGTTCTTGGGAGGTTTTCGACCCCCCCCCCCCCCGGATTCTCGATTTCTGAATATACCCCTTTCATGACCGCTGTGCACGTAGGTGTTTTGAAACTTGGGCTCACTTTTTTCCGTGCACTTTGAATTATATTTTCGCTCAACATGTTAGATTAATAATATCAATCATTAAAAAGACTTTTCAAAACCAATTTCATACACCTCTAACGAGGCTCCTGCCTATTAAAATTTAGTTCTTCAAATATCAAGTTGCTCTGGTTTCTGTGAATTTACATAAAACAAAAAAAATCTTGCTTAAAAAATTACATCTATAAGATTACGTTTTGATTATCATAATTATAGACACTTTAAAGAAGGTTTCCATGTTTTGTAAGCTCTTGTAGAAAAAAGGGAAATCGTTCTAATTTTATTTTCAAAAATGCATCACAAGCGTTCTACAACGTTTTGCGTGGTCTTTGGTGCAACAATGATTATGCAACTATATAAAGCTCCTATTCCATGCACAACCCACTCTCTTTGAACAAGTGGAAGTTCAACACTTTCGCCTTTAACTTTGTCATAGCCGTACTTATTTGCATGCTCGTTGTGGAGAGAAATTGAATTTTTAAAGTTTAAAAACAAAGCAAATTTGTCTGAGACCTTTCACAAATTTCGTCCCACAACAGAAGGCAATGACCCCCTGAATATTTACCACAGCGACCTGTCACAAAATATTACTTAAAGTGGAGAGGAAAGTCTTAATCCTGTTCAATATGTATTTTTGAAATAATGATTTAAACAAAAATAAGACATTCCATCATGATGTCGTCAAGTGGGAACAAAATTGAAGAATTCATATTCCCGCTGTCATGGCTGTAGTCTCCTGGTTTGAACTGCATGCAAACGTCACAATGCATACTGCTATCTTCAATCATTCTTGTGTTACCTCTTTCATAGGGAAATCATACGTGAAGGGTGTATTATGTTGCCCCGTTGTTTGGGGACCAGAGCAAACCAAACGAAATGCCAGAAAATAGCTGGCAACTTTTTGGTAACAAAAGATCAGTTATTTTTTGACAGGTCTATCACAAACGATAATATCATTTCTGATTAAGATGGACATGGCTTTGGAGATGTTTTTGGTGGGATTGTGGAGGCGAGAAGAGAAGTTGGGCATACCAAATAAATTTGAAAATTGAATGTGAAATGTTTAGAGGTGTTTTCCAAGAAAAATATTATTGTGAAAGATGTAATCCCCTTCTTCGCCAAGCTTCCTCTCTTTCTCACTTTCTTACATAGTCTCTCATTATCTCTATCGTTATCTCTATAACTCATCTTTATCTGTCTATGCTATAAAAGATACATGTATTGACCATGGAATATCGATTGTTCCCACAACGTGTACATATTACATTCTTTTTGTTCATATGTGAAGTCTTTTTTTTTAACGAAATAACAAAGAGATTGGAACGGTTAGTTAAATAGACTAATGACTACTACATCTTCTTCTTCTTTTTCCTTCTTTTTCGTTTTCCTCCTCTTCTTCTTCTTCCTCTTCTTCTTCTTGTTCTTCTTGTTCTTCTTGTTCTTGTTCTTCTTCTTGTTCTTCTTCTTCCTCCCCCCCTTTTTTTTTGGGGGGGGGGGCGGTGGGGTTGTTATTGCTTGTAACTTTAGTTGCAGATAATGCAGGTGCGAATTCATTTGAAAATAAGCAATGTGATAATTATGCAGGAAACTAGACAATATCTACAAAAATAAATGTTTCGAATTGATATATGAAAAGCAGCATAGTATATTTGTTTCGAATTGACAATTATGAGTTTATACTCATTATTGTTATTCGAATATTGTTGTTATCAAACAGGGCCTCATGAAAGACCACCAATAGTAGTGAAAATGAGCGACCCTGTCTAAATATCAGAAATAAACAAATAAATGAAAGAAGAAACAAGAAAAAAATGAGTTTTCTACCTCGCTATGTTATCATGCTCATATCCGTTTTCAATTTGACAAACGAATGTTGGAAAGGCAATAAATAAATACCCATGCCTTGCGAAATAAAAATAACTCACAAACATTGCTAAAATCATGAGAACACAAATACTTTCGATTACAGCAATAAAACATAAATAAATCGCAGGCAATTTCACCGGGTGAACGGCGGAAGCCCACCGGGAGAGTTCGGGGAAACTTAGAGAGGGTTGGCCGGGAAATCGGGGCATCGGGCAGCGGGATATTAATATAACAACAGCTCGCTCTTTGGGTGAAAAGAGGAGAGAGAGAGAGAGAGAGAGAGAGAGAATAGATAAATGAATGGGTTCAATTGGATGTTGATTTTCCTTTTCTTTTTGAATCGACGACTCAAGCAGTAAATCGGTCTTAACTAATAGCAAAATATAGTTTCAATTTATTTTTAAATCGTGCAATGATTTTCTTTGAATTTTGAGAAACGTTTCCAACTGTTCTGTATTTTCTTTTCTTTTCTATGATTTGTGTCTTCATTTTGTCTGCAATAATAGAGATGTGTATTTATTTTTATTTTTCTTTCTTCCTTGTCGTTATTATTTTCTTTCTGGTTTTTTTTTTCCTGGTTAATCGTCTTCAGTTCTCCGATAAACGTTCCGAGAAAATTTTTCTCTGATATTTTCTGTTTTTCTTTAACATATAGGTTATTCTTTTGAATTGTTATGAAGTCTGTTTCTCTGTCTTTTCCTTTTTTTACTTGAAAAGCAATTATTTTATATATAGTACTTTATTTTATTCAACCTGAATAATGTTATAAATTTAATAGCTGGTTTGTATTAATTGTATGCGTGTTGTTTCTGTTCTGTATCTGTGAAGCGATTCAGTAATGTATTTTTCGAAAAATGTATATTTATTTCAATAGCTTTTAATATTGTTCTGAGAACAGCATACAAAGACATGACTCAGGTCCCCGAGCCTCTATTCGTTTTGCCAAATCTTACCCTTCAATCAAAAAACGTTTGACAAGCAAAAATTGGAGAGATTATTTTTGAAGTTTTAAGGGGCGGATGCGTGGGCCTTTGAATAATTTATGCTTTCTTCCTCTCATTATAATTGCTCCCAAAAGAGGTTATTTTTGAAAAGCAGAACGTCGCCGAATTTAGAGGATCTGTTTATAATAATGCCAGCAGCTTGCCATATCCATATTCATAAATATACCCCCACTCCTTCTTATGATATCGATGCGATGAGAAGGATAAGTTCTCTTTAGAAGGGTACTTAAATCGTCTTTGCTATTTAAATCAGTGCATAATTTTATTTGATTTTATCTGATTTTATCTTTCAGGTTGGCCTTGCCAGCTAAACCTGCCTGTATTAAACCTGTGTGAAGAAATTCAACAAACCAAGATGCCATCTTTCTATGAACAAGATAAACCTGGCACCACGTTTAAACCAGTGTTAAATGACTGAGTTAGAACATAGAATTTTGCCGAAGTTACTCTCTTAAAAAAAAACCCCGACTTCTTTATAGCCTCAAGGGTTAAGAATAACGGTAATTTTGAGTCAGTGATGCAGGCATGGAAAATTACAGTATTATAAACACGATTGATTAAATGTAATCTGATATCTTATCGAAAGATCGAGTGACAGTCTAAAGTAATTTTAAGTTTAGATACCTAATTATTTCAAAGCTTTGTAATCTTCGTAATAACTCTTTGTTAATCTGCATTATCAAATTTTCTGATCACTCCTAAACAAAGATTCCAGGAAAGAGAGCATTTTATGTCCCACAGTTAAGGTTTCGATTCCCAATGCCGTTGAACTTTATCCAGAAGATCTTTCAGGTCATCCCAATCGAACCATCGGCGGGGTGCCCCGACAGATCGGGCCATCTTTTAGGTCATGCACCGCAAAATGCGGTGGTTTGGGTTCTAATTTGCCCTTCAAATCGTGGGTCAGGGACGAGTAATTGGAATCTCTTGAGATTAGATACATTTCTTTGACACGAAAATGCATGTCATAACATGAATGTAACAGTGAGAGAAGAGATTGAGTATAATGAATACATTCAAGCGCAACGCCCGATTGGGATATGGGAGTGTCACCCCCGCATTCAGAGAGAGGACAATTTGGAGGATTTTAGAGTCTTGTAGCCATATGAAAAGAAACACAAAACAAACAGAACACAAACAACGACCATTCCGTTCCCTTTTTCTAACTTTTTTTATCCTCTGGCTCTTCCTTTTTCTTTAATAATGAACATCTATCTGCAAATTTACAAATTTTTTGTAATCTTTTCGGAAGATTTGAAATTTATCGACCATGATTTATGCTTATTGGCCAGACTTTTCAGCGAATTTGACGCAACACCCTCTCCCCCTTTCTCCACTCTCCTTCCTCAATTCAAATGTCCAGCGACATCCTTAGAATCTTTATACTATCGCGATGTAATAATGACAAACCGTATATCTAATAAGTTCAGAATACATTCAAGCCTGTAAGCCTATAAAGAATCATCGAATAGCGATTATCCATTCTACAGGTTCAAGAAGGAAGCAAGCTTTATTCATGTTATTAATACAGTTGTTTGATATTGGGTGGCAGTAGTATTTTGTTGTTAATCAAACAAAAGCAATATCTTTTTGATCTAAAGTTTCAACCCTAGTTAATAGCGTTACAAGCCATTGACTTTTACACATTGTCTTAGATATGACAGATCTCATTCGGATTCCTAATATGACGGAGTTAATTCGGATCCCTCATATTCTAGACGATAACAATCGCCATTTACCTCAGAGGGATATTAACCGCTAATCGCTCTACCCCTCCTCCGGGCCCACTACCTGTCGTCTCTCATTTAAAGAAAAGAGATCCCCTGAAAAATGTAAATGAAGAAGAAAAAAAAATCGCTTAATAGACTCCACGAATTTGATCCATTTTATCCAGCCCGAGATTATCTGAATGCTATATCTGCAATCGCTTGGGGAATACTATACGATCTATCCATTACTTCAGTGGTGTAGTGTGGGTTCAGCCATTGAGGCACTGCTATCATTGGGGGAGGGGGGGGGGGGGGGGTTAAGTTGGTGATTGAAACGCGAGTCAACAAGGCCATGAAGTGGAGGAAAGCGTCGTATAATCTTCTTGTCAAATTGCCCCTCCCCCTTATTTTTTCCTCTTTCTTGAATTATTTTATTTTCCCCTGTTTTCGAATTCGACTAGGAATGCATAAACCCCAGCCCCCTCCCCCACTCTTGTTTCTACGCCTCTATTTTACTTTGTAATCCAAAAATAACAGAAGAAAAGATTCAGGACGTATATCTCTCCGCTGATACTTTTTTCTCCGCTCTCTGCATTATATGATTTTTTTTTTCTTTCTGAACATTTTTTTAAACGTTTAGTTTCTTACAGGGCATAGCAGATTTATTAACTCTTTTATTGATATGGATGAGTTTTAATACCGTCGAGACTTCGCCGTGTTTCCATCGTTCGCCATAACCTTTGGTTGAGATAAAAGATGACTTCCTAAATAAATTTGAAGGTATTGGAGATCTTTCCTCTCCCGTCTTCTCATGGCTAGGTGCTCTTCACGAGACACACACGCAACTCTCTTTACCACGATGATTGACAACAAATCTTTATGCACGTGGGACCACAGCCAAATTAAGAAGAAAGAGAGGCGAAAATGATCGTAAAAATATGTTTGTCCATTCATCATCAAAATCATTAGTTGGTGATCTACTTATGTAATGGATATTTGGGTCGTGGTACAATTACTAGTTGTATAGAATCTTATTCCTATTTCTCATTGATCAGGTACAAATAACAAACGGTACATATGACAACATTTTGGCACAGTATTGTAGGCCGAGAGCGGAACGTAATTTCAGCTCCATTTTTTTCTTTATTCATTCATTAATTTTTGTTTATTGATAAAAAACCCCAAAACAACTACGACCTTGTAAAATAATCCAAGAGACTGATACCTACAATGTTTACAAAGTTGTATAATATGATAATTGAAAAGATTCCATACAATGCCATTACCAAATAACGTCACTTATCTGTTGTTGCTGTTACTGTTGCTGTTGTTGTTAAAGTTGTTGTTGTTTTATATCAATTTTTACTTTTATTATCTGATTATATTTCCATCTTTTTGTTTTCAATTTATCATGTTTCGGTTACTAGATGTTCATGTAAATTATCAAACGACTTGTAACATAACTATACTAAAAAAATGTAAATAAATTGACGGTGTTACAAATTAGTGGGAATGAGAACAGAACTCACCAATTATACTAAATTTGGAACGGAAGTATCAGTGGGTTGAAGTATGCGTTTCCACTTGGTTGTCTTTTCAAGGAAAACAGTCAGAAGTAATGTTTTTCATAACCTTGACACGGTTGTAATAAGAGAATGATAGGATATTGATATAACCTGAAAAGATGATTTCAATGTTTGTTTTTCGTGATTTACAGCGCATTTTCCTTCCCAGCCACATCGGTTCATTAGGAATGTCGTAAATCACATGACCAGCTCTGAAAAAAAATGACCACATGACATTCTCAAGTAGAAATAACAAGAATTGGCCATACCAATTACTTCTGTGATAGTGTTATCATCATTAATATGGAATCGTAAATGAATTTTGTGAGGCCATGATCTTTCTTTCCTTTTGAATGGTCAAGATAATATAATAACGTTTTGCATATTTCCTTACGGTGACCAATCAAGACACATTTGAAAGATGGGCAGGAGTAATTGATTTGAAATAAGTTATCAAAGTGCAGATTATTCTTTGGCTTTTGTAAAAAAGATGTAAGGATCGTGTTTAATGTAAAAAAAAACACAAAACGAAACAAAACAAAACAAAGCAACACAAAAAGAGATAGTACTCTATAAGTTCATATGCATAACAGATACATGTACACATTCTACACGTGGCAGGGTCGGTAGAAATTCCAATCAGATCCGAAATGTAAAAAAATATATTACTCTTTTCCACTTGTTATTGACATTCTAAAAATCCATTAAATTTTCTCCGTGTAAGGCGTGTGTGGCAAACCAAAACTAATAACCCTTTTCTTTTGAAAAGAAAACTGCACGATCTGGAGCTGTTTAAGATGTCAGCTAAAGTAATACGAATAAACGTTTTCACACATTTTTCTAATGACAATTATGAACAGTAACAGACTTATCAATCTAAATGCTTATCAAAACTGAGCCACCCATACAGAATTCTTAAAGCTTTGCATGTTATTAGGGGAAACACCTGTAAATTTTGCCCCTTAGCCCGTAGAAATGTCAAAAGTATTGTGCTCTTTCTTATATAATTGACACTCCCTTTAATTCCCAAAGACAGTGCGTTTCGTCTTCTGACGTTGGGTTCAGACCTCCCTCTCCTCTCCCCGAAAAAAAGTGTTGAATCAGCTTCGATGTTATAAATACATTCAGTCCCACATGAATAATAATGTGTTGCTGCATCATAATGGATGACATATATAAGAATGAGAATGTTGATTGAAAGCGTTGATAAGTATGATGTAATTGAGAAAAGATTTCGATAAATCGAAGGGGTAGGACTTCTACTTCCCCTTGAATTATGCTTAAAGGTTGTGAATACAAGTATAATAATTATGAAGTTAACTCTCTTTTTTGTGTGTGTGTACACTCTGCCCAAGCACTCAATTTCCCAAGAAAAACAGATTGTACTGTGGCTGAATTTTCATAAACCTCTTCAAATAAAATGGTATTTGGGCTGTATGACTCATGAAAATGATTTTGGTTTGGTGTTTACGACTGTCTGTTTAGTGAACACACGTATTTATCAGTTTATTAAAAAACCCACTTTCTTCATGATCTATATTGTCAAAAGATAATTCCGTCGGTAATGGTTGTATTGTATTGATTATATATTGTACTGTATTGATTGTATATTGTACTCTATTGATTATATATTGTACTGCATTGATTGTATATTGGGCCATTCTCAATTTTCACCTTTTGCAGTCCATTCTGTAATGAGATAAAACTTTTCAAAAGGGCCTTTTGATGAATATGCGCGTTCCTGGTTTTGAAATAAATGGTTTCAAGTATAGTCTTTAAAGTTGTGGTTTACACCACAATGAGCGAATGACATAGAGGGGGTGTAAAATAGGCTGGGCATGAGAGGTGGAGTGTAAATGCTCTCCCTAAAGGAAAGTAGAAAGATCTGCAAACACAACAGATTGTGTATCTTTCTGACACCATCTTCTATTCTGTTGATATTGTTATACATTTGCGGACCTGTTTATCCTAGAATTTAAAAGGGGAATCCGGTCCATGAATTATTTGGTTTAGTAGAAGCAGAACAATCAGACAAACAGAACAGAAACAAAATGTTGAGAAAACCCCGACAACTAATACTATATTTATGAAGTTTTTCGTTGACATGAGAAACTAGGAAAAGTTATAAATCACTAGAAAAATGTGCAACTCCGTTATGAGCTTGTGATTTCATTCTCTCACAAACTCACCAATTACATGTAATTTGTTTACATTTCGTTTTCGTGTGATTCGTTTACATCAATAATACATGTTTAAAAAAAATTGTCCAAGAATAAGATTTCCTCACAACTTGAACCAGGTTGGTGAATTTTGAGAGAATGATGTCACAAACTCATGACCGAATTGCCAATTTGTCTAGTGATTTTCATCGTTTTCTCCGAGTTTTTATGTCTTTAAAATATTAATAGCTTTCCTGTTAGTTGTCCAATTTCCTCAAACTTTTTTTAAACTCCGTTTGTCTAATTTTTCTGCTTCTATAATGTCAGTTGAAACCACAGAATTCTGATCTTGGACCGGATTTCCCCTTTAATCAGAGAACTGGCCCAATTCTAAATTATCGGAAATCTGAAGAACGTATCAACTTATCAATAGAGGCCTTACAATTCAAACTTTAATGCACTTTATTTTGCTTGTAATGACCGAAAACGTTTCTGCACTAAGTTGTGTTGTCAATTATTTTGTATAAGGTTAATTGCACAATACGTATTGTTATACACATGTACTTTGAAAAATGAAAATGTAATGAAATAAAATCTAAATCTGAAATCTGAAATCTGAAATCTGAACCTATTGAACGATAACACTTGAAGTCTGCATATATATTGGCGATCTTTATCAGTTTATATTAAATATTTATTCCATCAGCTGTTGTTTTTTACCCACTTATAGTACTGCTCTGCTTTGCATCTCGTAAATCAAATCCTGTACTTCAAACTTGACAAATGATATGGTTTTTAATTGCATTACTCAAAGCCTCCTACGATTCCTAGGGGCGTCGATAGAGGGTATGTGAAATTATGACACACCTTTAAAAGTTTTGTTTCTGTCCGCAAGTTTCCTTAAAGATCACATTGCAAGAAAATTCCCTCAAAATAAATATTGGCTTAATACTTATTATTGCATAGATGGCATAAATTATACAAGGTTATCCAAATTCAACGCTTGGAAACATTTGAATTAATGATTATTATCAATTATAAAACGGTAAAATACAGCCCCCGATATAGCAGCTGAAGAGCTCCTTGAACGCTGCTGAGATGTGTGACGACACACGAAGGACCAGTCCTGTCTAAGCAGACGATGTCCCATAACATCTTACACATTTTTCAGTGCCTGTTTTGTCATCTCCTCTTCACTTATTTCTCTTACTTGACTAGCGTCAGTCTTAATGTTAGTCTGTTGCCTCACTCTTAACTTCGTGTATGGTATTATTTTGATGAAAAATGCAGCGTTAAAAAAATAAAGGAATCAGTCACTTGTAAACAAAATAAGACGCCATTGTATTTTCAGCTGTTTGCACCGGGGCATGTTCGGCATGTTCGGCGTTTCAAGAGGGAACGAATACAATCTGTGATATTATTCGGAGGGCTTTTCAATTTGAAAATGGGGTTTATTTCATTGATCATTGACCCTTCTCCTGTGTATTTACAATCAAACGGTTTTAGTTATCAGAATCAGTTTCACTTTCCCTTTTAGAATGGTGTGAAATAAGGTCATGTTAAATATACCAAACTCTTTATAATTTGATAAATAATTGCATTGCAATTACGTTCATTCATTATAGGACGTCGTCTGCTTAAGCAGGATCGATCCCTAGAGTGACGACATCAAAACATCGCTATATTTCTGGCGAATCCTCGGATATTCCAGATGCTTAGAAGAGCTTTTATTTATGTTTTTTTTATAATCATCAGATACGCAGTTGACATAAAACTTATACGATTGCCATCTGTAAGCTTCCCAGTTTCTAGTGATACATTAATTGCCATATTTGTGATTTTCTTGCAATGTGATCTTTAATTGTTGTTGGCAAAATTTATACTTTTTTTGGACTGTATAAAAAAAAATGAAATTCTATTGATTTTGTATCTCTTTTCTTTTCTTACACCCTTTTGTAGTTTTTGTTTTATGTATTTTTTGATTTTTTGATTTTTTGAATTTATTTTTGTATTTTTTTTTTTCATTGTTTTCAATGTTTTCATTTTTTTCACTTTTTCACTTTTTCACCCTTTTTTGTTTTGTTTGTTTGTTTGTGTGTACTTTTTTCGGGAGGGGGGGGGTAGATTACTTCAAGGCACGCTCTGTTCAACCCCCCCCCCCCCCCCCCCATCATTCAATTCGGGGCTTGAAACGCCCATGACCACTCCTTACAGCTTCCAGCGTTCATCCTGCCTTCAAGTAACACAACTGACCATATATCCGATCCTTCGCTAGATTATAGCACTTGCTTATAGGAGAAGCTACGGAAAGGGTTTGATTTGGAGAAGTTTCTTCGAATCCTTGGAAATTAGTGATTTTGATCTTCCGTGACGGTCGGTCAATCCTAACGACCTTAAGACTGTTATGTGGTTTTAGTCAAGATCAACAAAGGATCAACTTGAGAAGATAATGAAGGATGGATACCCATCTTAATTTTGTTTTCAAACTGATGTGTCTTATACTTCCAAGGTATATGCTCCTCTTATATCCTCTGTTAGAATTCCGTTTTATGATTTTTTTAAAGGTTGTCACTTCTTCGAATAACCTGCTAGTATACGTGTTATCTAGTTCTAATCATTCTTTCGTCTTAGGTTAACTTTTATTTGTTCAACTCTTCTTTTCCTTCTTTTATTCCTTATATTTACATGACTTGCAATATTCATATCAAAGTTTGTTTGTTTAGATCTTTTAATAATACCTAAGCTTTGCCAGTACAAGAAATCAGTTGTCAAATCAAAAACTGAAGGGGGAAAAATGGAAAGCCATCAGTATTATGCAACCAAACGATTATCATGAATGGCAATCAAATCGATTTTGGGCCAATTAGTTCACCCTTATATTGAAACATTGTCATCCACTTTTCATTTTTTTTTCATTAATAAAAAATACATTAATCAATCAATACGGTATAGGATGTTTATCTAATATTGGCAACTAAAATCAGAATTTGTGGGTGTTGCACTGAGCCCATGACTTGGTGTCTGTCTTGCCAATGTCTTGGATCGTTGAGAAGCTGATTTATGCTAAGGAAGAACCGATATCCTGCTTTTAAGGTATTTTTAACGCGATACAGGCTGCCAGCCAGTGCGTAACTATAGACCACCTAAAGGTTAAGCGAAACGATTGAAAACTTTGCAAAACTCAAATTATTTTAAAGATGGTGTTGATTAGTTGTCATGCAATAGCCACTGTGAAGGAAACTGTCCAAAAGTTATTCTTATTCATTATTTAATATGTAGTAAATAATGATGTTTTACATTATCAAAATATGATTAAACTGAATAAATCTTGCTGAATATTACAAACAATGCGGAAACATAATAGATTTGGATAATATATGCGACTGCAAAAAATATGATGTCTCAATATTTGGATCAGTGTGTTTTATCGTTTCTAGCCATATTGGAGGTACGAGAGCATTTTAATAGCAATTCTGTTAAAGTGACATTATGACTTTCCACATAGGAATAAGAAGATGGAAAGCTGACAAAGTTTCACCTTTTTCTGTTCTCTCAACATTCAGTTTAACTAAATGCAATATTGGTATTTCAATCCATTCCTGTTTACCTGTTAATCACGATGTACAAATAGAAGAGGATATTTTTTTCTTCAAAATGTTTTAGTTTATTTTCAATATTTACTGTCATACCGGCTGCAAACGAGTGCGTCCCTAGACACCCCCGTTACGTGAATTAACTGATAATCTTGTGAAGCTATTATTTTGTTGTATTATTAAATCTTATAATTATGACATGTTACTTCTACATTTCTACTAAGATATGAAATGTGACTGCGTTCTACAGGCAAATAGGAAAGATATCTATTTTTGATCATCGTTTTTTTGTGTGTGTGTGTTTTTCAAGTCTGTGATGTAATTCTGATATATGAGTTATATCCTTTTGATCGATAAGCTGTTACATCAAAAAAGAAATTTTCATTTTTTGGGGGGTAAATAAAATCATTGTTTCTATGTATATCTCTCTCTCTCTCTCTCTCTCTATATATATATATATTATTTTGAATGTGATTTTTAATGATTGAGAAATAAATCGAATTTAATTTAATATGTCAACGAAATGAAATATTATTTTTATATTCCCTAATAGAAAAAGGGGCATTATTTTACAGTAAGAATAATTCAGTAATACTTGTTTAGGGCACTCATTCAAGTAATATTTCACTGCTCAGACAGTACTATATGATTGCCACATTATTCTATCAGTTTTTATACCGCAGTTCATATTTTACTGGGTGAAATAGGTGAATATTTGGCCTGCCATCTATGACTTGGCGACATAATCATAACACCTGGGGAGCGTTTCATCAAGCGTTTTGTCAGTGATTTTTACTGACAACTGTTATAAGCTACTGAAATCCTTGCATCTGATTGGCTGAGATCATATTTGTCGGTAGAAATCACTGACAAAACGCTTGATGAAACACTCACCTGATTTCTATTCATTTCACAAAACTCACTTAATATTACACTGACACACATAATCTTCTCCATGTTCTACTTTACTTAACTATTCTTTGTAAGTAATGTTGATTCTTTGTAAGTAATTAATCGATTCTTGTAACTAATTATTTGATTATTTGTAAGTAATTATGTGGTTTTTATTATCATAACTTCATGTATCAGGCATGTTTGTTTTCTATTCTGACCTATCTCTTTATATATTTTCTTTAAGCGCATTGGGACTTTGTTATGTAAGTGATATGCGCTGTTTAAGCAACGTTCATTATTATTATTATTATTATTATTACAATTATTTGTTGTTTCTTTTTGCTATCACTATACTCTGTAGGCCAGAAGTAATGTCAAAATTAATTTCACCACTGTTACTAAAATGTCTTTCTACTTTTTGTTTTAATGAATACATTCTTAAAATGATATGCTAAACGAACTTTCAACAATTTTTTTTTCAAAGTAAAGATGCAGTTATCCATCGAGGACCAGTGTTTTTACACGTATTCAAATTTGTGTAAGCCCCTGTTTTACAACTGTTTTAACATTATTTTTACAAGAAATTTTTATTTTGCTTTCGAACGGAGAAGGTAAATAGCACTCGGCGTAAACCCACTCCCCCTCTCTTCCCTCATTAACTTGATAGGGTTTATCGTCTCTTTGACCTTAGGCAATCCAAGCTGCAACCCCGCAAAACTGATCTAACTAATCACATACTGACAGCTTGTTCTCAAGCATCTTAACCCACCCTCTCCCGCTAGCTGCCTCCTAGCCCCATCCTAGCCTGATGCACGGTCGCCATTGGTCTGACGTAGGATGGCGTCAATGACTGTTGCGGTCTATCCCGCCGCAGGTGAGAATGATATCGTATTGTGAAAGAATTTTTTTTAATGTACACAAAGCTCTTTATATCGGGTGGAAGGGCTAATTTCCTCCACAGACTCAATTAGCGCAGGCAATAACGCAACCGAAATGACGCTTCCATTACCCTCCCGATATCCAAGGGGTTAATACAGCACTACTCTGTCATCGAATCGGGATTACTGAAGATCGTTTCACGGTTTGAGAGGGGAGCTTGACTTTTCTCTAGGCGTTTAATCGCGAGGCGCTAAAAACGAGGCTTGTTATCGCTCTATCGCCCTCATTTGCTAAGGACAGGCGAATGTGATACTCCTGCAGTAAGCTTCTCCTGCATTAGCTCGTTATGTCAGCAGTTTTTGTCTCTCCTTCTCTTCCAAATTTACCTGGTGTGCAGGTGTGTATTTTTCTAGGCCAGGGTGAAAAGAAATTACTATGTTTCACATATAGATATTACTATACAATGACATAGACAGATTTTAACAACATGAAAAGTAAGAGGATTTTCAAGCTTAAAATCGTTTCTGAATTTATAGACATAGATATTGATGTTCATGCAGAGTTACATTAGTAGTTTCCTGCAAAATATATTCATCACAATGATTTGGATCTTGGGGTTTTTATCATAGAAAAGTGATGTGCTAAAATATGTACATCAAAGTAAAACGAATATTAACTTCATTATTTTTTCTGTTTTAAGTGCATTTGTGATATCAATTTCTAAAAAGTATGGAACACATAAAATACTTTGATTCTATGTGTTATTTGAGGGAGGTATGATATTAGATTTAGCAAAGGAAACCCCTATAACATCTTATGCAAACTGGTAAGAAAAAAATAATGAATATAATAAATCCACATCCATTGGTTATTGCTTCTCAATCAGATCCCCCCCCCCCCCTCCCTCATAAATTCAGCTCTGTTTCTAGACAGCATCCAAAGCTATTCCTTAAACTTTTTATTTATAGGACGTTCATGAGAAAGTATACAAGATTATTATTTTTAGAGATAATGATACAAGCCACACTAATCCCTCCTCTTTTGGGGGAATCACTGAAAACTTTTGATCACTAGGGCATATCTTTCACCTGTTTTAGGCAATGACCAATTTAGATAGGAACGGATATATATATATATATATATATTTATTTTTTTAATGAATTTTTTTAAATGATTTTTTTTAATTTGTGAATTTTTATTTTTATTTACTTATTTTTTATTTATTTATTTATTTATTTTTAATTCTTTACTTATTTTATATTTTTATTTTTTTATTTATTTATTTATTTTATTATTATTATTTTTTTACTTTTTATTTATTTATTTATTTTTTTTTGGGGGGGGGGATGATGCAGGGGCTGACTGAACATGTGGAGTTTGGGGAGTTTTTGACTCCCAGTCCGAGCCAGGGCAGAACGCAGGGCGCTTGGATCCCTCACAAAATGCTCAAAGTGGGCGCTCTTGATAATATATTTCAATATTCCACTCATAATTACTTCGATACGAAGATTACGATCAAAAATATCATTGATAGATAACATTAATATGGGAGTTGCATGATAGAAATCCACTGACACTGCATTATTTCGGACAAAGAACACTCACTTTCTAATTTAACTAAAGAAACTGCCTGGAACAACCTTGAACTCGGTCTAAGAATAGAAAACATTGTCTATCATCGTCTGTTCGATGTCACGTCAAAACTTTCCCCATCTTATCTTAACCGAATCGGACCAATCTGACACATACAACTGAAGATGGAGATAGATATTTTTCTCCTTTTTGTTTCAGAAATTGAAAACGAAACTTTTGATATTGGACGGGGTCTCTCTGAGGCGGCTTGTACATATATGCATGATATACCTCCATATCCATGAAAAATGGCGTAGAAATTGGGGGAACGGAGGCACGTATCCCCAATGGAATGGCGGGAAAAAAGAAAGTGAGATAAATGGGGAGGGAAGATGATACTACCCCCCCCCCCACCCTGTATGTTCTCTCGCATCTCATTCACCTAACATTCCCTCTGCCCCCTCCCTCCTTTAGACAAGATTTCGCGTCTTAATATCAGAAACTTAAAAAAGGGCACCCCCCATATGACACAAGTGCCCCCTCAGTAGCTGGATTCACGCTACGCCACTGTATGAAGATCTACTTGTCAGGACGACTTATTGTCACGAGGATCTCCGTCGGGAGGTTTAAAAAAAGAAGGAAGGAAGAAAAGGTAATAATATTGTGGAGTCTGGAGATTGGAGATGTTGGCAAGGATTCAAACTATGTCCCCCGGTGAGAATGGATTGGATCTTTGGATTGTCCAAAGGGGGCGGACTAAGAGGTGGGAACGACTTGACAGGGTACCACGGATCTACGTCACTTTGCCTCTCCCACTATTCTGCACTGCGCAAAATATTGGATAAATACTGCCAAACATTACAGGATAACAATGTGGCCGAACAGCTTTACCTTCTCCGGTAATTTTGCTCAAGGTACTGCATGGGAAAAGCCAGCAAGGTGGCATGCGCATAAAATTGCCTAAAATCAGACTTATATTGTTTGTTTTCTTCTACCTGCCAAGTATTTTAAAGAGTGCATGCATGGGCATGATGTATATACAGCCATTCCCGTTTTTTTCTGTCCCCGTCACAGTCGTCATCCCTCGAACATAGGAAAAAAATACCCTTGTGACACTCGCGGGTGACACTGAAGACTTCTGAGTAAACTATAAAGAGACATTATCTGAATTGTGAAATAATCACATTTTAATAATTTTTTCAATCATACTTCATTATATGCTACCACATGTGTAATTGCCTGCATGATATGGGCCATTCGTTTTGTGAAATTTTAAATTTTATGTTCCAATCTTACCTCCATACTATATATACATATATATAGAGAGAGAGAGAGAGATAATATGCTGAGATAAAAGGATTCCACCTAACACTGGAAAAAGAGTTATTGTTTTATATATATATATAATAATAACTCTTTTTCCAGCGTTAGGTGGAATCCTTTTATCTCAGCATATTGTTAGCATTCCCCTTAACGCACGGTTTCTTTCCCCGTAACGTCGAATTTCTATTGTGACGGAATAAACCACATTGTTAGGATTTCCCCTAACGTAGGAAATAATATTGTATATATATATATATATGTATATATATATATATATATAAGTGACCGACTGAGATCAAACTTCATTCCATGATTCTAACAGCGGGAGATTTCTGAGAAAACGATCACACATTTATCCGTTAGAGAAATATGAATGACAAAGATAAAGACGAAATTGTAATTATCTCGTTCTTGTCTGCTCTACAAAGTGAGGGTTAAATCTGAATATAAGGTTTACCCTTACATGTCGCTGACATTGTTATCGTATTACATCGAATGATTCCACAATGAAATAAAAAAAGGGAATTTCCCTGAAATGACGAGGGCGCAGTCCCGGAAGAAAAATAAACAACGGTGTTAGATGGAATATACAGATGTGTTTTTGAATAGGAAATCTGATAAATGCAAGTTGATTCCCTTGGGCCCGAATTCACAAAGGAGGTTTAAACCATGGATAAGGTTTAAACCTCCGTAAGCGTAATGAAATAAGCGTAAATAAGCGCACATTGCCCATGCGCGCGGCCGCGGCGCTCAAAGAAAATATATGATTGGATTGGATTCCGTGCGCACGTACGCTTAAAACACCCACGAGGGGTTTTAAACCATGGTTTAAACCACACCACCTTTGTGATTTCGGTTCAATAAAAGCGGGAAGAAAAGATTATAACCTTGTCGAAATTCTGTACATGAGAAGTATAACACTAGGATAGATTGTATAGGCTATATCTATGTACTGTTTTTGGTATATATAGGTGCATGTAAGCTGTACACTTGATTTATATTTATGGGCGCTTTTACAGTTGGCTGCTGCTTTTTTCTGGATCAAAGTTCAAAGCGACTTCAATTTATCGTGCGCAGCTAATAAAAGTTCGCACATTGACCCAAATTTGAGTAAACAAGATCGCGCGTTCTTTATTCCAGTATTTGAATCTCATTGGTCGGTTGCGTATGGAGGGATTCGAGTTAACGATCGCGCGAGGAATCCGGCAATAACATTCCCTCGGTAGCGCACGATTGGACCTGATTGTATCCGAATTTCCCCGAGTCAGGCCAAGTGGTCAGGCCCATGGATTACGACTTGCCACTCCCTTTAAAAGGGAGGTGCAGCATATTATATACGAGGAGTTCTTCTCGTTGAAGTATTTTTTGCTTTTTTCCCTTTTTTAACGACTGAACGATAAATATCCATTTCAGAAAACATTACATACTCTGTTTTGGATGTCAGTCTTGTAGGAAAGTGTGGATAGATCGAGCAGTGGACCTAGTATATGCATGTACAGGATCTCCGAGGTTGAGTCTGCAACTCAGTACTCATGTACTCCATAGTCATTCCAGTAGAGGGGCTTCGGTCCTAGAAGCTGATTGAAGCAGTTGCCCCTTCCCCTATAACGACACGTTCATTATTTGGATTGTTAACCCCCCCCCCCCCCCCCCCCCCTCCCCACCTCCAAAAAAAAAAAATCCCAACAGAAAATTTTTGAGGGATAGGGGGTTGCCATACCCCACATCCCTCCTGGAAAGATATATATTTTTCTATATAATTCTTCCTTTATCTTGAACCAATCTTCTTGAACTTGTATTTCTAACCATAAGAACATAATAATTTCGCAATTGTTCAAAGGTCGTGTATGCACGTTATAGAAGTAGGGATTAGTTTCACAATACGTGTGTGGTCCTACCCAATCATGTGTTTAACAAAACCCATAAACATCCGGTGTATTTTATGTTGTGCATTGTCGCCCTACTAAAAATATAACACCTATTGCCTTGTTAACGGAAATATTACGGGGATCGTTTGAATTTCCTGTTGTGCCTGGATGGAGCTCCGAAGAGCTGAAATTCTATAGCTTTCTGGACCATAAGTGAACCATAAATCTGTTCGCCATTGTTTTGGGTATTATACGTATATCTTTAATAGATAAAGCAAAAAGACATCTGCAGATGTGCTATATATGTCGCCAACGCTTCCGTTATATGCATGGATGTATAAGAATTGAAATTCAAATTGAATGTAAAAAAAGATATATTTTGATTCAAATATACGCTTACATTTTTAGTTTGTTTATTTGTTGGTTTCTTGTTGTTGTTTTGTGTTCCTTTGTTTTGTTTCGTTTTTAGAACGAACGAAGCAGCCAGGTTTGGCCCCAGAGGCCCCCAGAAGGGCCAACAAGTCGGGTCGATTTAAACCCATAACTTATGCGCCAAACCTTGTCAGAAGGAAGGTTTATGACTATACATTACCAAAATACACACACACAAAAAATGACAAATAATTTCCGTTTGGATGGGTTGTCAGACGGCCCCTAAAAAAATAGGGAAAAATTTTCCCCTAAAGGCAAATGGACCAAATTTTGTCAAAAGGTCATGGGTGTACATTACAAAATATAAAAACTTCCAATTTTAGGGGCCATCTGACAACCCATCCTGACAGAAAATGTTGTTTTTGTTTGAAATCGACCCGAATTGGGGGCCCTTTGTTGGGGGGGGGGGGGTGCTCTGGGGTCCAAAAACATGGCGGCTTCGTTCGAGCTGACAAGCTTTATGTGAATGACATAAATGATCTAAGTAACTTTAAAGGGGAATAAAAGGCAACCAACATTAGCCTATAATCACGTAGATAATTTTCAGCCTATTACAAATATCTTGAAATTACTCCTATTTGATTATTTAAGAAGGAGAACAGTGTCTCCAAAAGTTGCAGTTTTATTTTTCTTTACAAAGTAATGTCAGAGCAGTTCTATTTGTGAGATACCCACTGACCTATACACTAGCTACCGTGACACTCATGATCAGCTGTGGAATGCATGACACTGGATTTTCTCATAATAAAAAAATTTTGTAGTCATGTACATTCAAATGAAGATACTTTTATCCTGTCATAAATTATAACCTATTTGTGTCAAGATATTTGGTTCAGCTGTTTCTTTTGTTAAGCAGGATTTGGCATGCACTTGTAAGTCGCTTGGTCTGACAAAAGTTTGTCAATTCTTCAAAGAAGTGACAAAGACCTACAACTGTTCTTAGATGTCACCTGTGCGAGACAATGGGGTACCAAGATGGCTGCCATTTTGCATGGGTGGCTTTAGTTGTACAATAGCTATTCATTATGCAATATCTTATCCATTGTGTACAGGTAAATGGACATGTACCGTAATGACATCACAGTTTTTTTTCAAAATGGCAACCCCCATGGGATAATAAGCCAGTTCGGGGTTAGCGCATGGTACTGAGATTGTACAAATGAGCCCAAATATCCACAGATATTTTAGACATGGAGGGTCCCTTTATGTGCACTTCAGAAAAATAACTCTGGGAGTGATAGAGGTGCCTCATGAATAGCTTTTGTTTCCCCCTTTAAAAAGAATACTTCCACCTGGATATCATGGAATGCACCATTAGTGCATAATTAAATAATGATTACATGACATTCATGAGCACATATCGAATATTAGTGTCAGTGGGTTTTAGAATTTGGTACAGATGACCTTTATCTGCTCATGCTCAGATTGCATCCCCGAAGTGGCTTATATCTAGCAAGAAATCTGCAAACTTTAGAGAGACTATTCTCCTTATTGAGTAATCAAATCAGAGTATTTTCAAGATATTTTGAACAGGCTGACGACAATTTTCCACATGATTATCAGCTAACGTATGTTGAGTTTCATTCTCCTTAAGGGCTCAAATCTCAAAATGTGAAATGGGGTGACTGTTTTGGGACAGGTTCCCAGACTATTATTTTACTTTGTATCTATTCCTTTGTTTGTTTGTTTTTTTCAAAAGACAATCCAGATTGACCATGTCATATCCGCTCTGCAACGGTACTCTGCTAAACAGATAGGTACCATGCAACGCAGCAGTGCGAAAAAGCTACGGTTATCTAATCGCCGCTCAAAACTAAGGGTTCAGCACTTACTATATAGACGTTAAATTTTTTAAATGTTGTATTATGGTTAGTGTTTTTATTTCCTATTAAGATTGTGATTTCTTTGCTTTGGGAGTCCTCAAACCACGGCCTCTTTTAATTTTGATAAAAAGGATATCAATAGTGTTATTATGAACCGTAAAGAAAGTGCTGCTAATTTAGTTCATTCATAAAATGACAAGCAGAACTCGCGTAGCAGCTGCTGGACATAACATCATGCATATTCATGAGTGTTCTCTCTTTGTCGCGTACTGAAACCGTAGTCTGTATCTCACAGACCCTGTAAGAATAGATTATGCGTCTTTGTCTATTTGAGATGGACAAGCTGGATCGAGTTGTATATAACCTAAGAATACATTTCGCATGCGTATAAATGAAATGAAAATAATTCAAGTTCATTCTGAAAATCGACTTTCAGTAGACCCTCCAAATTTCAATTCCTCACAAGCTTACTGTTACCAAGGTGCTGTATTGCTGTTACTCACTTATGTTTGTGAGGCCGTAAACTAAAAAAGAAAAAAAAAAGAAATCGAGGAAATAAAGATGTTTTAATGATGGATGCTAATTTACATTTCTTATTGCGTATTAATTTTGATGTCAATGATCTGCTGAACGTAGTCTGCATTCTACAGATTCTGTATCCATTTATCTTTGGAGATGGAAAGGCAAAATAACCTTGATAACTAAGTATAGTGCTTGAATGTAATTTATTACCAATAGGAAGAACGCTGTCTTCTTATCATGTGAATGTTTATTCCTGCATAACGTCGGGGGGGGGGGGGGGGGGGATAAAACCTCATTTTTGGCGGGGTTTATTTTCTTCATAAGTTTGCAGCTAAAGACCTTGCAGTGGGCAACGGGTTAAGTACACACACGCACACCCCCACAAGTTCTGTTTTAGGATAGGTGGATATAGTGTTTATTTAGTTTCTTTTACATTTTGCTTCTAATGGCAAGAAAATGATAACGATAGGCCTAATAATGATGATTTTAATGATCAGATGATGATGAAGATTATGATGATGATGATGATAATAATGACAATGGTGATGTTGATGATGAGGAGGATGATAATAATAATGATAACAAAATAATAATAATGTTAATAGTGATAATAATCACTAATATCAATGATGATGATAATAATAAAAACAATAGTAAAAACAATGATGAAAGAACAACAAAAACAACAAGAACAATAATAATAATAATAATAATAATAAAAACAATAATAATAATAAAACAATAACAATAACATAAGAAAATACTTGAACGATAATGGCCATCATTTTAATTACGCAAATGAAGTTATAAGGTCCTAATTGACACTTAATTGTCAACGGTGCTCCGTTTTAATTGCGAATATACATATCATGTATGTGGGTATGTACCGTATGTAGGATTTGTGTAGTTTTGTACGTTTACAAAATAAAAGACGATTCAGGTTGGGAGGCACTTTTTAAGGGCTGACATGCCGTCCATATATCCATTTTACAAAAGTGAGCAGTGCTCACCCAAACATGAATTATTTTCGGACGTTTTGGTGTTATATGAAAGTCCATGAGCAATCCATACATATAAAACTTTTCCCCCAGAATCATATATTTTTTTATTTGGCAGCCAGTTCAAAAGTATAATTTTTTTTCATTCCCTTATATGACAGACTAAACCGATCTGTAGACATCATTCGGGGAGGGGAGGTGTAGGAGATCACGTCACTTAGGAATATCGCTTGCCACGGTGTTAATCCGTCGGTCCTCCCAAGACCCATATAAGGGGGCAATAATCCCCTTGAAAAGAAATGACAATAAATTCATTTTTTCCTCATGTTTGCATCCTTTACAAGGGACGTACCGCTAATTATGCATGTTATCTTTTCATGGCCTTAATTTCTCTTGAGTATTAAACCACAGAAACATGGCAAGATCAAATCGCTCCCTCTCGCTCTATGCATGGATATACTCACTGGCGTAGACAGGAGGCACAGGCGGCCATGAACCCTCCTATTCAATCGACAAAAGAGCGGATCCTTCAGGGTCAAAATGCATACTTTTCTCCCAAAGGGGGAGGGGGGCACGGGCCGGAAGTGCCCCCCCCCCCCCCCCCCCCACTTGGATCCGCCACTGTAAAAGACGATCCACTCTAACCAGATCATATCCGAGTCGCGGCCGTGTTTCGTGTTTGCACCACATGCAAACGAAACCCGTCTCGTTCAATATTCGTTTGCATGGGTGCAAATACGAAATGCGGCCGCGACTCGGATTAGATACGGTTTGAATAATCGCCAAAGCCACCGTTTCATTAGCTAACTTTTATAGGCTACGATAATTTTCAATTTATTTTAGTGGTTGATTTTCTTACTTTCTTCATGTTCAGACCACCGGAACAGGATGACTTGTAATTTAAAAAAACTGCGACCAAGAACACAATATTAAAGAATAAAATATGTCATCATTATGAACATTTACGTGAATGAGATTGATAAGTAAAACTCGAGCAGCGCGATACTCGCATAATATTAATGTGCTAATTTACATAATGCATTCATGTTGTCGTCAATCGTCTATAAACGTAGTCTCTTTTTTACAGACTATCCTTTGAGATGGAACTGCTTATCGATGTGACAGCTCACTACTACCAATTGAAACAATATGTTTCCAATAACGGGAAAAGGTGGAAACATATTGTTTCAAGTGTATGAATGAAAGTTAGATTTTATAAGTATTTATTCATACATATACATAGCGAGCTTTCCTTTTGATATTAACTCAATCTAATGTTATGGGGACTTGATTCTCGTGTTATAAAATGTCACGTGTATTGCATATTCATTTGTTTGTGGAGCAACATGCGGTATACAGTGGGTGCCAGGTAAAAATGCCAGAGGTAAAAATGCCAGAGGTAAAAATGCCAGTGGTAAAAATGCCAGAGGAAAAAATGCCAGAGGTAAAAATGCCAGAGGAAAAATGCCAGAGGTAAAGATGCCAGAGGAAAAAATGTCAGAGCAAAAAATGCCAGAGATAAAAATGCCAGAGGTAAAATGACAGAGATAAACGCGCGATGGGTGATGTCAGGAACAAAAAGTAAAGAGGCAAAATATGCCAGCTGCATACTAGGAGAATATAGGTGAAAAGTCAAGAGGTAAATATAAAGAAGGTCAAGAAGCAGACCTGACATCTGCTTGTATTTTACATTTTAGACTATTTGGTTTGACCGCGTTTTTCTTGTCGAACTGTTGGACTCTGGACTCCAGATCGTAGACCCGGCTTTTTTTTTAATCGACGTACGATTTCATTATCCCGAATGGAATTTGGAACGAGAAGGAAGTCTGCAACTGAATTTTAGCTTTAGAGAAGGGAAAGGAGGTATGCAAAATGACATCACCCTAATGTGGGACAGTCCTTTTGTGGGTACATGAACCTTTTCGGAATTATGAACCTTTGGATAAACGAACCTTCGGAATAATGCAACAAATGTTCGGAATTTTGAACCCCCAGGCATGGGAAATTAGTGTTTCGGAAATACGAACCTTCGGAAAAACGAGATGCCCCCGCACCATAATACTAACTGTATAACTGAATAGTTTGCTTTTCGTTATCTGTACTTGTACCTGCACCTTTTTTCTTTTTTCAGTTCTCCCTTCAGGCCGTCACACAAACATCGAGCATTACAGCCTCGTCAACATTAATACGGGGGGGGGGGGGGGGGGGGGCTCATGCACATTAGGTTATAAACAAGATGCCGATATATTCAAACTGAATTAAAAGTGAAAAAAAGAATATAATATTGAAGTGTTTAACAAAAAAAGGGTCGTCAACTGAAGCGAGTGGCAAACAATACATGCATGCTATATCCGGAGGGGGGGGGGGGGGGGGGGGGGGGGGGGGGTACTAGCATTTTTTACCTCTGGCATTTTTACCTCTGGCATTTTTACCTCTGGCATTTTTACCTCTGGCATTTTTTCCTCTGGCATTTTTACCTCTGGCATTTTTTCCTCTGGCATTTTTACCTCTGGCATTTATACCTCTGGCATTTTTACCACTGGCATTTTTACCTCTGGCATTTTTACCACTGGCATTTTTACCTCTGGCATTTTTACACCGAACCATACAGTGCGAGTGAGAGAAGAAAAATGTATTCAATTCTTTGTTAAATTTCTGATTGCATAAAAATTGAATTGTAAAAACAGTTTTACAAACCAGAAGTGCAACCCTTTCTATATCTTGTTATTCAGATTTTTACATGATGACCTAGTGCAGATAAAAAAATAAAGATTTTTGTTGTTGTTGTCCCCAATTTTTTTTTTTCACTTGTCAGAACATTTTGTTTTTTGTATTGTGCCCCCTCCCCCGGAAACCTGATGTTAACTAGAATATCAACACGATATTAATGACTATAATTTACCTCTGGATATGTTCTTTGTGCTCGTGAATATTCATGATCCGTCTTTTATTCCTGAAAAATAAAAATGAAGGAAATCGTCTGCATCTATTAATGAGAACATTAATTGAGCCAAACACTTACCTAATTCCTATTCATGTCGTCCCTGGTGTCAATATTTTAGTTTAGTAACACCTTGCAAAATTTACCAGGAAATGTTATTTTGGACAACATATCCCTTAAGAGGGTCACATCTACAAAATTTTTAGGGCTCACTATTGACGATAAATTAAAATGAAACATTCACATTCAAAATATATCCAAAACAATTTCGCGAAACATTGGAATAATGAATAAGCTTAAATATTTTTTCCCAAAGACTACACTTTTTACTTTATATTCCTCACTCATACTACCATATCTCAATTATGGAATTATGGCATGGGGTAACGCCAACAAATATCTTACGGATAAAATCTCTATCCTACAGAAGAAAATTATAAGGATTCTACATAATGCTCCTAGTCGTTCACATACTGATCATTTATTTTACGAGTCCAAAATTTTAAAATTCTCTGATTTATTTCTTTTTCAAACAGGACAATTCATGTTTAAGTTGAATAAACACGAACTGCCACATACATTCATTGACATGTTCACAAGAAACAATGCTATACATAACTACCCAACCCGACAGTCTCACCATTTTCACCTTCCCCGGACCCGCACTCTACTCGCACATAAAACAATTTCCTTCTACGGCCCAAAATACTGGAACTCACTCAGCAATGACATAATTAATTCATCAAGTTTAAATTGTTTCAAAATCAAGCTGAAAAAACATTTTCTCAAATCATATACAGAAAATTCATAAACTCATATTAAGCGGTCAGGACCCATGACTACCCCCCTCCTCTCTCTCTCTCTCTCTTCTCATCTGCTTTACTTTTGAAATTCTTTTGTCTTTCCATTTTTTTTTCACAGACGCACCACTTTGTCATCTTACTCTCAGTTATATTTATATTTTTTTCTTCATCTCCATATCTCATTTGTCACTTTCATATTATATTTACACCAAAGAATATGTTATACTATACATATTCTTTATTATTTTTTTCTTTGGTAACACATACCTTTTATTTTATATTTATGCAGCTTAATCTATTACAATATTTATTTGAGGGATCCACACTCAACTGTCTCAACAAGCCCTGCTTTTTAGTGGATCCCTCCATTTCCTCAGCTCTACTTTTACAAAAGGATAGACTATATAAAATACACATTTGTTATATATCTTTTCGTTCACCATATATATATATATATTGGGGTATTGTATTGTATTGAACATTCATTTTTACGGTTTACTATGTAATTAATTGTTATATTGTTATGATGTTAAGTCGAGTTGAGTTGAAATAAATAAAATAAACTTGAAACTTGAAACTTGAATAAGTAGGTCAAAAGTCAATGTTAAGAAGGGTAGAAACTTCTGCGACTCTTTTCTGACTCTCATATTATATCCTGCAGGTTCCACAGTGTCAGAGAAATAAAAGATATTTGGATCTTCTACATTTTGTTTTTTTTTGTTATTGTTATTTTTTTTTTTTTTTTTTATGTTATTGTTCAAATTGGAGAATAAACCTTCAAGCCATACCTCTCTAGATTATGACAATAAGACATACATGATGAACATTCGGGAAAACCGGAACAGCAGGTAGCGTAATGTGATTTGCCAGGCAACAAACTGTTTTACATGTAATACATATTCATAACGTTGAACTTCCTTTGAACGTTGTCTTTATCCACAGACCATCTAAGAGTACAATTACAAGTTTAGCTATTAATTTTATGTTATGCATGTATATAGTAAACTAGCCAAGATGTGATTTTTAACTGGAGGGGGGGGGGGGGGGGGGATTTGGGGTAATGCAAGTCACCTGTGCTAAAATAAGCACAAAAATGGTCAGGAATAACTTGTGGGTGGATGCTGTAATGATATGGTGATATGCCATATATGCGATATACATGTTTCATTTGATGTTGGAATCAGTTTTTAACTTCCACTGTTAGCTGGATTACAGGCGCACGCCACAACGCCCAGTTGCTTCTGCTTGTAACAATAATAATAATAATATTGGTAATTATAATGATAACAACAATAAGAAAATACTACAACGATAATCGCCATCATTAGTTATTAGTTATGTTCACACGTAGTACATAGCATCGATGCTATGTTAGCATCAATGCTATGTAAGTTTCAAAAATATTTCCAGTACGTTCAGACAGGCCGTGATCGACTTGCTTCTATCACCCACTCGTGACTATTCATCGCTCACCCGCTGCCAAAACAATAATTACTGCGCCACACAGAGTGACCCGAGTATAATTGGTATGCATGGTCAAACGCGCGGAAGTTTGTGTACAGGGGTCATATGATGCGAAGCTTTTGTTTTGAATATATTTTATTTGTCTTCATAAATCAACATAATAACACAATAACAATTCATTTGTAATATCGATAATACAATCAAGTAGCAAATACATGTTATAATACTTAATTTTAAATAAACCTTGTACATGTCAAAATTGAGTGAACTCCAATCTTATGCCAAAATAAAACACATGCATGCACACTATTATTCTCTGGTAAGCATATGTAAATCAATATCTAAAGACCACATCATACTTTAGCTAAGGTCTGATTCTGAAAGAGCAGATTCTCAGCTTTAAAATGATATATAACTCATTGGATGTTCATAACTCGATGTACAAAGAGAAGAATGCACAGTCTCTCATAATGTTACTTGTTAAAGTTTAAAGTTTGCAGTCTATTGAAGCACTCTGACTTGCAAAGTGTTGTGCTAAGGTGACAAATGGAGGATTAGAACTCAATGAAAATTTCTATGATGGGATTATCAGATTGTCCTAAAACTTGGCATACTACATAGACATATCCTGTTTATCATAGTGCACAAGTATCAATGCAAGAACTTACTCCGGGAGATTTATGGGAGATTAAAATGAGACAAGTATTCAGGATCGTGAAAAAGAAAAGTAATACAACAAAATCCAGAGAAGACACACATAAGTCTGATAAAAAGCTGGCAAAAATACCACTTCTAGATTGTTTGGTGCCTCCACATTTTAGATTACTTAGAAAAAAGTATACTCTTTCAGGAAATACCCAAACCTAAAATTTGACCATGCATGCCAACCAAAACACATTGATTGATCTCTAACTGAAAATCACAGTGCGACTTTTGGGTGGTTTTGTGGTGCCTGGTCACATATATAAAAAAAGAAAAAGATAAAAAGAAGGAACCCCCCCCCCAAAAAAAAACCCCCACTTCCTTACCACACAGTATGCACATTACCCTACTATACCCCTATATACATCACATGAATACATACATTACATTACAGTACCAGATCAAACAGACAGAATGATAATAGAAAAAAAAGTAGGGAAGAGGGTACATCACATGAATACATTGATTGCATTATATTATAGCACCACATGAAACAGATAGAATTATAATAGCAGCGAGTGAAGATAGCAGCGATTGCGCTCACACGACAAATAGTCACAAGCGCGGTGGGTGGTCTACCGCAAAGCGTTGATGCTTTGTCGCTGGATCCTGAGATTTACTCCTGCTAAACTCGCTGCAAGAATAGTTTGGAAACTCGCTTCTATCTCGTGACTATCTGCGTTCAGACAGCGTTTGGTCTTGACACTATCTGGTCTTCACCAAAATAGCATCGACACCTCGATAGCATCGATGCTATCGCTCTACGTGTGAACGTACCTATTATAAGCAAAAGAAGTTATAATCTACGGTACTTAACACTTAATTGCCAACAGTCCTCCAATTTAATTGCGAATTATACATATCATGTGTTGGGGTATGTATGTACGTATAATTAAATGATAAAAGACGATCCAGTCTAACCAGATCATATCCGAGTCGCGGCAGCGTTTCGTGTTTGCACCGCATGCAAAGGAAAACCCGTCTCGTTCAATATTCGTTTGTATGTAGTGCAAATACGAAACGCGGCTGCGACTCGGATTAGATACGGTTTGAATAATCGCCAAAGCCACCGTTTCATTAGCTAACTTTTATAGGCTACGATAATTTTCAATTTATTTTAGTGGTTGATTTTCTTACTTTCTTCATGTTCAGACCACCGGAACAGGATGAATTGGAATTTCAAATACTACGACCAAGAACACAATATTAAAGAATAAAATATGTCATCATTATGAACATTTACGTGAATGAGATTGATAAGTAAAACTCGAGCAGCGCGATACTCGCATAATAAATGTGCTGATTTACATAATGTATTCATGTTGTCGTCAATCGTCTGTTAACGTAGTCTACTTTTCACAGACTATCCTTTGAGATGGAACTGTTAATCGATGTGACAGCGCAGTACCAATTGAAACAATATGTTTCAAAAAAAGGAAAAAAAGGTGGAAACATATTGTTCCAAGTGTATGAATGAAAGTTAGATTTTATAAGCATTTATTCATACATATACATAGCGAGCTTTCCTTCTGATATTAACTCAATCTAGTGTTATGGGGACTTGATTCTCGTGTTATAAAATGTCATGTGTATAAGCGAGTTCGTAATTGGCCCATGAGCAACTTTCCCCCAAATGACCTTTCCCTTTTTTCATTAGGATAGGCATCTTTTCAAAGAAAGATAATACGTAAGCTTGCCCGACATAGCAACCTACAGAATTCAAACTCTATGAAAGAAAGACAGCGTAAACCCGGTGACTAGAATAGGACGTAAATGAACACTTGGGAAAGCGCATTGTTTCCAAGTTGGCTATCATTTGGCAGACTGTCAAATACCAACCATCAATGAACACTTTGTTGCTTTTCAGTGGATTTAATGAAAAGTATAATTAAATGAATATATGAATATATGAATAATCATTACATCTCAGTCGATGCTTATCTCAGTGAATTTTAAACGAACATGCCAATTTGTCTCAAAATCCTTTTTCTGCTCATACGCAAATCCGCTATATAGTGCGAGTGAGAGAAAAAAAAATGTATTAATTCTTTATTAAATATCTGATTGTGTGTGTATGTGTAATTGGGTTTTTACAGACGTGTATCAATCAGATATGATTATTTACGTCTGGGACCGACCTTTAACATCACCATCTGAAAGACGTGACTCAGTCTCGAACCTGGGTCCGCTGAATCAGTTTATAACTTCCACTGGTAGCTGGATTACAGGCGCACGCCACAACGCCCAGTTGCAAAAAAAATGAATTGTAAAAACAGTTTTACAAACCAGAAGTGCAACGGTTACCCTTTCTATATCTTGTTATTCAGATTTTTACATGATGACCTAGTGCAGATTAAAAAATGAAGATTTTTGTTGTTGTTAATTGCCCCCAATTTTTTTTTCACTTGTCAGAACATTTTGTTTTTTCTATTGTGCCCCCTCCCTCCGGAAACCTGATGTTAGAAATATCAACACGATATTAATGACTATAATTTACCTCTGGATATGTTCTTTGTGCTCGTGAATATTCATGATCCGTCTTTTATTCCTGAAAAATAAAAATGAAGGAAATCGTCTGCATCTATTAATGAGAACATTAATTGAGCCAAACACTTACCTAATTCCTATGCATGTCGTCCCTGGTGTCAATATGTAGGTCAAAAGTCAATGTTAAGAAGGGTAGAAACTTCTGCGACTCTTTTCTGACTCTCATATTATATCCTGCAGGTTCCACAGTGTCAGAGAAATAAGAGATATTTGGATCTTCTACATGTTGTTTTTTTATTGTTCAAACCAGAGCGTCATTGGGGAATAAACCTTCAAGCCATACCTCTCTAGAGTATGAAAATAAGGCATACATGATGAACATTCGAGAAAACCGGAAACGCAGGTAGCGTAATGTGATTTACCAAGCAACAAACGGTTTTACATGTAATAAATATTCATAATATACCTGCCGTGAGATTTCCATTGAGTACAGTACAGTGCTGTGACCGAGATAGCACCGGAGCAATTGAAACATCCAGCAAACTTGGATTTGGAGGCCCAGAATCTTCCTCAAGCCTGGAAACTTTGGGGAGAGGAATTTGAACTGTATACAGAGCTATCGGTTACAGGTGATTAACAGAAAAATATCAAACTTTTTCTTTACTTGGTAGGGTCTAAAGGAAGGGAGCTATACAAGACCCAAAAGTTGGAGTACACCCCTAGTGTGCTCCAAGTACCCCTAGCATCTCCAGCAGCACCTGAAGTGACCATGAAAGCAGATTTTAGATGCTTTTGAGAAAACTTGCAATCCACCAAAGAATGAAACTGTGGACATGTACAGGTTTGCGGCATCCAGGATGATGGACCGAGGGCAAGGTTATTGCGTGAATCTGAGCTAACGCTAGACAAATGTCTCCAGATTTGACGTAAAATTTTACAGGACGTAAAAAAGACGAAAACCACGACGTAAATATCACGTCATTTTTAACACTTTCTGCTATCAGGGCTGCTGGAGAGAAAGAAAGAACTGCAACAACGACAAAAGCAGTTCTACGACAAGGGTTCCAAAGATCTGTCAACCCTGCAATCTGGTGAGAGAGTCTCATACCAAGACGGTAAGGTGCGGAAACCAGCGGTCATCATCGAGAAAGACAAGTCCCCTCGTTCATACATCATTGAAGGTGAAGGAAGAAATCGCTATCGACGAAACAGACGTCATTTCCAGAAGCGACCTGAACGCAAACAAAGTCTCTACGTCGATGACCAGGAGGTTAGCGGGATTTCGATAAACGCAACCCACAACGCGCCAATCGCAAGGAAGTCCTAGCGTGAGCAAACCATCTCGTGAGCGTCGGAACGCCGCTAATCCTCTGAGAGCACGAAGACGCACTGTTAGGTTAGATTTGTAAACAGTAACTGTACTAATGTACAGGGGCAGAATAACCCCTTTTGTACAGTTCTGAATGTTGGGTAGTCCACTCCTTCACTGATGTTAGTTTTATAGTTGTATAGTTAGACATGTATTGCATGTTGTGTTATAAATACTTGGTTTAGTATTGTATGAGATTAAACGTAGGAAAACTGAGAGGCAGAATAATCCTCTAGTGCAGTTAGAGTAACAGATATTCCACGCTGTTACTCATTTACATTTAAGTGTTGAATTAAGGTGATTTTGAAATAATTATTACTCAAGCGATGTTGACCAAGCATTGCATTGAAAAGCGATCAAGAACATTCACTAAAGCAGCAAGCAAGTTTGAACACTGAAGAACCTGGACTGAAATGAAACACTCGATAACCACACCACAATAACTTTGGACTGAAATGACAGTTTAATTTTGAGAGAACATTAAATTCATTATCACATGCATAGATAAAACTGGGATTTATGTTGTTCTAATTTGATAGTTAAAGTAATTATGATCTATATACCGGGTACTATAATTACATTTCTTCATGAAAAGGGGGATGTAATGATATAACTCAGCCGAGTCTGTGTTAGAAAAGTTAACAGCGCCACCTTGTGGTGATATGCCATATATGCGATATACATGTTTCATACGATGTTTGGATCCAGAGGCAGAGTCATGGTGTCATGCCTGTTAAGTATGAGTCGAAAATTAAAGTTTCTATAAAGCTTATTACAGATGCCACGCGCATTTTTAAAATAAAAATGTCATTTTCGGCTCAAAACTTTAAAGAATATAACAAATCTTGACTTTTATTGTTGTGGCAAAATATATATAACCTAATGAAGACTTATCAATCGATATAATTTGTAACATGAGATCGAAGTAGTAAATATGTTAGATATACATTCAAATGTTTGATTTACACAGACATGTATGGCATAATCAAACACAAAACTTTGATTTTCTCAAAATGCTTGTGTGGTAAAAGTCATTTTTTGTGATTGCAAATGAATTACATGTCTTTTCACAGGATGTGCATTTTTGATGGAAAACACACAATACAAGTATATGCACATTTCTGTGTGAATGTATGGCAATTCTCATAATGGTGGTATTGAACTACATTAGTCTGTTGGTCATAAAGGTGGAATAAAATATTTTTGAATAAAAATCGACAGTTTTGTTGGTATTTGAAAGGCTACGCGTAGACAAAATGGTAATTGAGTGATTACATAATGTTTCCCCATTACACAGGTGACATTATAACATGAGAAATTTGGATTACGTAATAAATTCTTTTGTTGTAGACTATAAAAGCCTATGCATATGATATTCTGTCCCTTTCCCTGATTTAGCACTGTGTATAAGAAGGTTGCATTTTTTCGAGTTCCTTGTACCGTTTGAAATAAAAATCGGTAGAGACGTTCCCTGGGCTACAAGCAGACTGATATCGCAGAAGTCCTAGAGATATCACAGAGTGCAGTCTCTAAGATCCTGAAACGTCAACGTGAGGCGGGGAATGTGCGGCCACGGAAATCTCCAGGACGTCCCAGATTGACCACAAGAAGAGATGATCGCCAACTGTTGAATTTCAGCCGCAGAAACCGGAAATTGCCCACGAGCCGTCTTCGTCGCTTGTGGAGGAGATATCATGGGATCAACGTTTCCCGGTCAACCGTTAATCGCAGATTGCTCCAACATGGTTACCGAGCACGACGGTTGACCAAATGTCCACGCCTGTCTGTTCGCCACAGAGTAGCTCGTCTTCTTTGGGCTAGGGAGCACAGAAGGCTTCATCCAGGACATTGGCAACATGTGGTCTTCACGGACGAGAGCCGGTTCATCCTTGACCGAAAGGATGGGAGACAACGAGTTCGTCGATTAGCCGGGGAAAACCTTCGCGATGAATGTATCCACGAGACGACTCAAGGCGGAGGTGGCTCAGTGATGATATGGGCCGGCATCCATTATGGAGGGAAAACGCCACTGGTGGTTCCGGACGGAAACGTCAACGCCGCCGCCTACAGGGATATCTTGGAGTTCCACTGTCTTCCATATGCAAGACGAGTGTATGGGCACAATTTCCGACTGCAGGATGACAACGCTAGACCGCACAGGGCCGCTGCAGTAAGGGAATTCCTGGAGGCAGAGGGCGTCGTACAGTTGCCATGGCCAGCTTGTTCGCCGGATATGAACCCCATAGAGCATGCATGGGATGCCCTAGGCCGAGCCATCAACGACAGAGAGGTCATTCCTCAAAATCTGCAGGAGTTGGCAGATGCTCTGAGGGAAGAATGGGACGCTATGCATGTTGACGTCATCAACAAGCTAGTGGACAGCATGCCACGACGTCTGCATGCGCTGGTTCGTGTCAGGGGTGGACATACCCGATACTAGTGACTGAGTAAGAACAATGACTCAAGTTTGATGCAAATTTGTCCATGAAATCACAAAAAAGAAGTCATCTGGAAAACTGAGAGAGATTGAAAATAAATACTGTATCTCATGATCCTTTAATTTACTGTATATTGTCGTCATTGTTGCTCTATGCTCATGACATCCATCGCTTAGGACATAAACTTGTAAAATATCACTGTCAAACGTGTGTAAAAGGCAGAATAATAAAGTAAAGTGGTTATCATGCACCATAAATGCCATATTCAAATCATGTTGTAATAATTACGCTGTGAAAATTTGGTGAAAAAAAATATTCCACCTTTATGACCAACAGTGTATATTAGTCTATGGGCCAGAGAACGGAAAACAGCTCCCCTCCCCCTTAAACCCCATGTTAAATAATGTGTTTATGTTAGCTAGGACCCTCAGCTGTCAGAATCCGCTTATATGCAACGAATTCGAAGATGGGTGTGACCACTAGGGGCATCAATATGGTAACGGATACAAAATATTGGAATTTTAGAAAATGTGTCTTATATTTTTTATTAAAAAACTGTAAAACATATTGTCAGCATCTCAAATGTATATTTCAAGCTACTCACTCAATTGCAACCAAAATTCCAGTCATTTAAGGTCTCGATCTTGTTTTCGTTTTTAAATGGCCGTTGCTATGGAAACAACTAAGAAAAGGTGTTGATATTTGTGGGAGAAAACCTTATAGTTAATCAATACAACATATAAAACAAAGGTAAACACAATCTTAAATTATGGTTTTGTATGTTGTTGTTGTTTTTTTAGCTAGGAACCTTAGCTATTAGAATCTGCCTGTCGGCCTGAAAGCTGGTTGCAGATGTGACATCTAGGGCCGTTACCATGGTAGCAAATAAATACCCAAATTTTCAAATATACCATAATTGTTTTTGAACAACATGAAAACAAATGGTACACATCTAACTAATAGGTCTATATAAATCACGCTGCACATTTCATCGCAATTAAAATTTGAGTCAGCTGAAGTCAGGGTCATGTAAAAAACCGAACGTTGCTAAGGAAACATTATGTTAAAAAAAGTGATATTTGCTAACAAACGATCTGTAAGTAATCAGTACAAAACATAAAGCAAGCTTCTGCACATAATACACAATACTGAATGATTTTCTTTTGTCTATAGCTAGGACCCCATCTATCAGAATCTATTTGCTTTATAGTTGCCGGTGGATGTGACCTCTCAGACCGTTACCATGGTAATATATCAAGAATATTGACATTTCATAAATACCACATAATAAGTCAATATACATACAAACATATAATATACATCTAATTTGATCTATCCATTTGATTAAAATCCAAATCGTAGAAGTTTGAGGTCATAATAAGGTTAAATTGTTGTTACTTTGGAAAAAAGGTATGATCAAAGAATCAAATTTTGTGAACAATCAAATACGTACTAATTTAACTAATATATATAAAATATAACAAAATAAATGTCTGAGTACAAGATTTTCTAATTATTAAATTGTTCACTCCAGATAGAGTTGTTTTTTTCCAGGTAATAGTCATGCCTGAGCAAACAGTTGCTACGGTGACCCAGTGATACCAGCATTTGTCACTATACTGCTACCCATATAGAAATAAACGGTGCCCATTAAACCAATCTACCCTGGGTCTCACATTATTCAATTTAACCCCACCCCTATTAGATGTTGACAATGAAAAATATGGATGATTGAAAACCCTCATTCTAGGCATTTCAAAGTCCTATAATCTTTTTGTTTTGGTTTCAAAAATTCTTCATGTTATTTGTAATTGTGGTTCTAAAATAATTTTAATGCGTCAAAAATTATCGTGACGTGAACTAGTTTGGCTGAAATTATACAACCTAATGGTGATGATAATGTTAGGCTAATGATAACAATATAATGTTGATATAATGATCGATGATGATGAAAATTATAATAATAATAATAGTAAAAACAGCTACAATAACAATACTACTACTATTATTATATTAATAACAATATCCATGATAATAATAATAATAATAAAATAATAATAATAATAATAATAGTAATAATAATAATATAATTTAGAATAATAATAACTGAGTATTATAACAATCATAATATTTGGGAAATAATAGGAACAATAATAAAAATTAACAACAATAATGAAAATATATAGTAATGATAATAATTATAATAACAATAATAACAATAATCAAAATGATGCTTATAAAGAATATATATTTCTGTAAAGCGCTTTAATGTTTCCATAATAGCTCATAATAAAAATTGTTCGCGTTCCTCCATCAGTCTTCCTCGAGACCAAGTTCAAAAATAAGACTTGGAGTCTATTATGTACATGTACATGAATATAAATTATGTACATATAAATAAGCATGTATGTATGTAGGTATGTACATGATGTGTGTGTATGTATGAATGTATAAAAAGACGATCAAGATTAACCACGTCCTAACTGACCAGTACACCATGTTTCACACGTTGTCAGGAATATCCACACACGTTGCCCGTATAACTATGCACAAAGTATCCCTACAACCACACACAGTGCTCCTGCGGGCGGAAGCTAAATGGTTTATCTGGTCGCCAAACGCCAGTCAATACGTTGATTATATATAGGGTGGAGATGCATTTATTTTTTGTTTCATGGTTAGTGTTTTTCTTTTTATGTTGAAACCAGAAAAAGGAGGTAACTCGGGATATCTTTAAAAAACCTTATACATTACACAATGATAACTGTCAAATTTATCGATATAATTATGAATGTAAGGACAGATTTTGATCAATAAACCTCGAACACCCGATGTGTGCATAATAATTAACGCTAATTTACATTTCATATTGCCTATGAATTGTGTCATGAATCATCTATTGAACGTAGTCTGCATTATCCAGACTCGGTATCCATTTATCTTTGGATATGGAAAGACAAAATAACGTGATAGTTAAGTAGTGCCTATTTAGGTCCTAGAAAAAAATACGTTTTCATTATCGTGTGATTGTTTATTCCTGCATATAATTTATGGATTTCTGTAAACGATACCGTTTTCATTCAATGTCAATGGGGAATCCTGGGTTCTTTCGCCAGGGGTCTGAATCCAATAAATACAAATTAATAAACACCATAACATTTCAGATTTCAGATTTCAGATTATTGACTGTTTTCAATCATATCAACATAACACTGTAGCGCATAACACAAAATAAATACAATAACAGCAATAATATAACAAGGCTTTTTTTCCATGAAGTCCGAAGATATATAGGCACATAATTAATATCAATAAGTATATGATGCACAAATATTGACCTATAAGTGATATTGAAAACAGTCTGACATGTTTAAAAGCAAAGCTTGTATATTGCATGTCGAGACACTTATGTAACTTAATCACGATTAGGTTGTTCAATTATATTGATTTCATAAAGCATCATTACAAGAATCGAAATATTGGTGAGAGCATTGTAAGTGAGCTGAGGTAGAAGGATTAGTATTGCCTCAACCCACAAGAAAAACTAAAGTGTGAAAGTATTTAAAAGTTTGTTTGTTTTATTTCCGAAAACCATATAAAAAACCAGTAACATATAATATAACAAAATCAATGACTTACAACAATAACAGAATGATTAAAAGGATGGATAGCCCATTTCAGAACCATTAACCCATTAACCCAATGGCTCTGTTCTTCCATGGGGTCCAAAACAGAGGTGAAAGTGCAAGACGGTGTGGAAACAAAATAAAAATGAGGAGATGGATGGATGCCTTTCAAAATTCCAAAGTTATATGAATAACAAGCAACCAAGCAAGAAAAAAGGCCCCCTTGTCAACCACTTCACTGACTTCGGATACACAGAATACATATGCACATGGCCTCAGTGTTACCGACTTTTGATTATCTTGGATATGGCACAACCGCCGAATCCCAATCTGGCACACATGCTCTGTGTACGTCACTGACTTCGGATACCCAGAATACATATGCACATGGCCTCAGTGTTACCGACTTTTGATTATCTTGGATATGGCACAACCGCCGAATCCCAATCTGGCACACATGCTGTGTGTACGGAGGCGTTTGTTTAGCATTATGTCCGAGGACATTTTCGGACAGAGAACAAAAAAAAATCATGACAACAATGGTCCTCGGAAGGCGGACAATAGTCCTCGAACGTCGAACAATGAATTTATGCCTTATTCCGTCGACTGTCCGAGGACGAGTAACAATAGAGGAACAATAGTTGTCCTCGGAAGTAAAGCCATGTAAACGTGTGTGTGTGTGTGTGGCGGGGGGGGGGGGGGGGGGTGTTGTGTACATGTATACGCATTCAAACCGATGACATCGAACAAAGAGAACAATGGGTCATCGGTAGTAATTCACTAGGTCATCGGTTGTCAACAATAGACCTGCTTACTATAGTGAGTCAAATTTATGGATGTTTCTTTCCTGGGGACCTATAGTAACGAGGTATTCCATTAACCTGTTATTAATGAATGAACTACAATACTTGGAATCCAGTTTGCATACATTACTTGTTGCTATTTCTGACAAGCCTCTGGCAAGCTTTCAGGTTGTCAAGAACAACCTTTGTTTCAAAAGTATGCATAAAATTTGAATCACGTAGTAAACAGGTCTATTGGTGAGGTTTATTCCGTCAATGAATTTTGTGACGCAATTCAATAGTGGAGTCATCGGTTAAAATTCGAACAATAGAAAACATAGATGTGTGTGAGTGTGTGTAATAAAAAAAATCTTTTCTTTTTAATTTTTTCTCCCACGCCGATGTTAAGGGTGATGATGATAATGATATTGATGGTGATACTAATGATGCTAATATACTTTTGGCAGTATATTCTGAGTCCATCTATATAACTAAAAAAATATCAGAAGGGGAAAGCCCATTATGTATGCAGGAATAAATGCTTATATAATTTTCATCCGTTCAAATCACTTTTACAATTGAAACAATGTCTTCAATTTCTCCGCTATTGGAAACATATTGTATCAATAGACAGCTTCGGTAATGTATGCAAATATTATACATAACTTTCAAACAAAGGTTGTTCTTGACAACATCGGACATAGCAACAAGTAATGTATGCAAACTGGATTCCAAGCATTGAGGCTCATTTATAAAATACAGGCTTATGGAATAGCTCATCACTAGGTGCTCAGAGAAGAAATATGCATACATTTGAATACATAACAGAACCGGTCTATTGGTAATAATGAGATGTCACATTGAAAAGTGAACGGATCAGTGGCGTATATTTTAGTCTTCATGTTTGATTATTGATTATGGAATTTGAGAGAGGGGAGAAGCTGTTATACTGATAATGCAATTGCTTTTTTTTCAAAAGATTGTTGCAAGTAAACAAAAAAATATGCCTGGTTGCCACATTATATCAGATAGTTACAGAGATCTAATCGTTAATAAATCTTCTTCGCCGTATTCATTTGCCAACTAAATTTGCACTCCTCTCTCTCTCTCTCTCTTCTCCCGGCCTTTCCCTCTCTCCTTTTCTCAATCCTTTACCATTTTTCTTTTCTCTGCTCTTGCTATCTCTTTTTTTTCTGTCTCACCCTTTCTCTTCTTTTACCCCATCTCCCTCACTCTCTTTCTTTATGCTCCACGGTATCATTCTCAGAAATCCTAATATCAGATTATCAAGTCACCCAAAGACATTTATATAGCACACAGGTATCATTTTGTATTCTATAAGATTGTGTTTGCGGCAGTCATTGTACTGTTTTACATCTTTTGGTGAACATAATTATTTAACATTTTGAAGTTGTTGAAAACTTCAGTAAATCCTCGTATCAGACTAAAGTTTGCCCATTTGAAAGTTGAAGGATGTGAAATTTATTTGTAATGTGTTGTATGATATTTCTTCAAAACACTGTTGTCAAAAAATACCACTTATTAAATTTTTATTTAGTTTTTAAGGGTCAAATATGTCCTTTTCCCCCTTTTATTCCTCCTATGGAAGACAGTCGAATCAACTTTGATAAAGAAAAGAGACTTTTCGCTTACATGACACTTTGTTCACGCATCATTCCATTTTTTTTCATGATTAAGGTTCTTTGGGAAAAAAAATTTCATCGCAGAATTTGAACTGCACACTCTCTAAAGAATCAAATGTTAATTCAACATTTAAAAGGTTCGAGGAGTGACAACGTTTTTTTAATGGAAGATGTACACTTTTAATGATGCTGGATCCAACAGTATGAAGGTTGGATCCAGCATTTTAATAATGTAAATTTAACAGTTTGAAAATGCTGTCACTCCTCAAACCTTTTACATGTTGATTTAAAGGGACTGGCAAGTCGTAATCCATGGGCCTGACCAGTTGGCCTGACTCGGGGAAATTCGGATACATTCAGGTCCAATCGTGCGCTACCGAAGGAATGTTATTGCCGAATTCCTCGCTTGATCGTTAACTCGAATCCCTACATACGTAACCGACCAATGAGATTCAAATACTGGAATAAAGAACGGGCGATCTTGTTTACTCAAATCTGGGTCAATGTGCGAACTTTTATTAGCTGCGCGCGATAAATTGAAATCGCTTTGAACTTTGATCCAGAGAAAGGAGCAGCCAACAGTAAAACCGCCCATAGATTGCGACTTGTCGCTCCCTTTAACATTTGAAAGGCAAGGGATGAAAACCCATGAGAATTTATTGTTTTGCGGGGCACCGATAGTATTGCAACAAAGGGTAAACGACTTTCAGTAATATTACCGAAGCGCAGCGCTACAAGCACTGACAATAAGACAATCCTCCATGCATTTCACTTCAGATTGTTAGACATAACAAGAGCCCCGGGGCACGACGCTCACCTGAGGTGGATCAATTCACATTTGGTGCATGTTCTCTCTAGCACATGAACAACTTTCATTCTTCATCTATAGAGGTATCTCTATACACAATACCAAGTCTGAGCTTCCTACCAAGTTCGGTTAAATTCCAATCATGGGTTTTGGAGAAGCTGAAAATGTAAAAAGTTTATGGATGGTGGACAACTTGCCCCACCCCCCCCCCCCCCCTCCAGTATGTTACCCCCACAGACCCCCTATAGGGCCACCAAGAAAAAAATCATGAACAACTTTCATTTTTCGTCTATAGAGGTATCTCCATACACAATACCAAGTCTGAGCTATTCCTGGTTCTGGAGAAGAAGATGTTTGAAATTTACATAGCCTTTACACTTGGGGCCCTCCCCCTGGGCCCCCCTGGGAGCCACATGTACCATTTTAGCAACTTTGGATCCCCTACCCCTAAGGATGATTCCTACCAAGTTTGGTTGAATTCCGATCATGTGTTTTGGAGAAGATCAGAATGTACATTTTGCCTGGCAGCGCCCCCCCCCCCCCCCTCCAGTATGTTACCCCCACAGGGCCCCTATAGAGCCACTCAGAGAGATTTCATGAACAACATTCATTTTTCGTCTATAGAGGTATCTCCATACACAATACCAAGTCTGAGCTATTCCTGGTTCTGGAGAAGAAGATGTTTGAAATTTACATAGCTTTTACACTTGGGGGCCCTCCCCCTGGGCCCCCCTGGGGGCCACATGTACCATTTTAGCAACTTTGGATCCCCTACCCCTAAGGATGATTCCTACCAAGTTTGGTTGAATTCCGATCATGTGTTTTGGAGAAGATCAGAATGTACATTTTGCCTGGCAGCGCCCCCCCCCCCCCCCTCCAGTATGTTACCCCCACAGGGCCCCTATAGGGCCACTCAGAGAGATTTCATGAACAACATTCATTCTTCATCTATAGAGGTATCTCCATACACAATACCAAGTCTGAGCTATGCCTGGTTCTGGAGAAGAAGATGTTTGAAATTTACATAGCTTTTACAATTGGGGGCCTTCCCCCTGGGCCCCCCCCTGGGGGCCACATGTACCATTTTAGCAACTTTGGGTCCCCTACCCCTAAGGATGATTCCTACCAAGTTTGGTTGAATTCCGATCATGTGTTTTGGAGAAGAAGATCAGAATGTACATTTTGCCTGGCAGCGCCCCCTCTCCAATATGTTACCCCCACAGGGCCCCTATAGGGCCACTCAGAGAAATTTCATGAACAACATTCATTCTTCATCTATAGAGGTATCTCCATACACAATACCAAGTCTGAGCTATGCCTGGTTCTGGAGAAGAAGATGTTTGAAATTTACATAGCTTTTACAATTGGGGGCCCTCCCCCTGGGCCCCCCTGGGGGCCACATGTACCATTTTAGCAACTTTGGGTCCCCTACCCCTAAGGATGATTCCTACCAAGTTTGGTTGAATTCCGATCATGTGTTTTGGAGAAGAAGATCAGAATGTACATTTTGCCTGGCAGCGCCCCCCTCTCCAATATGTTACCCCCACAGGGCCCCTATAGGGCCACTCAGAGAAATTTCATGAACAACATTCATTCTTCATCTATAGAGGTATCTCCATACACAATACCAAGTCTGAGCTATGCCTGGTTCTGGAGAAGAAGATGTTTGAAGTTTACATAGCTTTTACAATTGGGGGCCCTCCCCCTGGGCCCCCCTGGGGGCCACATGTACCATTTTAGCAACTTTGGGTCCCCTACCCCCTAAGGATGATTCCTACCAAGTTTGGTTGAATTCCGATCATGGGTTTTGGAGAAGAAGATGAAAATGTAAAAAGTTAACGGACGACGGACGACGCACGACGTACGACGGACGACGGACGACGGACGACGGACAAATTTCCATCGCAATAGCTCACTCGAGCCTTAGGCTCAGGTGAGCTAATAAAGGCGGAAGCTTTCTTAGAAGAGTGTCCGTGAGACTGACTATAACTATAAAGAATATGCTTCTTTGCTGGGTGCAGGTATGACATTTCAAAACAAATTACAACTTTAAATTTGTACAATTAATTTTTCTTCATCGCGGAAGCAATATAGAACGGCCTTCTGGAACTTCATACCAGCCCCAAAATGTGAGGGGAGAAATATTTTCAACAATAACTGTATTGTTCTATTAAGTGCATTTATAATATTTACTGCCTTACATGGATTTCATAATGATAATGCGCTGGGGAGGTCCTTTAATTGAATTTGGTGTGTGTCGTGGAAGCAATCTAAAACGTCTATTATGAACTTCATATCATCAAAAGAGAAAAAAAATGCAAAGAACGTTTTGTTCCTTAGGCATGTCAGTGATCTGATAATATCCATCACGAGAAAAGGCAATTTCCTCGAATGATATAGCCCGAATTAAGAGCTAAAGTATACATTAGATAACATCGTCAGTGTATTTCAATTAACTCATTGACTACTGGAAACTGGTATACCCTCTATTAAGCCCATGGGGATGAGAACATTCAGTACTCAACGGGTTTATTTGATGCATATTAAAAAAATGCGTAAGCCTTCTCGGTAGAGAAATATAATAGCTGCAGAAGATAGGTATAAATATGTGTAAGCTGACGGAGCTTTAGGCAGTTAAGTCAGACTCTGCTTAGCTCTCTATCGGCGAGGAAAAAGGGAGGGGTCGTTTTTCTATCGAGAGGTGCTATTCCGTCAAGAGAAAATCAAAGTATGGATACACCAAACGTGAGTTTCATTTATGAGAATGTCATGTCGACTTCTGATCCTGTTATTCTTGAAGGAACGCAGGTTCTGACGACATTCGTATATGAAATGCAGGAACCAACAGAATTCAGCTCAATGGGGAACGGAAGGGACATTACCTATTGGGATCATGATTGGTCTTTTCGTCCGATCGGGTGGTCTTGGTGGGTCATTCTCAAACTGATATCAGCTATGCTTGGTATCATCGGCAACGGACTGGTCATGTTGGTCCTCTTCCGAAGAAGGGCAAATTGTCGCACAACGGATACATTGGTTGGGGGACTTGCCGCTGCAGATTTTTTTACATCCATCTTCGTTATCCCTGTGCCGAAGGCGGTAAGGATTCCTCCAACCTGGCTGGGGGTGGTCTACTGCAAGATCCAAGAACCAAACATCCCGAAAGACATCTGTGTTTTTATTTCCATCTACATCCTGGTTGCCATATCAACTGAAAGATACATTGCCATTGTCCATCCCATCTACTTCAATCGTATCCTTACACGCGGACGCGTAGCCATGGTGATGCTCATCATCCTGGCATTCGCCATTTTGATTGCTTTTCCCAGAATCTTTACTGCTAGTGTTGATGACATCAGGGGCATCTGTCTTTACCAATATGCTAACAGGGCAAGCCAAATCACACTAGCCCTCTACATATTCTGCATCCGGCTCCTCGTCCCCACTGTAGTGATGTTGATAAGCCAGACACTCATCGCTAGACATCTCTATCAACAGGCACGTCGATTCAAAGGACAGCAAACCACATCCTTCCACGACGTTGCTAGGCACCGTGTCCTGAAGATGATGCTCATAGTCATCATAATATATGTTGTTTGCTGGGGACCGAATCAGGTAGCGATCATTCTCTTCTTTTTCGGTTTTCTACCTCAGTCTTTCAGAGGTAGTCCTTCCTTCACTCTCCTCATTGTCCTGCCGTTCTTCAACTCCTGTTTGAATCCTTTCATCTACGCGGTACGATTCAAGGAATTCCGCGAGGCAGTCTGGGACATGTTCAGGAAACAGAAGACACCCAAATCAGCCATCTTTGAGCAAGATACGGCTGGATAACGATCGCAACCCATCTACCGGTGTAACTACAGATGCTGTTCCTTAAGTCACCAAATCCGCAAGACGTTTCTGGTGCTGGTGCTCTTGACGAAATAAACCTGTACACGACTGTTATATGTGTGTGGCTCTGTTCACGTGTTAACTTGTATATAATATATGATTGCGCTGTATAATATATTCACAGGAGTTAGACTATAAATTCTAATGTTGTTGAAGATGATTAAACTAAAAAATCTCTCTTTGTCTAATTAGGTGTGTTTGATGAAACCGTCACCAAAATCTGTCCTGCGAATTCGGTGACCGTTCCAAATTCTCCAAGGCATAGTACTTGCCGGAACACCATATGCTCATTATTCATTATTTATAGGCCTACTCATCTCTAGATGACTGAATATCTGTTTGTCTTTGTAGCATGCTTTATCGAAATCTTTTAATACAGGCGTGCTTGAATTATTGTATATATTGCATTTGGGAAATTAATTATTGCATTTGTTTTTCATGTATAAGCATGATCAGACGCTTGTAATATTCGCACATTAGGTGATTCGGTGATTGTCATGACCGATACAGGATATAAATAGCATGTAGTTATATTCAGGAGTAAGGACAGTATCTAACTATAGTGATAATGATTACAATAAATAATGATATTAATACTACTACTACTACTACTACTACTACTACTACTACTACTACTACTACTACTAATAATAATAATAATAATGATAATAATAACAATGATAGTAATAATAATAATGATAATAATAACAATAATGATATTAATACTACTACTACTACTACTAATAATAATGATAATAATAATTACAATTAAAAAGAGTAATAATAAAAGTAATAACAATAATAACAACAATAATAATAATTATGATGCTAGTAAGTACTGTATACTGTAAAACCAGAAACGAAATAGCTAATGATTTCGACAAGATGAAACTATCAATTACACCGTGGTCTACAGTCAAAATGCCTTTTGAACGAAAACAGTCTAATTTAGTTAGTCTATGGGCTGCGAAAAAATGTATATTAAGAGAAAATTTATTTCCTGATCTCAAAGCACATTCCTTTATCAAATAGTTTTACGAATGTTTATATTATAATATTCTACAAACGGACAATATGTTCTTATGGCTTCTCGACCCCCAACAAGTGATTGAGATTAATATTGTTTGTCCTCACATCCGTCTACCAGAGCATCGAAATTTGAAGTCTGTATCTACAGATCCATTATTTTCTCTAAAGTGAACACGCTTTGTGTCTTAATTCCATAAGTCAGTTACGCTATCCTTTTACTTACAAATCTAGATTCGTACATCGCCAAATCATCCTTTGGTTTTCTCAATTTTATAACTTCTAAGACGCCATAAGTAACAAATTTTTCACGTGAACGGAATGTCTGTATCATCAATACTATTTTCTTTGCCATTTTTTGCCATATTTGGAACAGTTTGGGCAAAACTGAGCCCCAAAATCTGTTTGGGTAATTCGGGTTGTGATAAAGAGTTATGGATCTCATGGAGTTGATTTGATGAAAATGACCTCCATGTGTATAGGCGCTTTACATAAGTACCCCGGTCATTGCATTCATTTATTCTATATCAGTATGTAAAGGACAGAGCCACCCCCCCCCCCCCCCCCCCCAATCCTCAAAGTTACGTCGACCGCTGAATCTATTCCTTAAGTTTATTCCTTCAAGTTTTTTTTTCTCTACACCGACATCATTTAAGTTCCCCGAATATCATTTTATCAACTCTCCCCCTCTCCTCCCTTTTCTCCTTCTCTGTCTTTCTTTTTCTACTCCCCATTCTGGTACGCCCCTTTCTCTCTCTCTTTCTCTCTCTCCCTCTCTCTCACCTTGTCTCTTTCTCTCGTTCATAAATTTTACAATCTCTAAACTTCTGATATTAAATACTATATTCTGGCTCTTGGAATTAGATAAACAGAGAAATACCAAGAAATTAGACTTCAATATCATTTTTACTAAATACAGACATGAACTGTGAGCAGCTTTTATACAGATTTATATAAAACTATGGACACTTCACATTTCAGTTAAGAACTTTTGAAACAGGAATGATCACTTTCATTTTGCAAAAAAAAACCTGTGAAATAAATATTTATATAAAAACGAAACAGTATGGTATGTGTATCGTCTACTATACATGTACATTTAACTTGGAATATTTCATTATTAAAATTGACATAAACTTATTCTTCTTTATAGTGATCTTTTATATGGTATAAATGGATTCACACTAACACACATATCATAACACTATTAAAAACATTTACTGGACTGAACATTACAGATACAGTAGAGCTCTGTGAGGGCCTCTTGTATAACAAGTTGCGTTTAAATGCAACTCAAAAAATTAAACGTAACAATGAAACGTCGCAATTTAGAAGTTGTTATGACAATTAAAATCTTTTCACTAAAATCAAGATAAAATAAATCTCAGAATACCACCCCAGTCCTTCCAAGGGGACATTTCTTCTAATATCATTTCAAACTGAAATAAAAAGAATGAGAAAACTCACAATTTACAATATTTCCACTTCACCAGAATGCAACCCTTTCACCTTTACGAGCATTTAGCGAGCTTTAGCTTAATTTTCTTGCCACTAAATTATCTTTTTTTATATTTACACTTACCAGCATTAATTTATATTCCAGTAGTTTCACATTTTTGACATGTTATACAAAGTTCATAATTCATGTTTGCTACAAACAGATCTTTCACTAAAGGCAAGTTTACAACAAGAAAGGCAAATAAGTCTGAACTTTTGAATTCCTAGTCACAGCAGCCAGACCTCATCCATTTTGAAATCTTAGCATTTATGTTTTATTAAAGATAATGTACAGTTTTGGTGAGCCCTACAAGCAATACTCAGATGCTGTGAAGATTTCACCTCCCAAAGTGGAATATTAAACAAATGAGAGGCGAAATATAATTTAGATACCGGGCCAGGGATGTAAACTCTCAACGATGGCAGCGTGCACTATACACTACACGAATATACCTGTGCAAAAACCTATGATGATTGAGCATATACTACACACAGTAACAAACATAATGGCCCGAATTCAAAAAGGAGGTTTAAACCATAGGTAAGGTTTAAACCTCCATAAGCATACTAAAATAAGCGTAAATAAGCGCACATTGCCAATGCGGGCGCTCAAAGAAAATATGACTGGATCGGATTCAGTGCGCACGTACGCTTAAAAGGCCCAGGAGGGGGTTTAAACCATGGTTTAAACCAAACCTCCTTTGTGAATTCAGGGCGCTATCTCTATGCCAAACCCAGAGATTGTTGTGCGGGGAGCCTCCGGGTGGAAGGGCCCTAGCGTAGGGCAGTATATTACAATGATCTTGCGTTCCTTACAGATTTTTACACTAAAAGTCACAAAAAATTATAGATGGAATACCAAATGATCTCGTACAGTCATCTTTGATACAAAGAGAACAACATGAGACTATATATTAAACATGTTTCTTTCTACATGTAATTTCCCTTTTTGCTACCAAAACTGTACATCAGCTTTAAGTTCACTAGTCTATTCACTTGGAATCTGCCTAAGACCACAATTAAATGAGAAAAGATACATGTGCCTCATAGTGTCGGACAAGTTAAGCTGTGCATGGACGGATGCAGCTTACAAAGTCATTGTATAAAAATGGAAGGCTTTAAGCATGGACGGTATTAATGATGGAAGGCCTTTGAGAGCTGAAGCCCAAGTGAAAGACTTATTTCAAGAAATGGCGTGCATCACCTCAAGTTTGCCCGATTTTCGATGGGACAGTGGATCTAATCACATACATAAGCAAGTATAACAGGTTAAAAATCAAAATATGCATATACTCAGGAGCTTGAGTTGGCTCTGAAATTATTAATATAGGAGTGATACTGATCACATGATTACAACATTTAAATGACGCTTATGTTTACATTAAAAAATGATAAAAGATACTACAAAATGATGTGTCATTAATGTGTTTGTTTCAATCTTCAATTTTGTATTGATAAGGATACATCAATGCTGGTTCTTATTTTGTCCTGAAAAGTCTGATCGTTGTTCAATTTGATCATTTCCTTTGTTACCAAAAGCTTGGTCATTGAACAGACCTAGGTTCCATTCCGATGACATCTTTAGTCTAGTTTGGATTACCGGTAGACAAAACATTCATTTTTTTGGTATAAAACTAACAATGCACATCTTTTAAAATAGCACAGATAGTATATGCCCCTATTTTTGTTATTTTTGGAAACCTTCTTGCATTACACTTCCAAACGACACTCCCATTGGAGCATTATTTCGCCAGTGAAATATAGAAATATACAGCCCTGGAAAAAAATTATTAGACCAGAGGGGTGTTTCATAAAGCTGTTAGTAAGTTACGCACGACTTTACGCACGACTGGTGATCAGTTCTTGTGCTAAATGATTGAGAATCTGATTAGTATAGCACCTAAGAACATGTTCCAGTCGTTCGTAAAGTCATTCGTAACTTTACGAACAGCTTTATGAAACACCCCCGGCTCCTTGTAAAGGCCTATATGGCAAGTGTTGGTTATATCAGTAACTGAATTTTCAGAATGATTTCTACTAGCTTAACTCATAATGAGTGGATGAATACCCCCCAAATCAATTAGCTTGTGTAATAGCTAATCCCCCAGGACAATTAACCCCAGACAATTTTCGCTGAAGGACAGTTACTTCTAAGGGCACCCCAACGGACAGAACTTTCAGAACTAAGAGAATGTATATATCCTAGATGCTAACTGTCCTCAGGGATATTCTCCAGTGGTAGGGGTTTTGGAAAAAAATATCCTGACAGAAGTGGTCTGAGGATAACTGTCCAGGGGGTATGCCTGATTTTCTTGTAAAGCCATGTCCACTCCTCTGGAGGCAGTTTGTTCAGTTCTTAGTGGAAAATTTGCACATTTGATGATAGCAACCATGCTTTGTGGAATTCTGTCAACAAGGTGTTGCCTTTTTTTCCCCTCACAGCAGCTCATTCATGCTGCAAGTATGTTTTTATTTGTTTCAAAAAATTAATATTCTAATACCTTTAATTTTTATTAAGCCTGAGTCGAATCGATTGGTTAGCTGGTGTTCGATCGAAGACATTGAATCCCGATTTCGTTTTGGCAAAACCGGTGCATCGATTTGTAGTCCGCCAGATTTTTGACTACCGTAGCCACCATGAAAAAAGCAAATAAAAAAAGAAACTCCGTAACATACAGCATAATACTAGCAGAGAACGTGAAGGCGACTTCAAACTGTTGGCTAACTTTCGCTAATTCGCTCGCGGAGGACGTCGCGCTTTACCTGTGCTTTCTCTATGGAAAAATCGTTTTGTCGTTACGAACTGAAGTTTACGATAATATTCTTGCACTCTCTCTGCATTGTCAATTTGACAATTGTATAATTGAACATGATAAATACGGGCATGAGTACGAGTGTTCCTACTTAATTCGCAATAACTAATATCACACTCTCATCAAATTGGCAATTACTTCTTGGAAGTGATCTGAAGCTGAATGAAGTCTAGCATGAGCGACGAAAAGTTTATTTCGTATTGCTTTTTTTTTGCATCGAACGAACGTGTTCCATTCAGCTAAGATTATTAATTCTTTGAATTTGAATCATTGTCGGATGTGTCGACAATGAGCATAGCTTCGTGCGACACTAGAGTGATATTTTGGGGCTAGCCATACGGACTAGAAACTTAAAAGATTTTGGCTCGTCCGCAGTGATTTTTACTAGCCATTGGCTATCGTTAATGTCGAGCAGCGAGAGCCCACACATATGCCCGCGATGCCAGCGGACCGGTCACCGGTGCATGGTGCATGCACTGCGTGCAACTCTGTTTTCACCGCCCATCATTTATCGATGCACCGGTATTCGATCGAATCAAAGCCGTCGAATCCCGGATTATGAAATATTCAATATGACTCAGGCTTAATTTTTATGTCACATGCAACTGGTTTCAGTAGAATAATGAGAAGGCCATGGTACTCAGACCAAGAGCAGTGACACTTGAAATTCATCCTCTCAGACATTTATAGTCTATTAGGTGGTCCCAAAACTCTTTCTCACAGGAAAAAAGGGGTGTTGTAATTGTCTGGGGAAATTTGCCCGGGACAATTTGTCCTAGTGGTAACTGTCCTGGGGTAAAAAGTCATAGGGGTAATTGTTCTAGTTAGTAGTAGTCCAATTAATCATGCATTAGCTGTTGATAATTATTTTCCTACTTGCATAGACAATGGACTTAACACTACTCATATACCTCAAAATGAAGCTGGTCTAATAATTTTTTCCAGGGCTGTATATAGGAGCACGTTATTCAATAAATACACTTTATATACAGTGGAACCCCTTTATAACAAGCTCCTTGGGACCAAAGAAACTACCTCTTTATATCGAAACCTAGTTATATCAGGGCTAAAACACAATAGAATACCAAGAAGTGGGACCGGCAAAATTACCTTGTTATAATGAGCATGTTATTCAATAAATAAACTTCATAAAACAATTTAAGACCCTAATACAAACATCCGCTCAATCCTTCTTTCAATTCAATCGCCTTTTACAGAAACTCCTAGCTAGATATATGCTGGGGTAACCACCACTGGAGGATTTATGGAGGCACAAGTTTGAACGCTCTGTCCATCTCCAATTCATATTCATCCATTTCAGCCATGTCTTCATCCAGGTGTCCCATCAGTTCTTCCAAGATCACGTCTATCGCCTGCAGATGAAACAGAGATTAAAGAGCTCTTGAATATATTATGGCAAGGAGACATCAGTAAAATGAGTTCAGAAGCACAAGTCTGTTCCACAAATCTTATATTTCATTCATGACTTAGCCTACTACTGAGGTGTTCTTGAAGATTAGTGAGTTGGAAAGACAAGACTCTTAAAAATTTGTTTCCATTTCATTGTAGTACCACAGGACTGCTTTGATCCTGCAAAAGCTTAATATCACTACCTAGTTAGAAAGAGGCCATTCTGGGCTACATTTGAGATACAAAACAACGAGATGTCCTGCAACGAGTAACGACATAATGTTTTGTTAACTTACCACATTAGTAGTAATTTTCTCATGGAATCTTTTGAGAGGTAGGCAGCGTTCTGTGTAGTCTCGTCTCTTCACGACCTCTAGCTGCTGGCCTAAGACTTGATCCAGAAGAAGGGCTAATCATCAAAACAGATTTAGAGAATAGTTGGATAGATATTTTCCAGATGAGGTATGCAGCACGATTCATAGAAAAAAGGGATGATATGCACTTCCCTCAATATTTTTATTTTTTTGAGAGGAAGGGGAGGTGGGGTAAAAATGAAGGTGACTGAATTGCATGATCTTATCTTCAACTGCTTGGGAAAAAAATATTTAGTTTGTGAAAGGTTTCAAAGAGAAAATAACCTCCTTCAATTTCTTTGTTATTTAAATTTGTTTTGTAGTAGATGCTATTTGGGTAAAAAAGGCAAAATTACCAAGAACCTAAACGTTTGACAAAAGTGTTTTGCCAGGCATTTATTTTGACTCTTTACGTGATTGTCTCAATCAGTCCGAATACAGTAGACATTTCACCAAAATGGGAGACAGACCTCAGAAACTTCATAGGAAGAAATATTTCTAGCAACAAAAAAAAAACCCAACAAAAACCAACAACAACAAAACAAAACAGTTTTAGGAAAATTAGTACTGACATTTCCTTAAAGATTTGCAATAATTGCTGCAATATGAATGACTCAGAATTATAAATTTTAAATAATTGCAGTTTGATTAGGAGACTCTAACAAAAAAAGAACAATGAAATGTCATCATTGCCACTTTGAGGATCTTAATATTCCTGGTACATGAAAGGTTCAAGATGTACTTACAATCCACATAGAGGTCTAAATACTCTTCACTGTTCCAAACTTGTTGGTTAGGAAGGAGACGAGTTGTCAGAATGTTCTCAAAAATGGCCGAATCCAACAAGAAGTTGTCAGCTAAAGCCCTGATCTGCCAAAGGAATCAAAGGAAAAAGTATAATGAGGGGTAATAGAAACGGTAAATGACTGAACTCTTATATCTTACAGATTTAATTGAATGAACCCAGACAGAGTTCAGGGTCCCGTTTCATAAAAACCTGTTATTAGTAACAACTACCACATTTCTATGACAAATTTGCTTTCAGCCAATCAGATGCAAGGTTTCAGTAGCTTATAACAGTTATTACAACTTTTATGAAACAGGACCCAGATTTTAGCAGTTCTGTAAGAATATTCTCAACCAAGACTGAGTATGGCTATTTCTTTTTTGGTTACTTTAAAAACAAATAAACAAACAAAACAAACAAACAAACAGACAAACAAACAAACACTACAATTGTGCAGAATAGTGATTTAACCTACTAAGTTTTGGTGCATCCTTAAAGACAGAAAAAAGCTTTCACCCTAGTTTACAAAACGGTGACTTAATCCCAAATAGTTTCTTGTCCGTCTCACCTCATTTTGGTCCTGTAGTCTCTGCTCAGGGCTGACAAGGAGTTTAGCTCTGCCAGTCGCAAAAGAATCCTCAACAAAACCACTGGCAAGGAAGACTATCTCATCGTGGATGATATCTTCAACAAGTGATTCAATGCTCTCATCATATACAGCCTCCAGAATCTAAACGGGGAGAAGCAAAAAGTAAGTAGCAAGAATGTGTACTTGCAAGCAGTGCTCGGTCAGATTGTAAATTTAGATGCAGACAAAACTAGCAATTTCGCTCTCTGCGCCTTTTCTGCATCTTTTCGTGCCATTATGTTTCCCTAAGCAACCTTGCTGTACATTTGAACGTCTTTTTAACGCATTTACTATTACGGTACGTGAAGTGGCACGATGTATGATGTTTGAGAACTTTTTAATTCTACGATAGAGGGAGTGCTTATTGTTATTGGGGCAGACCAATAATACACCTGACTAAATGTCTTAAGGTTTTGTCCGACTCGACTGATAACGATAACTAGATTTTCGATTAAAGGTACACCCTACAGTGTTGTGTGTACATGGGAGTATGCTCGCGTATGTTAACCCATTGGCTACTGAATTCTTTAACTCTCATAGGCTTAATACAGGAGCCACCCGGTTCCCGTAGTCTTTGGGTTAATAGTAGGACGGGTGTAGGGTGGACATTTAGCAAAAATTCTCATTATCGATATCGGTATCGGTCAGAATCTCACCAGACCTTTACTGCTCTTTGATTTTAAGGCCAATTTTCTTTGGATTAACTTTTCTCAGTACTTTACATTTATGTCTGTTTCTAGGGTAGATATACAATGTGAAGGTAGGTCTGTTTGGAGCAAGGAGGGCATTAACTCAATTAGCACAGCGTTAATGCCCTTCTAGCTCCAAACAGACAATATCATATATATGAAGGGAAAGGTGAAGCATTGAGACTAAGGAAATTCTACAGGGTGTAAAAGTATATTCCGTGACTTTCTCAGGGTTTCATGATGACATATCTCATGTATATTTTTACTTCATGCCAAAAATGGATGTTCGATTTTGTGAACCTGGGATTGGCTTACATTTGCAGTTGTGCATGGAAACCATCTGTGCTCCAAAGTGACTGTGTAAACACCAGAACAGCACTTAACGGATATCATTCTTTGGCAAAATTTTCAAAATAGTGTGTGCTTACTATATCAGGCAGGAGGCTTGTGATGACATCATCACATATGATGTTGAAATCCACCACCACGTCTTTCTGGACAAAATATTCCGTGACGAGATCTGAGATGGCTTCAGGCACAATGGATGACACCTCCTCATCGATCACCTCCCTCAAGAGGTCTCTTGCGATGGGTTTGTAGAGGGAAGGTGTCTCTAAGACCATGCTCCAGAAACTGGGGAGTAAGAGGATAAGTATGCATGAATGAATGAATGAACTTTATTACCAAAAGTTGATCCATAATAGAGCATACAGTGTACATTTGAAATACAGTTCTTTGGTAATAGGACACCACTAGAAAGCAATACTACTGGCACCCTTACATTGAAATGGATTACAATACATTCCTTCGAAACCTTGTAACAAATAACTACATGTATGACATAAAATAGAGTAGAATGACATTAACAAATGTGTGTCACAATATTCCATGCCACTGTCTATTTATTTCATTTTATCTAAATGAAAAATACATAAGTTATCTATGGAACCTCTCCAACAAGAATTGCTCCCCAGGGAATGCAGAATGTTCACACATTGTCCGAGCAAGACTGGGGTAATAATATATGCGGCGCTTAGAGTCATTGTGGATATATTAAGCACTACATGAAAATTGACTACTATCATCATGAGTATTATCATTACAAGGGGTTACCAAATAAACTGTTCTTACCCCTTAATGGATGCTCTGAGTTCAATAAAGGCCACATCTCTAAGGTTCTCATGGACGACTTCCTCAAGAATCTCTCTACCAATATCTAGGACAGGCCAGGAGAGCTGACGTTCAAGATCCTGGGGAATGATGGAAATTGGTTCATTACTACCGACATCATCATCGTTACCATCATCATCATTATTACTATCATTATCACCATCATCATCACCATCATCATCATCACCATCATTAATACTATCATCATCATCATCATCACCATCATCATCATCATCATCATCACCATCATCATCACCATCATCATCATCATCAAACATCATCATCACTATTACTATAATTTTTTATCCATTTATTTCAACATATGGGATGGATGACTTCCTCTAGAATCTCTCTTCCTATGTCTAGGACAGGCCACGAAAACACTGACCTTCAATATTTTGGTGAATGATTTATAGGTAAACAAATAAAAACCACGGCCATTCTTCGTGCCAGATACACTGTTGGACACTGCCGTTCCTCGGCAGGACTTGCCAATCATGGCACAGAAAGGGTTGAGAAGTTATGAGAAATAGTAACATATTCACCCGCTCTTCCCTGACGTGGGCCATGACATCGAGGGCAACTTCCAGGATCATGTCATCTTGCATGCAACTGGTCAGAAAATATTCCAGAAACGTCCGTGCAAACAGCTCATCCTGCATGCGTACAGCTGCACTGGATTCCTGAAGGGAAGGGAAAATAAACAAGAAATAATTATTTGATGAATTTCAGTTTTACTTAACCCGATGAGTGCTGAATTCTCTCATTCAGTTTCCACATGCAATGGGCTAGCACACTTCAGGTTATTCTGAAGCAAATTTAATTTAATGCCGGACCCTCACTCATATACAAATGGTAACCCAAAATCTAAAAAAGGTGAGATACTTTAAATTATAAATCAAATTTTGTAGCATATTGATAACAAGTTTGAAATCTATTTTCAATGGCAAATCATGAAAATTGAGTACAGATTAGAGAATTAAAAAGGCTTGGAGTAGGAATGGATACCTATTTATTCTCTTTATTGACAAAATTTCGTCTTGATTCACCGATTCATCTGAAACCAATCTCGTTTAATTGTTATACATGTACCTGTCTTTGAGTTGGTACCCTGGTCAGTTCTTGTGGGCCAAGGACATCATCATATTCCACTAGTCTAGGTCCTTCACCGCCGCTCCCATGGTGGTGAGGATACCGGTCTCTCCTCCTCGATTCCAACGTCTCCAGCTGATTAGCATAGATGAGTTCCTCTGCATCATCTTCAAAACCTCTACTACCCTGCCTCACATAGTACTTCTTCTTCCCTCTCCTCCTCCCATCCCTCACTTCTCTTCTTTCCGTCCCCGCCCGCCTGCCAGTGTACTGGTCCCAGGCTGGCACCTCCCTGTATGCAGGCTCAGGTGCAGAGTGGGATGTTCCATTTGGGATGTAGGGGGGAGTTGTAGGAATCGGAGGGCCATGGGGTGGCTCTTGAGCTGTTTCTGAGTTGTAGCTTTTTAAACTGAGTGAATCATCTGACTGAGGTCTGTTAAAAGAAAACAACCCTGTAATCACTGACATGCCGAGTCCATGCATTTTCCAATCTAGATTTGGATCATCCAGAACAAATTGATAAAGTAGGCTTCTTTTTTTTCTTTCACCTTCTAAGGTCTAAAGTTATCATTTTATCTACAAAAAATTGTAATGAAAAAGAACATCATCAATGGCAAATGTTTATGTTAAAAAAAAAAATTGCCAACACCATTCATCTCTCCTTGCAATTTTATCAAAGAATCAAGTCTTAACACACCAACAAAAATATAAGCCAACGTAAAATTTTCAGGTTCATGGCGGAATCTATTCTGCAGTTTGATCAAGTCTGGACTTCTGCCATGCTGCATTTACCCTAAGTTCCAAAATTTAGGATTTGGCATAAAAAATACATTTACAGTCACGGCACCCTTTTACAAAATTGAAAAACTGAATTCGTAAAGTCATTAGAAAGGATTGTCGTTTTTTCACATACATGTACAGACAACTCCTATCGAGCTCAGGAGTTTATCAACCCACCCACATTGGTAAATGTTTTACATAGGCATACTGGCACATTTCTGTGAGCCAGGCTGATGACACCTTTTGCCCAGATATCAACTTTCCAGTTTCTAAATTTTGGTTGTGAAAATGTTGCCCGAATATGAGGTGGGGATATATATTTTTAATTAAATTTCTCTCGCTGCACCCCAGTTGAAAAACACTCAGCCTAATGTTTGTTTGTTTGTTTGTTTGCTTTTATTTCTGCGTTCTAATAACATACAATAAATCGAATGTTTACATAAGTATTACATAAGTAAAAAGTCATGTACAATAATAGTATACAATAATAAACATAAGACAAAACATACTAACAAAATTAAGGAATATAATAGACCTATGTAAATATTTTTTCCAATAAACTAGAGAGGTAATTTAGAACGCAGGAGACCGCCATCGTGAGCGGTTAGGCTGGAAATGGATGGCGGCCTCGTAAAAAAGATTAGGCGACATAACTCTCTTGGTAAAACTGAGTGATCAAGTGGGTGCAGTGCAATTGTATCAAATCATTTTGTGTACTAGCATACCTGTGAGTTGTGACGGGAGGGACCTTTGGGAAATGGCTCCCTCTGAGTTCTGGGGAAGTGAGACGTAGGCTATCGGTCTGGGAAGGGCTCTCAATCCTGTAGAGTAGAATGACAAAACCAATCAAATAGCTGAATAGGGTATTTTACCGCATTGTATAGTCTAAAGACAATAGTACCAAATCAAATAGGAAGGTTTGTAAAGCGCTTCAAGCTCACTGAAGATGGATTTGAAGTGATTTTCAAAGACGTACTTCAAGCTGAATGTGAGATCTGGGGAGCGTTTCATCAAGTGTTTTGTCAGTGATTTTTACCGACAACTGTTATAAGCTACTGAAATCCTTGCATATGATTGGCTGAGAGCAAATTTGTCGGTAAAAGTCACTGACAAAACGCTTGATGAAACGCTCCTCTGAACACCGAGAAAGAAATTCCAAACTTATAAATGTGAGTTATGTGCAATGCTGCAAACAGACCTTGAAGGACTACTCATTTACTAGCGCTGATGATTTAACTACATTCAACCACTTGTGCATCAGCAATTTTAGCGTCAAGTGACAGAAATTATTGAAAGGTCGATCTCACGATCTTAAATGTTACATACCTTGGTAGAGGATTGGGAGGAACAGACCTCCTTCTGCTGGGCCCTCTTCCATGGTCTCTTCCATGGTCTAACCCAGGACCATGAGAAGGGTCCTGCCTCTCACGGCTCTTTCGCAATCTACATGTAAATATCAAAACAGAAAAAGAGTTATTGCTTTATCACAAGTTCAACTATGAAACTACTGAGCGTTTTTTTTTTAACCCTTGCGATCTGCAGCAATGTGTAGGTCTGTAGATCTAATATTTGTGTTCCACACAGTGATCAGATAGCGATCAAATTATTCAAGATTGTGTGTCTTAGTGCCGTACATCATCTAACTTTATCGGCAGAAAACTTTTCTCAGTTCATAATTTCTTCATCATTTTCATTTGTTTCTCATTCACAGCTCTTCTCCAAACAAGACTCCAATCACAAAGCACTGTCACTAGCACTGTCACTGACACTGTCTCCAGGTTCAAGTTCATACAATCACATTCTGATCACCACCATCAGTTTTTACTACATGTAGCAAAAGGGACAAGGGGTCATCATCTACCACTCAGACAACAGCAGTGTAGAATCTCAGCCTACCAACACAGCTACTTTCCAAGTGTGATCCGTCTCTGAGACTCTGGAATGCTCTCCCAGCAACAGCAGTGTTGGCCCCATCTACCGAGGTCTTCAAGCGCCACCTTTCGTCAGTCACTCTTTGTTAAGTGCCAAATGCTGTTTTTACTTGCATGTTAGTTTTTACCTTCCCTTGCATCTATTCCTGCGACCGCGCACCTTTCTGCACGTACGTACGTAATATTTTTTTTTTTTTTTTACGTCGTCAGTTTGGGCCTTCCACGTCTTCGTAGAATAGCTTGTGTGCGTAACATTCTGCGTACGTATCTATGGTGCGTAACCATGTAGAGCGGCCTCACTAGTGCGCAACATATTGAGAGCAGTCGTCATACGTATGGAGGAGTGTGTAACAACTACCAAAAACAAGGCTGTAAATGTAAGTTTTTATAACTTTCTACATTTTGTGTCTTAACGAACTTGTAAATTCATATGTATAGACTGATACCTAAGTATCAGTTTGCCCACAAAAACCTCCATTTCAAACAAAATTACATCTGTAATTTCCATGTTTTAAATTTAATGTCTTTCCTCAACAGGATGACTTGTTTCTGTCCACAGATTATCTCCGACAGGATTTCATGTTTCTCTCCTCAATTTGTTCATTATCATTGTTTTTTTTCTCTCCACAGCCTTTCACAACATTTATTATTAGTATACTCATTCTGTTATCAATATTTCACCTTTTCCATATGTATGTTTTAACCTTAATTTCTTCCCCCAACAGGATGTCATGTTTCTCTCCACAGATTACCTACAGTCCCAATCCCCCCTTTTGTTTCCAGCTTATCCAGACGGTTAATTGATTTCTTAGTCCTATTGTTCACTTGCTTTCATTGTTTTCTTTTCAACGCAGGATTCGTTTGATGTCACTTATCCTTTCAATGCAGGTACCTTGATGTTATTTATCCTTTAAATGTAGGTACTTTGATGTTACTGTTACTATTTCTTTCTATGTTATTTGTTTGCATCCATTTTTAAGTGAATTGCTGCCTCATATATAAATTCTGCTGATTTATTCGCTCTTCTCATTCTCCTGACGACGGCCAGAGCATTCTGACCGGAACGTGGAGTTATTCCAACTCACATGGTTGTACCGCAAACCTTTTTCTGAATTACAACTTCACCATGCAAACCTTCAAATCCTACAAAATTACATCTGTATCCCCAATACCCAGTATACACACAGGTTTGTGCTGAACAGTCGGGTAACGTCGCGTCGCGTTGGTAGAAATTTTCGAACATTTTTCAGGAAGGTGTCTTCAAGGGGACAAATTGAAAAAGAGTCCATCTCAGTATGATTTTTTCCCGTTTTCAGCCTAAAAACGACAAACAAGGGAATAAAGAAAACAATAGAAGGATGATGCAAAGAAAAACATGAACTATAAAGAGAGAATAGAAGGGTAGGAAGGATGGAAGAAAATATGATGAAAGGAAACAAAGAATACAACAAAAGGAAAGTTGGAAAGTAAAAATAAGTGGATAAAAACAAAGAATAACATAAAGAAAGATAGAGACATAAATGATAGAAGGATAAAGATATTAAGAGTAACATAAGGAAAGATGATAAGAATAATATTCCGCTTTTTATATAGCGCCTAATACATCAATAGTTGTGTTTCTAAGCGCTTTACAGATATATTATTACCCCGGCCATCGGATTCTGACATGCCCGCACACAATGTGTGCACTTTATCCGCTCCCTGGGGAGTATTCCAGCAAGAGCAGTATACAGTGACGCTCAAATTGCTAAACAAACGACATTAACTTTCGCATCCTACCGGGTACCCATTTAACACCTGGGTGGAGAGTGGCAAATGTAGATTAACGTCTTGCCAAAGGACGATAGTGCTGCGGTGGGATTCGAACCCCGGACCTCGTGGTTCACAGTCCGGGGACTTATCCACTGATCATTAATTAAACATTAATTTGATAATTCATTTCTCACATTTATCTTCAAGGTTCTATCAGAAATTACATAAATTAACAGCCATTCCACAGATCTACACTTCTGGCGGGGACATATATTACGCATCGCGTAATTACTAATTCAGTTGTTTTTAATCCTTTTATTAATTTTTTCTTTCCACCTTTCCTTTCATTACGTTATTCTTTTATTGCTTTTATCATTTTGTTTTCCATCTTTCATAATGTTACTGTTTATATTTATTCTTTTTATCCTCTTTTTTTTTATTGCTTTCCATCTTCACTTTGTTATTCTTTGTTCCCTTTTATCATCTTCTCTTCCACCTTTCTTCATGTTTATATTTATCTTTTTATCATTTTTCTCTCTATCTCTCGCTTTGTCATTTCTTGCTTTTATCCTTCTATCAATTATCTTTCCATCCTTCCTCTCGTTATGATATTCTTTGTTTCCTGTTATCATTTTCTCCCCCACCTTCCTCACGTTAATCTTTATCCTTCTATCATTTCTCTCTCTGTCTTTCTTTATATAAGTTAAACTTTTTTTATCCTATCATTTCTCTCTCTATCTTTCATATTATTCTTTTTAAAATCATTTTCTGCTTCCCATCTTTACTTACTTTCCTTAAAACATTCTTTGCTTTTATCCTATCATTTTGTTTTCCTTTCATCTTTTCTTTCGTTATGTTATTCCTTTATTCAAATTATCATCTTCTCTCCTTATGTTACTCTTAATATCTTTATCCTTCTATCATTTATGTCTCTATCTTTCTTTATGTTATTCTTTGTTTTTATCCACTTATTTTTACTTTCCAACTTTCCTTTTGTTGTATTCTTTGTTTCCTTTCATATTTTCTTCCATCCTTCCTACCCTTCTATTCTCTCTTTATAGTTCATGTTTTTCTTTGCATTATCCTTCTATTGTTTTCTTTATTCCCTTGTTTGTCGTTTTTAGCCTGAAAACGGGAAAAATCATACTGAGATGGACTCTTTTTCAATTTGTCCCCTTGAAGACACCTTCCTGAAAAATGTTCGAAAATTTCTACCAACGCGACGCGACGTTACCCGACTGTTTAGCAAAAGCCATACACACATGTATATGATCCTAATGGTCAATATGACCGGCATTGCTTGCTGATGTGATTGAGTTGTCGTTTATCATGTCTTTGTGAAACAGTTTGTCAGGTCCATGACATTTCCGTAGATCGCCGACACCAGTTATGACTGTCATGGAGTTGATTTGATGAAACGACCCCCTGATCGATAAGCCAAGGAGCTCGTAGTCGTACAGCTAGGCCGCACGGACACCATACACGCACAACACAGTCACTCATAGGTACACGCCATTGCCGACTGTGTAGGAATGCAGCCAACACACATCCCATACCTAAACTGCATCACTACGGGTGCATTTTTGGCTATATTTCAGTGAAACTCATATAGGCCTATTGCAGTTTACTTAAATCTAAATACTTATGTTGAATAATAGATGATTAAAACTTACCAGTTTGTTTTGTGACCTTTGAAGAGGGTTTCCTGAAATTTTGGGTACTTTTTGTCGATAACTCCTATCGAGACTGTCCCGTCAGCATCCATTTTGTATTTTTCACGATTATGATGAAGGGAGCCCTCAGCGCTCGTAGTGGTACCGGCGCGATCGGTTCGTCGTACGTAATATTTTAAATTTGTTTACGTCGTCAGTTTGGCCCTTCCAGGTCTTCGTAGAATAGCTTGTGTGCGTAACATTCTGCGTACGTATCTATGGTGCGTAACCACTCATAGGTACACGCCATTGCCGACTGTGTAGTAACGCAGCCAACACACATCCCATACCTAAACTGCATCACTGTGCATTTTTGGCTATATTTAATTGAATATAATATATTAAAGTTTACTTACATCCAAAGAATTATATTGAATAATAGATGATTAAAACTTACCAGGTTGTTTTGTGACCTTTGAAGAGGGTTTCCTGAAATTTTGGGTCCTTTTTGTCGATAACTGCTATCGAGACTGTCCCGTCAGCATCCAGTTTGTATTTTTCATGATTATGATGAAGGGAGCCCTCAGCGCTCGTAGTAGTACCGGCGCGATGGGTTCGTCGATCTCCTACGAAGACCTGAAAGGGCCAAACTGACGACGTAAAAAAAGAAAAAATATTACGTACGTACGTAATAATTACTACGTACGTACGTAATATTTTTTCTTTTTTTACGTTATTGAGAGCAGTCGTGATCCGTATGGAGATGTGGGTAACAAGTACCAAAAAGAGGGCTGTAAATGTAAGTTTTTATAACTTTCTACATTTTGTATCTTAACGAACTGATAACTTAAAATCTAAAGAATGATACTTAAGTATCAGTTTGCCCACAAAAACATCAATTTCAAACAAAATTACATCTGTATCCCCAATACCCAGTATACACACATGTATATGATTCTAATGGTCAATATGACCATTGCTTGCTGATGTGAGACTAGACACATCAGCAAGCAATGGTCATATTGACCATTAGAATCATGCAGTGCACCAGATCGACGTTGCTCTATCCTTTCAATTGTTGAACGCCAAACAAGGTAGCAGCAACTCCCATCTTTTAACGTCTTTTGGTATGACGCGGCCGAGGTTCGAACCCACGACCTCCCGATTGTGAGGCGGACGCTCTACTGACTGAGCCAACACATCGGTTTTTTGTGGGATTGGGATGTACAGGTGTACCACTACACCGGGGTTTCCCCCTACTCTTATTCGAATAGTGCAGTGGGTTCTTAACGTGCAAAGGTGGTGACTTTCCTCTACACGGGACCTCCAGTTAACGTCCTATCCGAGGGACGGAGTGTTTTCCACTGTAACATAGCCTGTGTCTATGAAACAAGGGAGGGGCACGTTAACACACAACGCAGGCTTCAGTCATCCGCCCGGGGTGGATTCGAACCCACGATCTTTGGTTCGACAGGCAGACACGTTACCGACTGAGCCAACTGTCGACAAAAAGGACCCAAAATTTCAGGAAACCCTCTTCAAAGGTCACAAAACAACCTGGTAAGTTTTAATCATCTATTATTTAATATAATTCTTTGGATGTAAGTAAACTGCAATATATGATATTCAATTAAATATAGCCAAAAATGCACAGTGATGCAGTTTAGGTATGGGATGTGTGTTGGCTGCGTTCACTCATAGCTACATTCCTATACTTCGTGTGTATAATTTAGGCAGTCAATCCAGTCATACACCTCAACTTTTTAAAACACCACTGCACAAAAGTCCCAAACATTCACTCAAAATCGGCATTTAATTTACAAAAACCGACCACTAAATATCCAAGAAATACAATAAATTCAACTCACCGATGTTGGAAAAGATATTTCCAAAAATCAAATCCGTAATTTACTGTTGATTCTCGCGAAACGAGCTATCGGAGTCATTGTGTACATTTCCTGGTCGCCGCGGGCGCTGACATCTCCCCAAAAGAGTTTTGTCCTAAAAAATTCGGTCCCTACGGCGTACACGGAAAAGTTCCGATTTCCTGGGTGCGCGATCGTAAAGATCGATGTGCGCTTGCGATCCCGAGTTTCTTCGTGGACAAAAATTATATTGGCCGATTTTAGTCTAAGACATTGGCAGTTTGTAAACAAGACGCGATCGCGAAACGAAACGTCGGGGATTTCTCCGGTTTTGGACAAGATTTTGACTTTGGATTTTGCTGGAAATATCAAAAGTTCTTCCTAACGGCCATTCGAGGTAGGAGTGAGATTTTTAAGGGCTGAATTTGAAAGCAAGTATTTAAAATATTTATCTTATTTTTCCCCCCATACCTTTAGTACATGCGACAGAAAATACCAACTATTTTACAGTAATGTACCCGAGAGTGGCTGCGTTACTACACAGTCGGCAATGGCGTGCACCTATGAGTGAGACTAGAGTGATACTTAAGTATCAGTTTGCCCACAAAAACCTCCATTTCAAACAAAATTACATCTGTATCCCCAATACCCAGTATACACACATGTATATGATCCTAATGGTCAATATGACCATTGCTTGCTGATGTGAACACAGTCACTCACGGGTACATTTTTGTAAAATAGTTGGTATTTTCTGTCGCATGTACTAAAGGTATGGGGGGAAAAATAAGATAAATATTTGGCAATCCTAGGTTTTAGCGGTCTAAATTATTTTAGGTTGCTAACTAGGGTTAGGGTTAGGGTTAGGGTTAGGGCATAGACGAGCTGAAGTTAGCAACCTAAAATAAATTTAGACCCCTAAAACCCAGGATCGCCAAATATTTTAAATACTTGCTTTCAAATTCAGCCCTTAAAAATCTCACTCCTACCTCAAATGGCCGTTAGGAAGAACTTTTGATATTTTCAGCAAAATCCAAAGTCAAAATCTTGTCCAAAACCGGAGAAATCCCCGCCGATTTGTTTCGCGATCGCGTGTTGTTTACAAACTGCCGATGTCTTAGACTAAAATCGGCCAATATAATTTTTGTCCACGAAGAAACTCGGGATCGCAAGCGCACATCGATCTTTACGATCGCGCACACAGAAAATCTGAACTTTTCCGTCTAGGGTGCGCGCGCCGGTATTCGGTCACTTAAAAAGAAATCGCCGCTGATATGAATACCTATCTCTTTAAATTGACAATCTACCATCAAAAGAACCGCAAAATTGTTCTTTAAATAATTATCAAAATAATTTAAAACATGGAAACTTACCCCCAAAAATATCGCCGACAGAAGAAGGAGAAGTTTTCCGCCCAGTATTCGGTCGGCGCCGCCCAGAATTCGGTCACGCGATAGTGCGCTGCATCTCGGGAGAGTTATATAACCATTTTTGTCACATTTCTGCGTTTTTAGGCATTTTCTGTGGCTTCTATATATTCATACTTAAATGTATGAGAATTTTTATCCATTAAAATCCACAAATCGAAGCTCTAGGGTCAGAAATAATGCACAAAATGTATTTCTAAAAAGAGCAAAGCGCGTCAGCAAAGCGCAAAGCGCGTCGGCGAAGCGCAAAGCGACAAGTTGCACACAAAGCGCGTTAGCGCAAGGCACTCAATGTTGCCTGACCGAATACTGGAAGAGCGCCATCTCACTGGCAGGGGTGAGGTATATATTCTCTTGCTCATCGCTGAGATCGCCATTTGCAAATTCGCTGCGATAGATGGAAGACCCGGAAGCTCCTCTTCACACACATACTAAATTCATTGCACCTGCACACATAGTTATTTCACCATAGGCGTCTACATATGGCTATGCGTGTTAACTCACGCGCTAACGGAACCCGGAAGTGCAGAAACTTGGGTAACACTGACCAGTTTCGAGGGTATTTGGAGATCTTTTCCAGGGCGTCCGACCTGAATTGCTTTCAACATTAGAGGTACCTTGTTCATGTGTCTGTTATGTACAGGTTTCGAGCCTCAAAAATTATTCATGAGTTCTTCACAGCTGTTCAAAGAGCTGCGTGACCACACCACGAATAGTGGTCATATTGACCACTACGAATACAATATGCAAAAATAGTTCGTATTTTCTGTCGCGTGTAGTAAAGGTATGGGGGGAAAAATAAGATAAATATTTTAAATACTTGCTTTCAAATTCAGGGCTTAAAAATCTCACTCCTACCTCAAATGTCCGTTAGGAAGAACTTTTGATATTTTCAGCAAAATCCAAAGTCAAAATCTTGTCCAAAACCGGAGAAATCCCCGCCGATTTGTTTCGCGATCGCGCGTTGTTTACATACTGCCGATGTCTTAGACTAAAATCGGCCAATATAATTTTTGTCCACGAAAAAACTCGGGATCGCAAGCGCACATCGATCTTTACGATCGCGCACACAGAAAATCGGGACTTTTCCGTGTATGCCACAGGGACCGAATTTTTAAGGACAAAACTCTTTTGGGGAGATGTCAGCGCCCGCGGCGACCAGGAAATGTACACAATGACTCCGATAGCTCGTTTCGCGAGAATCAACAGTAAATTACGGATTTCATTTTTGGAAATATCTTTTCCAACATCGGTGAGTTGAATTTATTGTATTTCTTGAATATTTTTTTGTCGGTTTTTGTAAACTAAATGCCGATTTTGAGTGAATGTTTGTGACTTTTGTGCAGTGGTGTTTTAAAAAGTTGAGGTGTATGACTGCCTAAATTATACACACGAAGTATAGGAATGTAGCTATGAGTGTGCGTGACCGAATTCTGGAATATGACCGAATACCGGGCGCGCGACCCTACGCCATAGGGACCGAATTTTTGAGGACAAAACTCTTTTGGGGAGATGTCAGCGCCCGCGGCGACCAGGAAATGTACACAATGACTCCGATAGCTCGTTTCGCGAGAATCAACAGTAAATTACGGATTTCATTTTTGGAAATATCTTTTCCAACATTGGTGAGTTGAATTTATTGATTGTATTTCTTGGATATTTTGGGGTCGGTTTTTGAAAATTAAATGCCGATTTTGAGTGAATATTGGTGACTTTTGTGCAGTGGTGTTTTAAAAAGATGAGGTGTATGACTGCCTACATTATACACACGAAGTATAGGAATGTAGCTATGAGTGAACACAGTCACAAGTATTCGTCATCGACGTCAAATTTATTTAGCAAAGTCAAAACATATTTTTCAATATGTGGGGCAACAAGGAGGTCGTAGACACTTACCTTTCTTGAAGTTGTGACCAAGTCTGCTCTCTGGGGGATGATAATCTAGACATCAGTAGCCCGTCATGAAACGTTATAAGTTATGCTCTGAACAACACAAATATTTTCAGGGGGAAAAAACAGCCCTTGCAGTCCCGCCATTATGTGTTGTCATGGTAAACAAATCTGAGAAAATACATGAATGCAAATTGAATGAATGGCTGCAGCTCGATCGTCTTTCTGTTCACTTATCACAAGCGGGCGCTCGTCGTTTAGTGAAAACAGAAGGCATTGAGTGAAAAAAAGTCACAGTCATGTCGTGAAAAAAACAGAGGGGATGGGGCCTTTACCCCCCTCCCCCCCCCCCCCCCCCCCCGCCAAAAAATAAATAAATAAATACAAATTAAGCATTACACCAAACGTTGATTTTATAGATGGAGGGGGGAGGGATGGGGGCATAGACTTTGCAACTTTGGTTTTAATGGGGAGTGGCACGGGCCGGTTGTCCCCCACACCACCACCAGGGGCGGATCCAGGATTTTGTATAAGGGGGGGGGGGGGGGGGGAGACGCACAAGTGCAGGTTTGCCAACTTTTGGAAAAGGCCAGCGCTCAGTGAGGAGGGGGGGGGGGGGGGTTATGGGACCCAGTTGCCCTCCATAATTCTCTGACAATCAAAAAAGCGGATCCTTTATGGTAAAAATGGATACTTTTCTTCAAAGGGGGCACGGGCCGGATGTCCTTCTCGTCCTTCATGCTGTGAGGCAGAAAACTGTGATTACGATTTTGTACAAGTTTAGTTTGCGAACTTTAATTGGAGCAGTTTAATCACTTCTGACTCATTGTTAATACTAGACACTTTGTTTTTCGTGCAAGTGAAATATACTGAAGATAATTAGTTAGATTACATAGGAAATTATGACTTCAATGATTGTGTAACTCAAAATTGTGCACTACATTACTTTATATTGATTGTTTTGTTTTTTTTAACTTCCACAGCGCTGTATATATATAATAGCAACAATTGGCTCACACTCTTTCACATGGTGGGCTAGTGTACTCGGGTGTTAATTCTCGGTACCCCATATAAGCAATTTCGCCAACAGATGGCGTTTGTCATGCAAACCACGCATGCGCAGTTCTGACAATATCCCGATTGGGTCGACAAGTATTTGTCTTTTTGCATTGAAAATGTACACAGGTATTACAAAAATCCTCGAGTTTGGATTTAACCGTTTAATGTTTGAAAAGATACCATCATGATTTATTGAGACAATTGGATGCATTTTCAAAATTTGAGTGGTTTATGTCATGCGATCTAAAAAGTAAGCATTTTAGCACTCATTTTATACATAAGCCGTAGTATTTCAATACGGACCGGAAGTGAAGTTAACGAAGATGCGGACCATTTCCATGCATAATACTGCCCTCTACGTAGAAAAAATTGCATATTTGAGGTAGCGAGAATTATATAGAGGCAACAAAACAAGTACACCTGCAGACGTAGCTGTTGATACCACCGTTTTAATAAGCTTTCGGGCACTTAGCCCTTCTTCGGAACTACTTAAGTAGGACAGAAAAAGCAATAGGGATAACTGAGATATTTGAACGCATATATATATATATATACAACAAACAATAATATATACTATATAGAGGGAACATATAATGTGATACAACTAGTACTAGAATATATGTACATATTCATAGGTGTAATTAGACATATTGTACATACACTGTAAAAACTGAAGTGCTACTTTTTCGGTGCTCGTATAGTGACTGCACCTGAAGTGCTGTTTTAGCACTTGCACGTGCTAATTTACAAGCAAAAAAAAAAAAAAATGTGACCGTGGCGAGCCTCGAACCAGGTTCCGCTGATTAAGAGGCGCTGATGTTACCGACAGACTAACAAACGCTTCTTGCAATCGAGCTTCGTCATGGGAGTCAAGTAGATAACATGAACTATGTGGTGTCGTAAATGCACTACGTTACAATAAGATCTGCTCTAAATCGTACGATGTGAGTTAGTCTAGCGGTAATGTCAGCAATTCTCGATCAGCGTACCCTGGTTCGAGGCTCGCCAGAATCACGATTTTGTTTTAAACGAATGTTTAGCAGTTTAAGGAGCCGGTCCAGCTCTCGTGAAAGTGCTGAAATAGCACGCTGTGTGCATTCAAATAGCACTCTGAGTGCAGTCCCTATGCAACCACTCAGAAAGTGCTAAATTCAGCCCTCCAGGTGCTGAAAACAGCACTTAGTTTTTTAGAGTGTAAGATTGTTATTATAATTAATCAGAAAATCTTATGTACAATATGTTTATGCATCGGCGCATTATAATTAATCAGAAAATTGAGAATATATATTCATTAATTTTGTAATGCAATATTCAATAATATAATACCAGTATCACCGACCAAAGGGCTTACAGTATTATGCCCCGGTCACTGGATTCAATACGATTCAGCGCTAAACAGAAAACTTAAGGGGTGCGCCCTTGGCGCCCCTGGCCGGATCCGCCACTGCAGACCTATATCAAAAGCGTTTACGATCTTACAGATTCCCACAAATGATGCAACAATGACAACCAAAATTATAAAACGGGTTCAAGAATGTAGCCATCCTGATTAGTCAAATAACACCACGTGACTGTGCGAAATAAGTGATAACGCACGGCAAAAAGGCTCTAAAGCAGGGATGAGCTGCGCGTACGCCTTCCTCTGGTGCGTGCAAACTTAAACGCAATGAAATCGCGTAGTTTAATTGTCATTTTAGCGCAGGGATTACATGTGCGCACTGAAATGCCCATGACATTTGTTGGCTACGCTTCTGTGATGTCATCCAGTAAAACAAATGGCAGCCTCCATGACTGAGCGACTCTTTGCGTTTCTATGGGGTTCGTAACCATTTGTATAGACTTTATAATCATATTGCCGACCGTTTTATAAAACTATTAATACATGGTTGTGAGTTCGTGCGTTAGTGCGATCTGGCAACACGCAGGTTTTTATCGTGGTGTCAAACAGCTAGTACACCGCGATAAAAACCTTTGTGCTGTCAGATCGCACCAACGCACCCATGTATTAATAGTATATTACTATTCAGTCATTTAGAGAGCAGTATACATAAGCACTATTGATACTATTCCTTGGCGTATTTGGAACTGTCGCAAAATCCACAGGAGAGATTTGGTGAAGGGTTTTTATCAAACGCGCCTGATTTCCAAAGGTAGTTTTGGGTTCAAATCTTATTGATTATTGATATAATTCGTCTTCAGCTGCAGGAGAAGTGATAGTGTTGCACTTTTGAATATTTCATAATATATTCATTTATTATGTATTCTTTATACAGGGAAGTCTATTCAGAAAATAAAACTGTTTCGCAAGAGAGTCCTGTGTTATATAAAACAATTAAAATGCAAAGTAAAACAATTAAAACTAAAATGTTACAACTGATAACAAACTAATGCAACAGAAAGAGTAGATATAATATAGATGGAATATACGTTTTTGATATATGTTACGTTTCCATTTACAGATCCCTCCCCCCCCCCCCCTCCCCCATCTCAACATCATACTCATTCCCGCAATGTATATGGAATATAAAGAAAGAGGTGGAAAATATGTATACAATATTATAGAGAATATAGTATACAATAGTTAGAAGCTAAAACATTTTATCCACTGCAGATTATCGAAGGGGATTAAAGGAGCCCCGTTTTTACTGATGGCTAAAGTTTATTTCATCAACAGTAACATCACCAGAAACTCGTGACGGATTTGATGATGTAACAGAATCTGCCATTGCAACAGTATCTGTCGTCACACCGGTAGATGGATCACGTTCGCTACATTCAGTCATATCTTGCTGAAAAATGGCTGATTTGGGTCTCCTCTGTCTCCTGAACATGTCCCAGACTGCTACTCGGAATTCCTTGAATCGTACCGCGTAGATGACCGGGTTCAGACAGGAGTTGAAGAAAGACAGGACAATGAGGAGCGTGAAGGAAGGACTACCTCTAAAAGATTGAGGGAGGATCCCGAAAAAGAAGAGAATGACCGCTACCTGAGTCGGTCCCCAGCAGATAACGTAAGTTATGATGACTATGAGCATCATCTTCAGGACCCGTTGCCTAGCAACTTCGTGAAAGGATGTGTTAATATGTTGCCCTTGGAATCGGAGCAGATGTCTAGCGATGAGAACCTGTGTAATCAACATGACTACGGTGGGAATGAGGAGCCGGATGCAGAAAAGGAATAGGGCTAGCGTTATTTGGCTTCCCCTGTTAGCATATCGGTAAAGACAGATGCCTCTCACATCATCAATGTAAGTGGTAAAGAATCTGGGGAAAACGACCAAAATGGTGAGTGCTAAGATGATGAGTATCATCATGGCAACGCGTCCTCGTGTGAGGATACGATTGAAGTAGATGGGATGGACAATGGCAATATATCGTTCGGTTGATATGGCAACCAGGATGTAGATGGACATAAAAACACAGATGTCTTTGGGGATGTTTGGTTCTTGGATCTTGCAGTAGACCACCCCCAGCCAGGTTGGAGGAATCCGAATTGCCTTTGGCACAGGGATAACGAAGATCGATGTCAGGAAATCTGCAGCAGCAAGTCCTCCGACCAATGTATCCGTTGAGCGACTGTTTGCCCTTCTTTGGAAAAGGACCATTATGACCAATCCATTGCCGATGATACCAAGAATGGCGGATATCATTTGGAGAATGACCCACCAAGACCATGTGATGGGACGAAAAGACCAATCAATATCCAAATAGGTAATGTCCCTTCCGTTCCCCATGGAGCTGAATTCTGTTGGTTCTTGCAGTTCAGATACGAATGTTGTCATAACCTGAGTCCCTTCAAGAAGAACAGGATCGGAAGTCGACATGACATTCGCATATATGTAACTCAAATTTGGATTATCCATACTTTCTCTTTACGGAATAGTATAGGACCTCGCGAAAGAAAACGACCGTTCTCTTTTCCTTCTTCTGAACCGAGGATAAGCTAAGAAGAGTATGACCTAAAGTTCCGTCAGCATACGCATATTAAAATCTTTTGCAGCTATTATTGAATGTTTTCTATCGAGAAAGCTTCTGCTTTATATACATATATCTGCATCATTTTAAATTGAAATACATTGACGATTTTATTTAATTATAGAGTAGCGTTTCGGCTATATATCTTTTTAAGTCGTGATAGATATTGTCAGAACCATCAATTGTTTATCCTCTTTTGATCATAGGAAGTTAAAAATAGACGTTCTAGATTGCTTCCAGACACAAACCCAATTCAATTAAGAGCCCTCGCTAGTGCATTATGACGTCTTTAACCGGATAATGTTTCTCTTAATTCTCCTTTGCTTGTGATGAAAAGGATTTGAATTCTGCACCAACACTCGTGTTCTGCTGATCCTTGGCAAAGTAGATCAACCTTTTGACTAAACCTCAATCAATTCAAAATGATTCCAAAAAAAATGTTGCTTTTATATACATTCGTCAAATTTAAATGAAATCCACGAACGATGTTATGTTATGTAGCGCTTTGAGTATACTATGCACGAGATTTTGTGCTTTCAGCCTCTGTCGTAAATAATATTATCGCTGGCCTTTAGAACAATATAATTGTTGCAGATATTTCTCCCCTGAATTTTTCAGTTTGATATGAAGTTCAAAAAAGGCCGTTCTAGATTCCTTGCGTAATAAAAAAAAAGAAAGAAAGAAAATGGTACAAAGCTTTAGTTCGTCTTTATGTAATACCTACATTCGTCATAGACCATGGACAAATCTACTCTTGGCAGTCTTCGTCACGGACACTCTCCCGAGAATCTTTCGTCTTTTAGAAAAATTATTTCTATTAATCTGAAGTGAAATGAAAGGAAGATTGTGTTATTGTGTTATTTTGCGCTTTGGTAATATTGCTCAAAGGCGTTTGGCCTTTGTCGCAATACTATTGGTACCACGCGGAACAATAAATTCTCAGCATATTTTTGCATCCCTTGCCTTCTTTATGTTATGCAGTTCAAATGAAAATATTCTTAAATTCTACGATGATTTTTTTTTAAAGGCTGTAATCCGCCTTCATTGCCAAGATCCCATGACAATGAAAGGAAAGCGTTGAGGAAAATTGAATGACGTGTGAACAAAATGTCATGCAAGCGGTAAGTCTTTATTCTATCAGTTTTGATTCAATTAACTGACTTTTATACGAGGTGTATATAAAAAATATACATTTTGCCCTTAAAAAAAACTAAATTAAATTTTAAAGAAATGATACTTTGACAACAGTCTTTGAAGAAATATCATAAAACCTATTGCGGATAAATTTAATATCCTTTTCAATGAGCAAACTTCAGTCTGATACGAGGATTTAATGGAGTTTTTAACAACTTAAAATGTAAAATATTTATTTGTTTCCCATAGATGTAAAGCAGTACAATGACTGGGGGGGGGGGGGGGGGACCAAAAAATTCCAGCCCTCTAAAATTCACTCAAAGGGGGGGGGGGGGGGGGGAGGTGTTATGGGGATCCAGTTTCCCTCCATAATTATCTGACAAGCAAAAAAAAAAAAAAAAAAAAAAAGGATTTTTCGTTCTAAAAAGGGGGGGGGGGGGGGGGGGGGGACAATGCATACTTTTCTTCCCAAAGGGGGGGGGGGGGCACGAGCCGGATGTGGATTTGCCCCCCCCCCCCCTAAATCTGCCACTGCTGTTATGTGGTAATAAGACCAATTTCACAGTTATCAATAATTTATAAATACTTCAATACCTTGACAGTCAGTAAACATGAACTTCCTTTATACCTCCTGTCGAGGTAATGGTAAACATGAGCTTCCTGTTTACTTCATGTCAAGGTACTGATAAAGTATTGATAAATTATTAATAACTGTGAAATTGGCCTTATTATCACATTACAATACGGATACGGTACATTTGTCTCTCGCCATTCATTTACGTGGAAAGTTTTTTCAGCTTTGGTTTGTAAGGCCGCTCACCACGTCATATTATGCCCGATGGGAGTTTAATCCTCTTAATGGTGATGATTATTGATCATCACGAATGGAAACTTTCCATGAAAATAATGAAATAATCCGTTCTAGACACGGTTCCATCTTTACTTTATGATGTTTATCTAATAATTTCCATCACACGTGAATTATTCATCCCATAGTATATTGCTATCATTACGGCTGTCTCGGTAATACCAGCCGTTACGCATGAAATGACGTAATTATGAAATGGTTTCACTGGCTAATTGCCTTTCTCAGCAAAGGAACAATCAGAATTTAACGCCTGTTTGCAAATTGAAAGAGTGTCCCTCTTTTTTAATAACGTCGGGGCGGAACTCTTACGTTCTGTCACATTCTAGATGTGGGCCCTGTCTTCGGAAAGCAAAAATAATTTGCGCAGCAGTTGTAGCAAAGATTGAGCGAATCTGATGATGGCATCAAAACGTTTGTGTTTGCTTTTGTTTTATCTCTTTTGTTCATCAGATATGTTGAAAGTTAACGGTAGGTATCTTCGCTTACATTTGCATACAATATCAAAAATAATATTCCTATTCTTTACAATTTCATTGTTAAGATAAAGTCTTTACATGTTAAACACAGGAATTACACGTCAATGCCACGACGAAAGAGGGTGGCCTGTTTTAAAAGCCAGAAAATAAAATATATCTTTTATAAGCTATATCATGTTGAGTACGTCATCAGTACGGACCCTTCGCAATAATAGTAATGTAAAGCGGTCTAAAATCGATTCTGTGGAATATTTTCTGTGGTATAAGACCGATTTATTTATATCTTCCCTTATGCATTTTCTCTTTTTTTTTGTCGGTCGTGCGGGCTGTCGGTCTACTGACTTTTTTATAATATAAGTCATATTTCAAATATCACAACAGTCTACCATTTATTTGATTAATGTGTAGAAAACAGATGCCAGGAAGGATGGTGGCAACTTGGAGACAGATGCTATCGAATCCTAGGGAATAACTGGATGAGAAAGGATATCGCCACAGACGTCTGTGAAGCAGGAAATGCTGCCCTATTCGTCCCCTCTTCACCAGAGGAATACACCAACGTGACGTCATACATTGACAATCTTGGCCCGGTTAGCACGGCAGATAATCCTAACCCTACATCCATCATCGAGGTCTGGGTAGGATGTAGTGATGAGGATGTTGAGGGGACATTCAGGTGTACTGATGGAACGACGTTTAACAGCAGCAGTGGTAGGTTCTCGGTGACTTATTAGTGAGCTTTCGAATGTGTCGACTTGAACGCCGTCCTAGATCCTCCCAGCTACAATGGACTGCTTTGTGTTAGCTGCATACCACACTTTGTGCAAGAACGGCTCACCCGTCCACTGGCTTCTCCCTCGTCCACTAGTCAGATTGAGAACGCGTCAAACATGGTTTTACCGTCTTAATTCTCTAAAACGTGAACCTCGCTTCACCCACTGTTAGCTTCATGCTTCACCTACTTTGTATGCAGTCAACACAAAGCAGTCCATTGTCGCTGGGAGGATTTAGGACAGCGTTCGAAAACTCTACCGAAATCGGTGGCTTAGCCATGGGGAGGGGGGGGGGGGGGCACGTTGGCACAATCGAATAGCAAAGCAGAGGTGAACTTGGAAATAATGAAGAAAAGAGAGAAAGAGAAATTAAGGGAAAGGGACAATAGGAAATTGAAAAGAAGAAAGAACCCCGTTTCCATCATGTTCTACCCTCCTCAAATCGATGTCCTTGTTAATTCGTAAATATTCCGCCAAGTATGACCGATTGACCGATGCCCCCCTCCCCCCATCCATTCCCTCATGATGCCAGTACCCCTCACTTTTTTGCAACCACTATATACCATTGATCAAAGCACTTAGGAAACCGTTTTCCTATAACGTTTTCAATTTTGCAGATTCACTTTCACTTTTTTTTTAAATATTTGAAATCAATTTCTACCATACAAATATATGTGTGATTAAATTTAAACTAAAGCTAGGTACACAAAAAGTAAATATATCAAATCGACTGGCTCGCTCACATTAGATTAAAGATTAAGTTTAAATTTCCCACTTATTTCTGAATTTACTCCACAATTCTAAATTCCTCTTAATCATTAATTGTGCATTCTGGAAACATCCTTGTATTTATTATGTGAAAAAAATCTTTAAATGACAGGATGGTTGAAGAATGGAGAGACAGGAAATGGCGAGGGCACTACCCATGGCGACGAAGATTGTGTGACTTATCGGAAACTCTACGGACTTCAATATGCACCTTGTGATACCTGGATTTCCCAAGTTTTGTGTGAAGGTAATGAGGTGATCATGTTGATCCGACATGACTATGCCCCGGCGACAATTGATCCGGTCTTTATTTTAGCCAAAGATGAAGGGTTGGGGGTAAGGTTGTAGTTGGGTGTTACGTTAGGTTCAAGCATGAAGCTGGTTCAAGGGAAGGCATGGTGTTTGGTCCAGAGTTAACCGAGGAGCAACTGTCACCGGAGCATGAGTCTAGTTCTGGACTCTTTTTATTGATTTTTTTATTCGCCGACTATACGCGATAAGCCGAGTGATGGCGCGATCCCGAGAGCCTGTTGGCCCCGAAAAAAAAGAGTCCAGTGCAATTGCTCCACGCTGACGTCAGGGGTCCAAAGTTCACTAGCGCTTTAGCTGGGGAGGTGCGGCCAATTTAATTGCTCTCCCTGAAAAATCTCAGGGAAAGTCGTCAGCGTGGAGCAATTGCACTGGACTCTTTTTTTTCGGGGCCAACAGGTGCTCGGGATCGTGCCATCACTCGGCTTATCGCGTATAGTCGGCGAATAAAAAAATCAATAAAAAGAGTCCAGAACTAGACTACCGGAGCATGAGTCGTACAACCGGTAATGAGTTCTTTGAAGAGAATTCACTGGGGGCCTAAACTTCGGATTTGCTGTACGACTGATCTTTGTTCATTATTTAAATGAATAAAAATCAAAATCCTAGTAGTATATGGGGGAGTGGGGGGGGGGGGGATACAAACTCTCCCTATTATACTGGTCTTCCATAAATAGATGGTTATTCCCTGTACTTTGCATATTGTGATTTAATTCACGTTACGTTGTAACTAGGTTAGTGTAATTAGGTTTGTCTTATCGTCTTGAATCATTTCTAGCTTTGGGACGATTTTAATGATCAAGGATGTGCTTACAACTGAGAGAAGGATTAGGGAAGTAGTAATTCTCACATACCTAAGAAAATATTGACATACTGTTTAATAATGCTTAACTTTTAACCCTTTAACTACTGAGATCTCTCATTCTCATAAGCTTTACACAGGGATCACTCGGTTCCCGTATGCCATAGCTCAATACTATTAGCACGATGAGGTTGTTTACATTATCATTTCTATGCAGCTCCGGCCAAGGTACCCCGAAACGAGAATAGCACATCTCCAACCATCAGAACACAGTCTGAGAGTTACACCGATTCAACCACAGGAACACAGCCTCAGAGTTACACCGATTCCACCAGGGGAACACAGCCTCAGAGTTACACCGATTCAACCATTGGAACACAGTCTCAGAGTTACACCGATTCAACCATTGGAACACAGTCTGAGAGTTACACCGATTCAACCATTGGAACACAGTCTGAGAGTTACACCGATTCAACCTTTGGAACACAGTCTCAGAGTTACACCGATTCAACCAATGGAACACAGTCTCAGATTTACACCGATTCAACCATCAGAACACAGTCTGAGAGTTACGCCGATTCAACAATTGGTACACAGTCTCAGCTTTACACTGATTCAACCATTGGAACACAGTCTGAGAGTTACACCGATTCAACCATTGTAACACAGTCTCAGAGTTACACCGATTCAACCATTGGAACACAGTCTGAGAGTTACACCGATTCAACCTTTGGAACACAGTCTCAGAGTTACACCGATTCAACCATTGGACCACCGTCTGAGATTGAAACCACTCCAACCATCATAACTAGGGGAACACAGTATGGGAGTAACACCGCTCCAGCCATTGGAACACAGTCTGAGACTAACACCTCTCCAACCAGCATGGCAACAGAGTCTGAGACTTACACCTCTCCAACCGTGGTAACACAATCAAAGACTAGCACCTCTCCGATCATGGAAGCAAATTCCATGAGGAACCACACTTCTGACATGACAACACGCTTCAGGACCCACAACCCTCCAACCAAGGGATACCGGTCCAAGACATACTCCGCGTCACCGCTGCGCAACCTCTGTCTCATAGGGCGCAGCCTGAAGACTGTCTACAAGAAATCCATGCTCGGCTGCGCCATGGAGTGCCTCGGTGAAGACTTCTGCAAGTCCTTCAATTTCAAAGATGGCGTCTGTGATCTCAACTACAGTACCCGAAGCCAAACGCATTACAGCGCGTACCAGGAGGAAGAAGGATGCTCCTATTTCGAACAGTAATGTTCAGCCATGTCAGTGAGAATAGGGAAAAACACCATTTTGTTTGTTGTTTGTTTGTTTGTTTTGTTTGTTTTTAGATAGCAGCAGTGTTTCCCGCACACTGAACTCCCATAAGGTGGAGTCGTGGCATATTATTAGAATCGAACAAATTGGTAATATTTGAGATTAACGTTTCAACTAATATTCAGATTGCTGAATGATGGTGTAGCATTTTTGATTTTGCTACTGCACTGCGTATACTATCGATGAGATGTAGAACCAGAATCTTGAAATCTGCTGCCTAGATTTACTTCAAATTGCCGTGCTGTTTTGCATGGGGATATTCCAATATATTATTGTTCAGGGAAGGGAACAAATATGACTAAGACCTTGATATAGAAGACTGCTTGTAATAAGTATAAAGAAAAAGAGTAAAGTTCATGGCACTAAATCATGGTTTGTGTATGTCAAAATATTTAATTCATCCGATGCTAAACTGAAGGTTAGAATATTTTTGTTAAAAAGTGATAACTGCTTGATATTTAGATTTTTTGTAGAACACAAATTATTATTCAACATAACAGAAACCACACAGTCTGAGGATGTTTTGCACGTCATTGTACAAACTTTTTTTTGGAAGGAGAAACCCTTTATACTAAAGACACAGAAGATGGGTGTCTTACAAGATGTCCCAAAATTCTGAACATTTAAAATCACATTGTAACTCTTATAATTAGTGCACAATTTGTTTTTATTCATTTTTGTGTGTGCCAGTTATACGTATCATGATTAAATGGCATCATGGTATACAAAGATTTTTTTCTCTGAGAACTGCTTGTACACAATGTATGCAGGGCTTTTACATGAACATTTCTGTATGGTTGCCCCAAGTAGCCACATTTTATAATTTTAGTTGGTCGAACCAAATATTGATTGGTTTGTCCTCCTTGAGCCCCCCCCCCCCCCCCCCCCACCGGCTACACCTATGGGGAGTGGATGTGTGCCACATACGTTCGCGACTCATTTTCAGGCCAATAACCATTTTGAATTTTGTTGGTTTTTTATTTTCACTGACGTTACCATTAAGAATGTTTACACATTTTTTCAAGTTTTTTAAAATGAATATTTAATGCACCTGTGGTTTATGTTATTAATAAATTCTTGACATACGTATTATTTTTCTCTCAATCAACAGTCCGGTGAATCGCGGCAACTTTAACATGAAACAGGGCAGTCTTTTATAATTAGCGAAAATCACGGTCTTGAAATTTGATAGAGCTCTGTGCAACAACATAATAAGTGCTATGCACAAATAACTTAATATAAGATTAATCATTAGAGGAATATTAAAGAAATTTCTGTTCATTTTCAAGTCAAAATCTTAGCCGGGTGCGCAGACATAGGGCTCCCCATAATACCCCATGTATCAATACACACACGTAACGCGAGTGTGCGGTCGTTGGGTTACAACATGGCGCCTATTGTTGAGTTGACCAAACTCTTTGTATGAAGGGCTCTGTAATAAAGTAATAATATAGCGCCGTCATCGGCGAATTGCTGATTGCTAACACTTGGTTCCTCTAATCGTCCTAAACACAATGATTAATGATTGTAATCGTCACACTAATATCCAGATTACTCCAAATGAGTAATCTAGATATTCGTTTGACGATCAATCAAAATGAGTGTCATCATCTAACTGTTTATAATAATAATACTGCTATTTCTGTAGCGCTTTTTCAGAGTATAGATACAAAGCGCTTTATAAACAAAACTGTTTAGTACCATTCATAGATAATTGATCATTCTAATATCCAGCTTCCACGGAGCGGTAAATGTTTGAAGCTGTTTTTTTATGGATCATCTGCTCAGTAAAAGCTATTTGTTCTTCAGATTAATGTTTGTACTAGGAAAATAGATATATATTAAGCAAATGGATTGTTCTTCTCTGGTAACCTTGCCTGACAATACATTTTATTGCCTGTATAATAGTGTATTGAACAAAGGCTTCATATATAATTTTCAGTTCTTGATTAATAGCGAAGTATCAAAAAGGATTTTTTGTTATGGGGAAGGGGGTGGCGCAGAAGGACCCTGATTTCTGCAGGGGAGGTGGCACAGGGAAAATGTTTTGCGGTGTAGCGTGTGCGTGTAATAGAGTTTTGACAGAGTGTATCTATCAAGTATGATTATTTATGTCTGGGACCGACCTTAGTAACATCACCATCCGAAAGACGTGACTGAGATTCGAACCTGGGTCCGAGAGCCAGTTTGTAGGCGAATACGAAGAGCTGCCCGTAGACGTTTACCGCTTGACCAACTCCTGATCCCTATAGCGTTGAATTAGCTTGCATAGGCCTATGTGTTAAAAAAGTGTTCTTTGCAATTTGAAACTTGATCTCCTAATGCATATCAGAGCTTTTATACAGTTGTAACTGTCCATGAAATTATCTTTTATCTCTCTCTCTATATTCGAAAAGTCTCTCCTGAGAGTTGTTGATAAATCTCGATCCTTTGATAGTGCGTAGAAAATACGGGTAACGTTATATCCCAGCTGGTGTATTGTCATTATTGTCAGATCAGTTCTTGACATATTTTCAATGAGTTCTTGACATATTTTCAATGTACACTTGAGGGTAAAAAGCCTAGAAAGAGAAATACAAAGTAACTTGCACCATCATTTTGATGGTGGTGGGGGAGGGGCGGGGGGCAAGACCCCCACTAATCTTATACATAATACAATGAAATATATAAGAACAATAAGATACTCATGATAACGGAGCATGGTGACAGGACATCAGAGACCTATACGAAAACTTAGCATTATTTTAGGGGATAAAAATAGGGAGCCACTAGACATGTACAGATGTAGGCAAGGATTTGTTTGGCAAATAATGTGTGCATCATCGTTTTTTTTTTTTAGGTATAAACTGGTGTCGCCCTCTATCAGTGAAACATAATTATAGATTGTAATAAGTTTACGAAACATGCAACTCACTCGGAAAATATTGGAATTAAATAGAAACTGCGTGAGCGTGTGTTAGATTATTTCTTTACAACAAGTCAACAACAACAAAAACAACACAACAACAACACCAACAACAGGTTTTTAGAAGTATTGTATTGTTTTTCCTGAATAAAATTAAATTTAGCCTCTTCTTTGATTTGTGTTTCTGCTTACATCAAAAATATCAGTTTGGTAATATAACTCACTTTTCGCACGATTTGGTGATTCCATTTTTGCTATTTGATACCATTAAAGGGATACGCCACCAGGTATCCGTGGGGAAAGAAAGAATTGCATTCACCCGTACACAAAGTTTGTGCGTCGAACGCGTCCGTGGGACTACTGGGATTAAATTTCGGACTGCACGAAGCCGACCGAATCTCGCACGAGAGCTCGAGCTCAGGCAGAGCATGCATGTTGTGCGGCGACCAGTCTATCCTGAGTTTGCGCCCCCGCGTGGCAACGGCATGATCAGGTAACGATCACTCACTATGAACACGGTGACAAAGAGAGCGGACAATTTATGCAGCTCCTCATTGTACCCTCCAAAATAGCTCTAGTAAACAAAGGGACATCACTTCACTGCTATTATGTGACACCTGTTCTACATATTTTTACAGGATAGCAATGAATGGATGTTCTTTTGTTAACCAGTGCAATTGTGAAGGGTACAATGAGGAGCAGCATAAATTGTCCGCTTCTTTGTTCGTCATGTTCATAGTGACTGTGCCCTCTTGCGGAATAAAAACGTCCACAATCTGCGGTTGAGTATTAAAATGAAAGTACTTCTTCTTCGTCTTCTTTAATTTTCACTTTTGCAAATTTTTCGTTGGGGGTACTTATAGGGGCACCAATGGGTACCGGCAATTTGTATCTTTTCATTATATTAAGTGTCTTTATTTTTGATAAAAATCTATAGATTTGTGAGGAATTCGGAATTTACGGAGCCTTTTGGCATTTCAGAAATACAGGACCACCTTTTGTTCAAGTCACCCGTGCAAATGATAGTAGTTATTTTGTCATAACATGCGCTTTACCAGATACTGTACCATCCACATGCGAACGCAAAATGGGTAAAAAACACAAAACATTATCATTTCCTGCTTTCTTTGACTGAAATCGCGTTACGTAACATTTCAAAGGGTATAGATTAACGTTACTGTGCAAATTCGCTATACTGTACATAGTTAATGTCAATGATTATGATGTCATGTTCAACGAATATAAAGAATTTGAAGCGATGGTCAACATACAGTGGGCAATTCACCGTGGGCACTAGAGCGTGACGAATTCGGCCAGCTGTGTGTGTGTTAGTAGTCTTGCTATACTAGACCCGAATTAATAAAGAACAATAATTATACTATTTGCTGTAAATAGACCTATTTACTAAGTGATTCAAATTTATGGATGTTTCTTTCCTGGGGACCTAGTAACGAGGTATTCCATTAACCTGTTATTAATGAATGAACTACAATACTTGGAATCCAGTTTGCATACATTACTTGTTGCTATGTCTGACAAGCCTCTGGCAAGCTTTCAGGTTGTCAAGAACAACCTTTGTTTCAAAAGTATGCATAAAATTTGAATCACTTAGTAAACAGGTCTATCATGCCTATTGAAAGCATGGACGTATTTTGATGAGATTGTGCGTTCAGTACACTTAAGATTGCGTTTGAATTAATGGATTCGATTTCAAAATAGGGAATTCATATTCCATAACATTCATTCTCTCATTTCGACCAATATCTCTTTAAGAAAATACAGGTGATATTTTTTTATATGCCCAGCTACTCTCTCTCTCTCTCTCTCTCTCTCTCTCTCTCCCAGGACACGTTGATAATATTTTTAAAACGCTACAGCTAACTGTTTTAGTTGCTTAAGATGGCAGCTTCCTAATCCCGACATGACAAAGAAATAGAGTTTCCCTTTTTACCGACATGAAGTAGCACAACTCAATTTCTGGTATCCTTCTTAATGCATAATAATCCCAACTGTATTCAATATATTCATGTAGTTCGAAACTAAGACGTAAATGTAATTATAACCGTTATCAAGGTAGGCCCTATAACTAGCAAGTAATTTCCAATAAAAGAATACATATCATGTTTTACTTATGTTATCACCGTCAGTAATAGATGAGATTATAATAATACGATACAGAAGTGATATGATTTGTGATTCATTTAGGAGTTTAAATTTAAATTTAAACAGGGGTGCATTTCATAGTACGAAAGCATTTACATTATTCCTGATTCATCTTCACAGATTACTGAACGACGTTTCAGTACATTTCATAACAAAAATCCTTGTCACTGGTTGATCGTGAAGGACTGCATATTCTGGTGGAAAAGGTCAATTGTTTAAAGACTATACCCAGTGAAGTGAAAAATAGCCCCAAACATGAACATGAATGAGCTGGCTGTGAAATAATGGGTCTAGACTATGCGGGTCTGTTATGTAACGGTTAGCTGCATCACGCCTTTATGCCCGCTAAGCTGAGCAGCAGACTGCCGATAGAATTCAGGTCTGGTCGGTCCCAGATACCGTTACAGTCATGATTAGGTCACCCCTGGCCAGCTCGGGTAGATGACTCGGAACAAGACCAGCTTTCTCGGACCTCTTCGGGCTCATGGAAGACTACGGTATAAGCATCTACTGCTGTGAAATAGATTATTCTAATTGGACTGAATCACGAAGAGCCTTATCTGTATATGATATCCAGGATTCGATTGGTACTTTTATAATTCAAGAACTCGTTTTAGTTTTGTCATATTTGATTCACCATTCAAAAGGATTCAAGTGAACATCCACCGTGTGCGAATGAAATATCCTAATAATATATTCAAGTCGCGAACGCCAGATAAAAAAGAAAAAGTACCGTTCATGAAAATGTTTGACTAAAAACTAAACAGGCATTCCCCTGAAGGTTTTGCTTTCTTGGAATAGTGGCCGAACGCTCATCAGCCGATCACGTGGTTATGTCGAGCAACCCGAGCATCTATTGATAATTACAACGCCTGCATGCCAGAGAATCTTAAAATGCCACTTGTCTGTGAAGTTAAGACCAAGACTAATTACCCGCAAGCTGGTAAGTTTTTTATGTTTACTATTATCATTTCTTGTATCATTATCATTATTTCATTTATTATTATTATTATTATTAATATTATTATTATTATTATTATTATTATTATTATTATTATTATTATTATTATTATTATTATTATTATTATTATTATTATTATTATTATTATTATTATTATTATTATTATTATTATTATTATTATTATTATTATTATTATTATTATTTTCATTATTATTATTATGGATATTAATTATTATTATCATTACTAATTTTATTACTATTATTATCAATATTATAATTACTATTATTATTTTGTTGTAGATGGTGGTTGTGTTCTTGCTATCAATATCATTGATTATAACAATAATAGGAAAGAAATATCTTTCTACTTCACTTTTTTCATGATAAACCCAAGGCTTAACGGATATTTCTCTTGTGTTTTAATTTTTTTTTTCTGAGAAAGGGGCGTTTCGCCTGGGTAACTTCGCTAGTCATAAGGACTGCTATTCACAAGGACCGCTATCCATAACGCTTGATTAAATGAATAGCGGTTTTGTATGAATAGCGATCCTTCCAAATAGCTAGCAAACCATAGACAACCTCGCTATTCATAAAGACCTCCGTTCATAAGGACCACTATTCATAACGATTCATAAGGACTGCTATTCCTAACGTGTGTTAAATAAATAACGGTTTTCTATGAACAGCGGTCCTTATGAAAAGCGACCGGACCCCCGTTTGCCCACCACCACCACTACCCCTTTTTCCTGTTTCCCTGGGATCCACCTATAAAGAGTCCTTTTAGAAAGAGCTATGACAACATAAGATTTAAACGCCATTTTGTTTCCACTATTACGCAACATTTCTATTCAGGCGCGATGAGCACCTGTATGTTTTAAATACAGACAATGCAAACTACATTTTGGTTCCATAAAAAGCGGGCGTCCATGTCGTAACTCTTCTGAAGGGACTCTAGATCCACCTATCGTTATTTGCATTATCATAATAGTTACCAAATGAGCAAAATAGTAAGTTCATTTTGAATGAAGCTAACTTTAGCATAATATCAATAGTAATTGTGAACTGGATAATACTATGATTTACAGAGGCATTATCTCTTCAGATGATTTGCTAATAGAGGACCGTACATATTTAATGCTATCATGGTCACAAGACGTGGGAGTGTTTAGAAACACAGGATAGGGAAAATAGAGGGGAGAGAGATAGAGAGATGTCAAAAGAGAGCGAGAGAGAGAGAGAGTGCGAGAGAGTGGCAAAGAAGGAGTTGTGTTCAAAGGTAGATAAAGAGAGATTGATGTATTATAATATTAAAAAGCAGGGAAAGAGTGAGAGAGAAAGAGAGAGAGAAAGAATTGAGAATTGAAGTTAAATGTGTTAAGAGTTAAATGTAGTACTTTTTGGAGAAGAAATTGAGAAGAAAGAGAGAGAGAGAGAGAGAGAGAAAGAGAGGGGTAGAATATTTTAAGTAAAAATATTTCAAAAACCAAGTCATGAATTGGGTCTTCTAATGGCCCCCGAAATCGATTAAAAGCGATATGACATTAAATATGGAAAGGTATTAAAAACCATATGAATAGTAAATACTTCTTTATAGGAACGTACATGCAACATATTGAAATATGAAATATGAAGAAAGAACGTCTTAAAGAAAGTCAAGAAGAATGTTATCATCAACATGCTGAAAGGCAATGATTAAAGCACCTCCCCATTTAAAAGTTAAAGAGATGGTTGGGTCCCCATAAAGGTAGAAACATACTTTATGAGCTTTCTCATTCTGGTGAATATGCAGTAACAATGTCATCTGAAAGGAATTGCTCTCGCTTGTAAATTCCTCATGTTTCAAATATGACTAAGAATAATTATTTTAAACCTTAGGACCAAAGTTTGATGTCACGCCTTTGTGTATAGTCCCATAATTGCGTTTGTCATTGTTTCTGATTTTTAGCACGATTTTGATAAAATACTGACGATTCATGAAACTCACAACGCACACCAGTATCTTCTACAAAACTAACCATTAAACAGTTCCTTTCACAAACCAATCGCAAGACCATTACTCAAATTTTTAAAATGGCAAATAGATGAAAGGTATGGTAATTGTTGACTTTTTCTTAACCGGAAATGTCAAAGTATCTATTCGAAAAGGAAATATAATAGAAATAAGGGGTACTGAATTTGATTTAATTGAATTAATAAGAGCTTCCCTTGATATTGATACATGTTCATGATAGCACCTCTTTTGGTGTACGCATTTATATCAACCTTCATCATGCTGATGTAATTTAAGGAAGACGAAAATAAGTGAGCTGCACTTTAAATCTGTCGACTCAAAGAGGTAATGAAAGGATTTTGTAAAAGTCAATCATTTCGCTTTGAATAAGTGAGTGACAGCTCATGGCCATAAGAAAGTCAAATTTAAAAAGAAAATTTAGAAATAGCCCATAATAAGTCTTTGCTCCATTCTTTTCATTTGTGCACGTTTGAAGTTCCAGTAGTATATCATCGAAATGCTTTACGGAAATTAAAGGACAAGTAACCCCACGTGATATTCTAGATGCACCTATTGTCTGCTACGTCTTTCCATGGAGGCTGCCATTTTGTGCATGACACGGATCATTAGGTACCATATGCATTGATAATAGCCTACCTTTACAACAGATACGTCGCTTTGTTCTGATTGTATTACGATTGTTATTGGCCATGGGCCTAGATAATTGACGACCCATGAGTTCTAATAGCCATCCTGTAAAGCAGATTCCTCGCTTTGTTTTGGTATTGTTACGATTGTCTCCGTCCTTGACGTCAATTCTCCGTCCTTGACGTATATTTTTTATGAAGTATATTTTTTATGAACAAATTAAGACCTTTTAAAGAATATATAAAACTAAACTTACATTTCAGAATATGTGACTTTATCTAATATATATTTGTCCTCTAAAAATCAATTACAAGTTAACGATGAAGGAAATTTTACTTGGGATGAAAAATATGTTCGTGTACACATAAAGTAATGGCAGCCCCCTTATTATTGCTAGCAGACGATAACTTGGCTGGAAAATAGTGATTTATATCTATATCCTGTGTTTTTACATGAAATTGCATGTATCAAATAAGAGGCATATACTACACCATTCAAAATAAGCTAATTCATACGCTGAGGTTAATTTCCCTTTAACGAATTTCTTTTGTTGAAAAGCAACGGAGAGTGGTTTTATTTACAAGTGCTTCTAAAGAAAATCTCCCATAAGTTTAACCTTGTTGCAAACTTTCTGAATAGAAGTGAATGAAGAGGCTTTCAAATCAAGAAAATGCATTTACCTGATTTGCAGCTACATTAATCACCAGTAGCAAACTTGTTGACCTTAAAACTCTCGTCAGTGGAGTAGCTACATGGGGAATAGCACCCCCCCCCCCCCCCGAATGTCGAAAAATGGGGGAAAGAGAGAAAATAAGAGGAAAATAGTCAAAGGGCAATACAAAATGATGAGAAGATGATACAATCACTTTCTACAGCCTCCCACCCCCTTTACTCGGCGAACTTGTTCTCTCGTATTTCATCAACTTATTAAGTGTGATCCCACCCCCCCCCCCCCACACCGCCATGATTTACACCCATTTACATCCAGCTACGCCAGTGGTTTTCTTTATCAAATAAGATAGCTACTGCCCTTCGAAAGTCCAAACGTTTTTAGATATGAAGCGATGGCATAATGGTTAACATTATGGTTGGCGTCTATAAATACGCATGGCCATCAAGAATTCGTGGTGCAGATCTTGACGAACAAGAATTCAAACTTTTTTTTCAAGCTAACTTGTGATTTTTTTTTACACGTTTCTTCGCATTTCAGTCTACCCTGTCTCCGTTGATAAAACTAGTGCATTTTTTTCAGAGAGAAGACTTGAGTTTTTGTTTCTTCGTACATGCACTTCGAAACACTGCTTTCGCGTCTTGTAACCCATGGACTGCCTTAATATCTTGAGTTTTCGCAAAGACAAATTAGACTGATATTCAAACAAATTGAAAATATCTAGAACTCAGTTAAATTTTCGCTTGTACTCCGCTGGCAATTAATTCGTTTATACTCTACATAATGTTTACTGATATCTATATTCTCCGAATGGTTATTGGTTGTCTGGCAGCTGTTGTTGGGATTCCCGGCAACATAACAATCATCGTCGTCTTTACTCGACAAGGAATAAAAAATGCTACAGATATCACTTTCATTGCCCTTGGTGTTGTCGATCTCGTTGCCAGTATCATCAATGGTATGAAGATCGTTATGGTCTTCTTCCACAATGAGCACCCATGGGCGTGTTTCATTGAGGTGATCGCAGCGAGGTCCGCACTTTACGCTGGGCTGTTTTTGACGATCTGGATAGCGTTTTACCGCTACCAAGCTGTGTGTAAGCCATTCGATCGACGAATTGGAGGACGAGCTGCCGTCTTGATCTCCGTTGTCTGTACCCTCATCGCCTTCGTTCTCCATGTTCCGTTTTTCTTCATCACGACGTCGATAAAACTTCGGGGAGAGTATTATGGATGCAGTGTCTACGGCAATATCCCCTGGGGACGTGATGTGTACGCCAAGACCCAAGCCATTGTGTTCTGTATTTCTGCCCTAGTTATCGCAGTCTTATACCTTCGTATTTACAAGGTCATTCGAGCTCACCAGGTCATACGCCAGAAAATGACCACTGGGTCTACCTTTGCTCGTCAAGCACGAGCTCGAAATTTGGAAGATGCAGTGTCTTCGACGGAATCGATTCCATCAGTAAGTGCAAGTGTGTCCATATCAGTTGGTACCCTCTCGACTACGGCAGAGCCCGTTGGAACCTGCACACAGAAATCCCAACAAGCCAGTGATATTTTCGGAACCAGTCGGCAGAAATCCCAAACACCCAACCATAAGCTAAAGCCATCACCAAAGAAGCCTCGGAACCATCCGTCCGACCATAAGACCACCCGGGTGGTCATCATCATCACCGTCATCTTTTTCCTCCTCTGGCTTCCAAACATCGTGATAGATCAGATTCCCAATGATCATATCACTCGGATCATCCAGAAAACCCACATCATGATTTATTTCTTCTATCAAATCAAATACATCAGTCACATCACCAATGTATTTGTGTATCTGTTTACCTACCGCCGCTTCAGACAGTCATGCTGTCAGCCATTTAACCGACATTAAAATGCGGTTTACTTTTATATGTTAATGGAGGGAAATAGCTGTTTTGTTGTATCACATTATATCATTAATCACAAAAAACAACACTTGTTTAGGCCCCGGATGATAATGACGCGCATATTTTTAAATACACTGAAGTTATAAATGTGTTCGTCCAATGTAAATCGCCAATGTTCTTAAACGTGGTATAGATATGACTAATTAGGCGGTTTACCGTTAATAAACCCGTGATGATTATTTTGTGACTTGTAGTCTGATTTCGAATACAGTTTAGTATCAAATTCCCTGTAACACAAACGATTATCATTAGTTAATGATCAGAGATATACCATGCTTCTTACCATGTTCCTTATCATGCTTTTTACCATGTTCCTTATCATGTTGGAGTATCAGTAGATCATTGTATCATCTATCCAGGAAAAGACCAGGAAATGTTAAGCGCTGTGCGTTTAGCATAGCACCTTTAAAAAAAAAATCAATTTTAATATGGTCGTATTTATAGGCTTTATTTTACTTGAGTGTACTTGAGTGTAGAGAGGTGAAGCTATACATTTCATTTAACTAATATCCATGCAAAGATACATTTTTAGAAAGTGATTTTGTTTTCAGACGCAATGTACATATAATTTTAGAATTAAGGTCGTGCAAGGAGGTGTAAGATATCTAATCATCATACAACCTATAATTTCTCCTCTCTTTGATGGCATGTGAGTGTATTGTATAACGAGTCAACTTCGTCAATATAATTAATTTGCGTAATTACACTGACATAGTAGGTGATTATATGTGATTTACTCGTATAGTGTTTTGGACATGTTGAATAGGTGCACTAGCAATACAGAGTGGCACATGATATCAGTTATCGTTTGAAAGGCACTTTTCAGTCAATCGGAATAATATTTGGGGCGGGGCAACCAAAAATGGCAGGGATGTCTCATTAACATAATGAAGTAACCCGCCAAATTGATATTTTTACATCTTTTTGGTTCAGCAATGATAATTCTACTGATCTGTTCATGGTGTTTTCAAAGACTTTTATTCAACCTATACAACTGTCATGATCTGAATTTTGATAATAATGGGGATTGTTGACTTTTAGGTAATTAATCATTCTAGACGATATAAGTCATGTAGACAGGTAAAGGTTTTGTAATGACTATACAATATATACTTTGTTTTAGAATTGTTTACGATTACTATTACTACAGAAGGAATCTACATTGTATACATAGGTGGTGGGAATTAGGGAAAAACCGGTCTTGCGCAAAGTAATTTACCCCTTAAAGAAATGAAAAAGGCAGGTCGTTTTAAAACTAAGTTTCATTTATTCAAAATCAACTTGAATTCAAATTGTAATCATCGTTTTGAGGAGATTAAGAACTCACAAATAAAATTGAATCTTAACCTCATAATATCCTTTCCACTTATTTTGTTATTCTTGAAAAAATCGTGCATGTTTCACCTGAAGATATTTTTTAATTATATGATATATATATATATTATAATATGTAATTATTTTCAGTGAAATTGGATTATATAATTTTTCTTTAGTCTCAAAAATATCCCGAAATATATATTTTGATTCAGAATTATGCGTACTATTGAAATCAGCAAATTTCTTAAAATAGTCATTTGAATAAGATTGCAGGCGTAGTTGACAGTCGTGTCACTCACTCTTTCCCAAAGTATACATTTTAACATTCATATATAGAGCAATGAAAGAGGGTAAATGACTGGGGGAGAGAGAGAAGAGAAGGAAAGGAGTAAGTGAGAGGGGGCAGTAAGGGTGGAGAGATGTACAGCGCGTCATGTTTATCCCCTCCTCACTACAGACAAAAAATACCCAGTTTGGTTTTCGGGTTAATTTACGGAGAACGCATAGAACTGATTATGATAACAGAAAAATGACCACGTGCATATTATGTTTCTTTCTAAGAAAACACCATCTTTTAAAGTGGATTTTCAAAAATGATGTGCCAGTCCTCACCACAAAGATCTTTTTCTCTTAAACAATCATATTTATTGAGAACTCAGAGAATTTAGGTATCCAGGTATGAACTTGTGTTCAAGAAACTTTATCTCTTTTTAAGCATAAACATTGTATTACTCATCGGCTCAAAATCCATTTTGCTTTAACCAATCTATTCTGATGAATAACGGGTTCTTTCCTGTAGGTATCGGTAGCCAAGTGTTATCTTCTCGTTACACGTATCATAATCCGTTAAGTAATTAGAAACAATCCCCTCTCATTTGCATAATGTTCGCGGAAAGGTTCTTGTCGGCGAATGAGCCCCGATATTGACTTAAATTCTGAGTTCAAAGTCGTCATGATGATAGCGTGGATAATCTTGAGCGCTTCTCGAGAATTACGTATCTTTTCCTGGTACCGTTGCCCCCCGTACAAGCATATGAGAGGAAGTACATAGCGATACCTTTACAATTTTTGTTTACCCCTCGCAATTATTTTGATCAAAGAACTTTTTAGTTTGGATTGTCTATCTTCGGCCTTGGTATTTTTAATTTCCTTTATAGGCTTTCATTCGTTGAAAGGACGAGAATTACCCTTATTTTACGTTCTTCTAATTAACCAATTTGATTCGCGAAAGCTAGTTTTACTCATTTTCTCTTGATTTTTCACGCATTGGTGCAGTTGGTAGGGCTATCTATTGCCTTTGCAAATTTTGCTTGCCAACCCCGGACAACTCTCTATAAGTCATTTTCTGACCTACCGGACTGATTATCTTACTACATTACATTCTCATGTTCAAAGAAATTCTTATTTATATCTTTGCAATTTCTATATAACTATGTCACTCTGTTATCCGTTTCAAATGTATCATACAATTATATTTATGTATGCTATCTGTTGAAATGTACATGTATTTGTTCGGCCCTGCTTGATTGCACTGGGCCATATACGTTATATTGCATGTTTATCCTATTTACGAATCTAATAAAAATGACGATATATATCAAACCGTACAGGTATCTTGCAGCTGTATCTTATGGGGAGGCTAAGGGGGGGGGGGGGGGGGGGGGGGGGGGTTGAAATTAAATTGAAACAGTTTATATTTTTTTTTACTAATCTAGCTTATAATTCTCATAATGGTCATTTTTGGGGTGAAACGATCATTTGCCTTCTCTGTGTGTATAGCGAAACGCATGAGCGAACATCACGTCGCTTGTGTGAGAGATCGGTGCGGGCTACAACATTTCAAGTGAGCGGGGGAAATCTTGCACAGAGGGATCAGGGCTCGTGTTACTTCACGCCTTTCTCTCCTCTGACATCGTACGCTTTTCGCACATCACTCCTTATTCTTTTGTGTGCACAAAGATTATGTTTTCTTGTCAGTACTTTCTACATTCCGCAATAAGTGACCCTTTATGTAAACATTCACTCATCTCGCATTCTCTCTCTCTGACTCTCTCTCTCTCTCTATCACACGTATATTGTCATTGTTAGTTGCTTATTCACATCACATTATGTACGCACCTATAATGATAGTGGTAGGTCCCAAACGTATGATTCGAATGATATCATATACGCCAGCAGAATGCACTCCTTTAAAAAAGTCATCTACAATTACCTAAATCAGATATTTTATTTATTATGAACCTTAACACTGGTACGAATAATTATCAAGAAGTAATGTCGTCACATTCAAAAGATTTCAGGCGATACAAGGCACTTCAAAATTTGTTTTAATCTCACCATCTCCGCAAGAAAATCTGGTTTTGTAGTTGGGCGCGGAAGGCGAACGCTGGTCACGTGACTCTTGACTAGAAATTTTTGCAACATTCTGCTTGATTGATCTAAAACTTTGCCCAAAAAATGTTCACTGGATTTTGGACCAATCACATCATGTCTTATATCAGGATATCATATGAATTTGTCATGTTCACTTAACGCGAACCGGTCGTGATCCCCGATCTTTCGACAGAAATTTGGCGAAAACACGTCCTTTTCGGCACATTTTAAATCATATCTCGAGAACCGCGCAAGATTTTTCATGGGGGCAAACGGTTTATAAAACTTTGATTAATTCTACATCTCATGATATCAGTTATTTTTTAATTGAATGAAAAAAACCGCCGTCTATTTTCGACTGAAAATGCATGGTTTCATGCTTTTTGTGTGAGGAGAAGCACTTTTTTGCACTCATTGCTCTCGTATTCCTCCTATAGCTTCTGACTTACGTGTCAAAATGTATGGGGGCAAAGACTAGCAAATAGCCAAGATATTACTCTTTCTTGTGATATCAGGTTCGTCCTGATTGGTCGAAAAAAACCGCCGTCTATTTTGCATAATTAAAAAGAAACATAGCAAAAAAGATGTCATGTATATAAAGCACGTACAGTATGTAATGCTGCGTATATAGGCTCGATTTGGACCGTGCCATTGTAAAACGGGGCGCATCAATCCAATGTGTGTGTTGAACGACCGTGAATGCGAATTGAGCAGACGTTACAGCTGTGGAGTGATATGTTGCATACCGTGGATGAAATGGATGAATCATGTCGAATGAGAAAGTGTAAAATTCTTCCTTCCCGCGTACGCAATGTTGTGTACTCGGAGTGAGATTCGTAAATAGCAGCTCTTCTGTCCCTCCCTTCTCCGTTGCCCCCCATTGCAATAATAGAACAGCCACGAACAAAACACCGATTTATACAGAGCAATGACCTGGACCCATGCCAAGACCACCCAGCTGATCGAGCGCGTACTCGAGTCGCGTTTGTATGTGCGCACAGCTGACTAAAGCAGAATTAAACCTTCAAATTATGTGAACAAATCAGGGGGTGAGAAATTCATATGGTTAATTTATCCAAGCTTCTGAAACCAATCACCCTTGACATCACTGACCCTTGGATTTTTTTCAGTCGAAGAATAATGGTGGCAGTGTCTATAATTTATGTGGGTTTTTGGATGGATTGCCATAGACAAAATATTGAACATTACTAACTTTCAAGAAAAAATGATCACTGGATACTGAAGCAAAGTTGACAATATATACATCAAATGAAAGCTATTGAAATGAATTTTCATAAACCGATCACCCCAGAGTGATTCATTCACCAGTTATGAATATACGTCCAATTCTTTGCAAACTTAGGTACATTTTGTGGTGCTGTTCGTGTGTTGAAGCGTGTGTGTCAACTTTCGGACACCCAAATGCGCGCTACTAACCATTATGGAGGAGTGACCTGCTCAGTCTCTCCCTCTCTCTCCCTCTCTCTCTTTTAAAGGGCAATCCAATCTTGGTAATAAGTTGAAAAATCAGAAAAAACAGGATCGTGAAAGTTTGAGAGAAATCGGACAAGGAATAAGAAAGTTATAAATGTTTGAAAAATGAGATTACTACATCTATGCGAATCTCAAATTGGCAATTTGGTGAGTCGATTGTGACATACTTGTAGACTACTCTCCCGTTTGTCGTACACAAAAATATCATTAATTTGCGGTTTTCTCCGAAGCGCCTTTACCCTCGGGGCAGCACACAAAATAATTATATTGGAGATGGCATATTGTTAATAGGTCCTCATGAAAGAAAAAGATGCATTCATTTATACATTTTGAAAAAAATGACATTTTAGTCATTTTGTGTGTTGGAGCGAATGGGGGAGTTGTCCGCAACTGCATCACAGTGATACCTATTCGGCCAATTTGAAATCCCCATATGGATACAACTTTCAAAAATTAATAAGTTTCTTATTGTTTGTCCGATTTTGTTTAAACTTTCACCAATCTGCTTTTCTGATTTTCCCTCTTTCATTCAGAAGAACTTGCCATTAGGGTTGGATTTCCCTTTAACAGTTTGTATTAACCCCTCCCTTTAATTGGGTTGTTCGGCCGAACAATGCTATTATCTGCCTTAACACAGATGACAAACTGTGTAAAAGCAGTAGCAGATAATGGAGGACAAAGCGAGAAATGACTAACTACACATCTTATGTAGAGAAGAGCCTCCGAGATGATCTGTACCCTAGTCTTTATGCGCAGACCCTCTTTCGTCATGTCCGATTTCGTGCACAGTGAAAACGTGGTTTAGCTATCATGGTGTTGTACATTTCCTTTGTATAGCCACTTTTTGCTTATGCTCTTATGGCTGCGGTAACGAATAATACATTAAAAATAACACAACACGGGCTACTATAGTGTTCCTCCTGCTATGTGATAGACCTACATTGTTTAGGCCTGCATTATGTTATTATTATGAATGTTCTGTATCTCACCATGACTACCCTTGCTTACAAATAAGACGAAAATGAAAGAAAAATATTCTATCCGAATGGGATAATGCAACATCACTTACAAATAGTTTTTTTTTTAAACCAATGTTGTATTAAATTATAGGAGATGATTTCTCTTATAAGCCAGACTATTTCGCAATGTCTTGTAGCAACTTTTGCGCACACTGTCTGGTGAGTATAAACTACACGTTTACGGTGTGTCAACGTGTACACGCATCTTGACCGTGGAGGGTATTTTGTAAACGATTCTTAGAACTATACTGTCTTTGATGAGGTAGACATAGGGATTATTCAGTTGAATGAGCAACATTAATTTACAGTTTTTGTGAAACTACATCGAGATTAAAAAATGATAGTCTTATCCCTGAACTTGAATAGTACTGGCCGTCAGGTTTTGTGGCATTTTCATTCGAAAGAATTATCAGAACTATAAACCTTCTGACTCAGTATAATACATGTAATAATAATAATAAATCATTTATAGAGCGCAGAAACTATACTACTGCGCTGCAAGAGCTCCTAGATGCTATTCTAATGGACAATTAATGCATGACCATAAATGATATTAAGTCAATGTTTTAAACAAATAGGTTTGAATATATCAAGAAAGTAAATGTGAGAAAAATTATGAATATGATATTATGTACATGTATGTACATCGGGGTCTATGGCTAAGTATGTCATGTATAAACATCTACCCCCTCCCCCTTCTTTTAATATCATAATTATCACGGTCAATAATGGAAATGCACTAGCATGCACCTGTTTGCACCAAAGAGTACTGTTGACAAAATTGTATAAAGCGATTCTTTTCCCTCCATTTAGTAAAGTCTTCCCCTATCCATCTCCCATCTCAAAATTGCATGACTATATAACTTTGACCCCTGAAGTAGCCGTATACCGGAATACGAAGACTGACATTTACAACTACCCGTTCCCCGTTGTTTACTACTGAATATTCATTATGTTGTCTTCCGATTATCCCTTGGGTAGCTGCTAATAGCCTCCTCCTCAGTAATCTCCGTTCAATGACCTATTGTCTGGGAAATGTTTAACGCCCCTCCGCTTAAGTGGGGTGAAGTCTCAACACATGGTTTTTCACTCACACACATTTTGTGCACGCACATAATGTGTGTATAACATGAATCTTACAATACCCCACCCTCCCTATCCTAATTATTGTGCTGAATAAGCCCCCGCTAGACAAGGCGAACTTTACCAAGCAGATCAGCTGGACTTGGGCTTACGGACACGGTTTACTGTTAGACAACATTCTGGTCATCTTCACATTGAGCAGACCTTATTGCGTGGGACTGTTGCATTCTTATACATAGGATTCATCAGTAATCTTCCTGGACTTTTCGATCTTTTACAACCAGTTCGCAGAGTGAAGACTTTTCTGACCTCCCATGTACAGCACTCTAGAAGAATTTCATTTTTACGGCGATGTAAATCTTTGCTAGTCTAACGTCATTTTAGATTGTCGACGATCCAGCAACATAGAGACATGGTTTGAACATTCTCGCTCATTTTGGAGATGGTCTAAAGACGGTTTTGAAGGATCATACCCGTACATAACACCAGACATGAAACATAATAATGATGTGCTTTTGAATGGATTTGGAGCGCCGGAGTTCTGCAAAAAGGTCAAAGAAAATATAGGTATGTAGAACAATTTGACATAAAACTTTTTAATACCCTTCCTAGAAATCTAGTACTTTTGTTTTATCTTTCGTTTTTCGTGAATATTTCCCTCTTCTTTTGTTTGAGGAGCAAGAAAGGAAGTTCAAGTTAGAATTCGATGAATCGACACTTTTAAAAAAATAATTATTGTGTGTCATGATAAGTTCTTTTCAAGAATTTTGTATGTCACTGTTACGTACCGGATATGGATGAAATATGCGGTGGCTTGCATTAGCTATATCAGTCGGGATTTTTTCTGGGTTTATTCAGCAACATAATGATCATTGACAGAGAGAGAGAGAGAGACAAAAATATATATTAACTGGAAACAGAGAGAGAGTGAGAGAGAGAGAGAGAGAGATATTAACTGGAAAGAGAGAGGGAGAAAGAGAAAGAGAAAGAAGGAAAACAAAAAAACATGAATATGATACACGTTCATGTGGACTGGCCGGCAGATAGTAAAATCACAAAACGGAAAAACCTGTACATGTATACCATTTGTTTCTCGTTAATCTTTTTAAAATTAAATTTCCTTTCCTCTAACAGTCTCTATGGTACCCCTTTATGAGGTTCAACCTGCCCTTTCATTTACCCACCCCACCCCTTCCCCTTCAAGCATATGACAAATATTTTGCGCTATCTCGGGATTGACTATTTCTACGAATGGGGCCTTCTTCCTCAGTTGGTAAATTTATATCCATGTTCCTAATGTGCCCAAAGATAGAAGGAAATATATACGAAGGTAATATTTATCTCAACTGATAGACGAGCACCTTTAGTCTGAATAAATATCAGGGGCTCCACAAGAAGGACGAGCGGTCCCCCATTAGACATTTTCTGTTGGTCTGTTGGTAAAAAACAACAACAAACAAACAAAAACGTGTCACATTGTCATGATTGTTGTGCTTTTGTGGCTCGTTGGGAAAATTCTCTGCCGGCTTTTCAGAAAATATATGGTCCCTCATCTCACATCTTTGGAAATGTTCTAACACGGTTAAGGGTCAATATTATGTAAATTTATCTCACATTTGTATATGCTTTCATCTTGATCCGGCGTTTATCATCCTCTTTCTTGGACAAGACAAGTCTACACCCGATGTATGTATGATATATGTCGATGCTAACTATGAAAATACAACTTTGTTCATAAAATTGTTTGAGATTTGTTTAAATGAGCTTTATTTTTTTAAAGAAAATATTTGGTTTGACCTTTTGTCAAATTTTAATGGTTTTAGTAACCCATATAGGCCCACAGCTTGATAAACAAAGTAAATGATGACTTTTCAGCAAATATCTCTCGAAATTCATTGGCGTCACATTGACCGTTGCCATGCAGTTACAAATCTGTCATCATCTTATTATCTTTTCTCTGTATTTCTCTTATCGTACATCAACAATCGGCAATTGACCAATAAACTTTCCATTTATCGAAGAGCTCAAATGATTAGGCTGTTGAATATTAATTAAACGAGATTAACCGGTAACTGTATTGTTACCCGTGTGGGTGTGACAGATGGCGTAGTCAATCAAATGAAAACGCTTGATGAAACTATCCCCTGAACCACATTCACTTTTGTTTCGTTTCATCTGAAACCTCCCTTTCACCGTTAATTCTTACAAACCTTTACTAAGAAGCCATTGGTCCTGACTGTAACATCGATTCTAAAAGAAATCAATAACGGATTACTAGAGAGTCAATCTTTCATTCCAGGAACGCATTTGCGTTTAATGAAAATCTGTTGTTTTGCCAATGTTGTCGTCTGTATACAGCCACAAATCCGAATAGTGATTAATAGGGGGTTTTGTGTCGCGATTCTACTGGTATTGAAATTCTATTCCAGTTATAGTCGGCTATTCGTGCTAAATCCCAACGCCGTCTTGAATAAAACTTCGACTTAACCCGCTACTCGGGCGATTTGTTTTGGCTGTTTCGCTATTGTTTGATAAACTCTTGTAATCCCTTCTTGTTTTACAATAGACGTGGTTACATGGTATAGTTAGCTCATACAATCTACAGCTATTATATCCCATCTCGTGCAAAAGTCAAGTACAATTACGGATAACATTCCTGGGTTGTCTTTTGTCTGTTACGGCGAAGGACGGTGGCCATTTTCTCCATAATAAATGAAAATTGTGAACGGATTTTGCATGATGAATTTACTCAGAAATTGAAGCCAGGTGTGATTGAGTAAACGCTGTAATAAAATAGCTAATCAAGTTTTCATTGCAATGATCAGTTTTCTTTTTAATTTCTTTCTTTTTAGCATTTTGACATGATATTCACGCACAGTGATGCTTTTTTGCGTTAAGCTATCTCGAAATGATATCAAACCGTCTGGAGAAGAAGAAGAAGAAGATATTTTTAATGGTTTCAAATGAAAACAATGGAATCACCAAATCGCGCGAAAAATGATTTATTACTGGAATACATTTTGATGTTGTTGTTGTAAGAAGAAACCCAAATCAAAGAAGAGGTTCAATTGAAATTTTATTCAGGAAAAACAATATATAACTTCTAAAAACCTGTCGTTGGTGATGTTGCTATTGTTGCTTTTGTTGACTTGTAAAAAAATCAACCAATGCACGCTCATGCATCTAATTAAAACCAATATTTTCTGAACGATTTGCATGTTTTGTAAAATTATTACAATCTATAACTAGGACTTACTGATAGAGGGCGACACCAATTATTAAAAAAAAATATGACATTGCATGTTTGCCAAGAGCAAATCCGTGCCTACATTTGTACATGTCTAGTGGCTCCCTATAAGTTTTCGTCTCGGTTTTTGATGTCGTGTGATCATGCCCTACTATCATAAGCATCTTATTTTTATTATATCTTTCATTATATTATGTATCATGTATTATATTATTGGGTGTCTTGCCCCCTTCGCCCTCACACCCTCCCTCCCCCCCCCCCCTCCAACACCACATAAAAACGGTACAAGTTACTTTGTATTTTTCTTTCTAGGCTTTTTACCTTCAAGTGAAAATTGAAAATGCATGTATGTCAAGAACTTGTCTGACAATACCGCACTGGAATTTAACGTCACTCCGTATTACGCACTGTAAAAAGACCGACATTTATCAACAGATCTCAGAAATTGCAGGTAGCAAAACACGCTTCTACCAAATCCCCCCCCCCCCCATTTAATACGTTGGTGTACAATGTAACAATATATGAGCATAGGCCTACATTAACATGCTTTACAAAAGATGTCTCCTTTTGTTAATTGATCAAATCCTTGATAATTAACACCATAGTTAGAATGGCGGGGACCGATCTGAGTTTCTTGGAAGACGCCCTGACTTTGGAGGGATTAGGTACCCCTTTTTGTAGCTTTTTTTAAAAACTCCTCTGAGTTGGATTTGCATTGTTGAGATAGTAATGTTGGCTTAAATGGAACATGAACGTGATGAATGGCCGTGAATTTGAGTGGATTGATTCAATGGAACGGTTTAAATAGAGCATTCGTGCGTGGAATTCCGTCGTATGGAAGTTAATTAACCGTCAATAATAGCGGTAATGTCTTTGTTTTGAATTTGCATCCCGTCCCTTAAAACCCCTACCTCCCCACCCCCTCTCCCTCTCTTTATCTAACTACATGTATGTATGTATCTATATATCTATATCTACTCTTATAGGATTCCGGTTTAACAGGGGTCCGTTTCTCTTCCCATCTCGCTTTCTAACTATCTGAATGTTTTATTCACCCATCGACGAATATGTTTCATCTCTTTCGACATTTTTCGACCATCCCTAATCATTTATCCGTCGTACAGCTCTACACTCTTCCTTTTCTTACTTTCCATTTCTCCATCTTCCGTTATTTTCCGAATGTACCCACATCCGCCAATTTCTCTCTTGAAAACTATACCCTCTCCTTCGCTCTCTCCCTCTATATATTTCTATCTATCTATCTATCTCGCCCACACACAATTTCCAGTCTTTACATCTTCAGATTTTGCAATATTTCCTTTCTATATGTATACCCCCATCCAATCCGTGGTCTCTCTATGGAGCAACACCATTGTAATCCTATCACGGCCCTAGTCCTTCCAAGGAGTTATCACAGTCTGTGATAACTCCTTGGTCCTTCTTCGAAAAGACCGCTCATAACCTGGAACTAGTCCAAGAAGAGGGGATTAATTAAGCAGCTCCGAAAATCTCGTGTCACAGTTACGTGGAGCGGCTGTAACCGTGATCTTGATAATAAGAGATTCCGACCAATAGACATGTTTACTAAGTGATTCAAATTGTATGCATACTTTTGAAACAGAGGTTGTTCTTGACAACCTGAAAACTTGCCAGAGGCTTGTCAGACATAGCAACAAGTAATGTATGCAAACTGGATTCCAGGTATTGTAGTTCATTCATTAATAACAGGTTAATGGAATACCTCGTTACTAGGTCCCCAGGAAAGAACGTCCATAAATTCGAATCACTTAGTAAACAGGTCTATTAAACCAGTTTGCAATTGATACAGTTGTTATTGATAATAAGTTTTATGAAACGGGGCCCTGGGCTTAATCTTATAAACATCAATCGAAAGAGATAGGAGATTGTAAGTTTACGATTGATTGATTCTCCAATCAATTAAGCCAGTCTTATAAAGTGTTGCGACTGATCCCAACTTGGTCGCAAGTCTTGCAATCAATCGCAAATTTACAGTTGCCCATTTCTTATGTACATAGTGAAGATATGTATCAGTCTGGGGAATGAGTAAGTATCGATTCTTATCAAATGCAACTCGATATATGACGGACGGTGTCATGGTACAATGTTGAAAATCTTTGTTATTCAGTTTGCCATATTAGGCCCTCCCAAGAAGCAAATGTTTAGTATGGCCTACCCATTATGGAGTGGCGATGGTACACATATTGTAGGCGTGTATACATTCGAGGAATGGGCTAATAATAAGAATTACTCATAATACTACACCTGACATGCTTAGAGAGGCCATATAAATCTAAATTATCATTAAGATCAGACTCTTTTTAAAATTTTAATTAATTGTATTTTTTAATCACTGGTTGCTACATTGCAGATGCATGTAATGACGCAAAAGGCTGATTGCCTATCCACTTTGAGGTTATATTCACGCGTCTTGCATGTATTTGAAGAAAGGGAATTTAATAATTATGTTATTTAAATAGAACTGTCATTTAAACCAGTTCTATTTTAGATGTATTGAGCATTGGACATCATGGGTAACCTACGTGGGGGAGCGATGCATGATGCACATTCGTGCTAAATCTATATACAGTGCATTGTATAAATAATAACCGCAGACTTGGTATATGCATATAGTAACACGGGCAATATTTGACTAAAACATCGTATAGGATCATTGATACATGAAGAAAGTCTGCACGGTCTTACAAAGTTGAGTTCTGGTCGTGTGATTACCATTGATTTGTAGGTGAAAGAAACTGTCTGAAAGCAAGCGGAAAACTAATGTTGCTGTTGCTACCTACAAACTTGGTATGTGTTGTAAAGTCTTAGAATCATCATGCGACGCACACAGAAATGAGTATACGGGACGATACACACATGTGGCATGAAAGATTGTTCCCAACTTTTCAGCCGTTTTCGTCACATTTTGAATACGACGGCATTTGAGAGCAATCCTTTTGAGGGGACATACACGTATTTTCTACTCTGATGTTCTTCCACCTGGCGGAAAAAGAATTTTAAAAAAAGCTCGGGACATATTTTGTCACTTATTACCAGAAATTTCTCTTTAAGCTATCGAATAATGTTCTTTTACTTGAAATACAAATACAATCAACAATGTATGCGTGCCCGTGAACAGAGTATGGTACCTTGCATATTGCATATTCGATCACTATCTATACGGTATTTCGGATGGGGGGGGGGGGGGGGGGGGGGCAGCCTAATTCCGCCCGGCGAAATTGAAGTCTGATCGTGTAATACCTTTTGTATTTCATTGTTTCGAAAGTTTATTTTCTAGAGTTTTGCGTCATTTTTTTTTTCCTTATTTTATTTCACACCACCTGATTTATTTATTTATTTTTTTTATTTATTTATTTATTTATTTTTGTTGGGGGGGGGGGGGGGGCATATGTTTGCCCCTTCAATATTTTCCTTGGTGGGGCAACTCCGCCCCCACCCCCGCCACCCTGGGTCTGTGTCATGACCAATAATGAACTTATTACACTGATTTGGTCTTTAAAGTCCCCCTTTTTCAAAGACAATTATTTAGTCGTCACAGTTAGTGCATCTTTTGAATGGCAATGTGAAACAGGTGTGGTAAGATGTAGGTCGATGTTTCTTAGGTTAATATTTGAATTCCAAGTTCTGACGAAGACATGAGTGAAACAAAAGGAGGTCTAAAATAGACATCTTTTTAGTCGATATGCAGTTACGCCTGCATGTCATGCATGTATGTTCATACATAATCAGTTTAGCGTTGCTAGTCACACGAGTCACACGTGGGAGATCATACACATGAGGTTTCATAATAATGTATGCCGATTTCACACCTCGATATGTATATTATTCGTAACGGATACCTTTGTTATATTTTAGACGTTTATAGCATTGCGCCCCCATGTGAGCATTCATGGAACAATGATGACGAATAAAACTTCGAACAGGTGTGGCGGGTGACGAGAACAATGATATGAAAATTATAAGCAATGAGATAAGACCCTGTCTTTCTTTCTCTCAATTTTCTCTCCCTGTCCCCCTCCTCTCTCTCTCTCTCTCTCTCACACACACACACTTATCTATTTTATCCTTATGTCAATTTTAACTCTTTTAACATTGCGAAAGACAACTGTGATTTTCCATGCGTGCAGCTGATGTAAGATGTCTCTATCTACCATACAAAGTACTAGATTTGGTATCGTGGGTTTGAATGAAACCAAACAAATGACTTATGTTATACATTTTTAGATCTGGTTTTCCAGGCACAGCGGAGCGATTTTGGGAGAGGGGGAAGTAGGAGGAGGGGGGGGGGGGGGGGTTGAAGTAAATGCCCCAATGTGAAGACTTTCATGTGTTCAAAACTGTTTCACAAAATATATGGCCTGCTAAAGACCACGAAGTATATCTCTTTCAGAGTTCTGGTCATGTGATTACATTGTGAAACAAACTGTCTGGAAGCAATTGAAGGTTGATCATGTCTAAATAGGATTGCTATATAGTGTGAGATTTTGGAATCATCAAAATGATAAGAAATCAACACAAACTCGCCCAAAAGCACATGTACCGCACACAGAAATGGGTATATGCATGGGACTGCACACAGGTGTGGCATGAATGATCGGCCCGAACACCAGCTATTTGTCGTCATATTTCGAATATGAGGGCATTTGGAGAGAAATCCTTTTCATGTGACATTTCTACTGTGATGTTCTTCAAGACTGACATAAATGGGATGAGAAAGCTCACAAATTATTTTTCACCTTCCCCAAAGCTCAAGCTCACCTTTAATTCACATGTCAGGCATGAATGATACAGACTTGGATTTAAAAATTGTGTTAAAGGTTAGGCAAAACTGACAAGGGAATTACCATGATTATAGCAATGGAAAGGTCGGATCTTATAGTACAATTCATCCTTACTAATGCACCACCGCTCTTTAGAATTTATTTAGGTTTTGTCCTGTAATTAATGGGGTGGGGGTGAGAATTAACATAGGGAGGGTTAGACGGTACAAAGAAAGAAAGAGGAAAGCAAAAGGCAGGGCGCGATAGAGAAAGAGAGTGTGTGTGTCTGTGTGTGTGTGTGTGTGAGAGGGGGGGGGGGGGGGGGGGAGGCCGGGGAGAGTGAAAGAGTCAGAGACGGCTATGCAAGCAAAGGAATACAAATAAATCTACGACAGAAGAGAAATTATGTAACATATACATATATAGAGAAAGAGAGAGAGAGAAAGAGGAGGACGGAGCAAAAAATGGGGCGCAAAGGGAGAAAAAAATATACCGAGGCATAACAAAATTTGTGTGTGTGTGTGTGTGTGGGGAGGGCTCATCAGTAAATACCAAATCAATCTATTATTCGGCGTAACTGGTCAGTATATATGCCGATATCCGCCCCACACGTTGTTCAAGCCGATCATTCTACCATTCAAAGGGATAGTACCCATTTTTTTATTTCTTGGCGATATGGCTCCCGGTGTTTAGTGTTCGTTTTGATAACGGCGAATCTTTAACAGGTAATTAATCAAAATCCGCATTGTTAAGTGTCATAAAGTCGGTTCTATTCAGGATCAGCTGCAGGGATTTCATTCAAAATAGTGAAACAGTTTTAATGGGACTTTGCGGGGTACCCAATTATGTCACCTCGTGTAGGGTACAGCGCAGCTCTTAAAAGAAGTTCACAGATTTCGAGTCGGTTAATATGAAATACAATGCGAGCATTCAGATTTTCACAAAATATTCAATCAATATTGCCCCATGCTTTCATATTTGCGTTGGTCGATACCCCCACAGATAGAAATTGTTTACTGATTATAATCAGTAGAATATCCAGCAATGTTGCGTTTGAGACCAGGGACCCCCGAGACCAAAAACAAGAGAAAGACTTATGATTACATTCATTTCATATTAGGTGTCTGGATCGAGACCAAGACCAAAACACCGAAAGTGCGAGACCAAGATTAGTCTCGGCCCCTTAACAGATATCCAGTGAGAAATGTGATCTTTTAAACTTTCAAGATAATCTGAGAGAAAGAGAGAGAGAGAGAGAGAGAGAGGAGGGAGGGGTAGAAAAAGAGAGTGACGATTTGTGTATTATATCAATTTTATAAATCGCAGTGGATGTAAAACCATTTAAATCTACATTGCCCGCAATCATGGCAATGGCCAAGAATGAGTCGGTTTGGAGTCGGTTTGGACTTCGATGCAACTTCGATTCAAATCTCATAAAAATAAGATGCAAACAATTTCCTCTTTTTTCCCGAGGATTTTATAACGTTTAGGTAATGTTAATGTTGAATATGCATGAAATGTTAATGTTAATGCTGATGTTGAGCAAGCGCAAGAGTATATATTTAAAGAGTCAAGTTTGTTATGAGCATAAAACCCTTGGTACGAAAAATTTATTCGAAATGTCATGTTTAGGAGAAAAATTATTTTATATAAATATATTTTACACCCTGTTATAAATCACTAGACAAGCCATACCCCAGGGGCGTATCCAGGATTTCGCAATAGGGGGGGGGGGGCGCCAGGAATTATTGATCGCCGTCATGGGGGAGGGGTCTTTGGAAAATTTTTGCTTCTGAAGAAGGGTTGAGATGCAAAATAGTGCTGTATGTGACCAATTTTGAAGCCTATTTAATGAACAATATTTTCAATTGGTAGTTTTTTGCTATTTTTTTTTTTTACGACGGCCAATAGGAGGGGGGTGCGCCTGTTGCGCCCCCTGGATACACCACTGAGACCGTATAGATGATCTTGAGAACCACTTTGAATTTCAGCACTGATTATAGCAAAATGTCTACTATTAACGGGACTTACCTCAAAGTTCTTTGAAGAGCACCCTTTTTCATTTGGGCTTATCATGACCCAAATAGTGATCGTCTCCTTTAAGTGTGATCTTGACCCATTATAATTGGACAGAGAATAAATAAGTCTTTGTAAATCTTTGTGATTCGGCGTTTGATTTCATTGGATTTATGGCCACCTTTTAATGCGTTCTATTGCAATCTCCTCGACTTTAATGGGGTAGAGTTAAAATTGCCTTATTTATCATGTTAATACCACAGTCATATCGCCAAACTTACCCCACACCGACTCCAAACTGACGGTTTCTTGGCCATTTGTGGCAATGTAATTTTTTTGTTTGGTCTGTTATCGGTCTGGCGTTGGCCTTGCTGGTGTGACTCGGTAGTGTATCAATGTGCATCACTCTGTTATTGCTAGAGATATGTAGAAACTTAATTTTCAACAACATGTAATTCCATGCGGTTTACATCATGTGTATGGCGATGCAGATATTGGCCTGTATTATCAGTGTAAAGTGTATTTCACACCTGGTACCCACTTTACCTGGGCTGAGAGAGGCAAAATATATATTTATGTTGTCTTTCTAACGGAAATTAGTGTACGACCTTCGAATCCTTAGTCTTGTGTTTAAAACTCTCGACTACATGTACCAACACCGTAACCATGGTAACGGCTAGCCACTGCAAACACCTATTTTGTGTCATCCACCAATATTCATTGCCGACCCCTTTAATTCGCTCCAAAATAGATAATCTCAAAATATGAGAAACAAATAAAGCTAAATGCTATTTTCTTTCTGTGCCATCCATCCATCCATCAGAAATTGTCATTCTTTCCCTTTCAGACCTCATTCAAGAGGTCATTCCCGTCCAAATATTTTCAGCTTTCTTTCATAGAAAATCTTTGACAAAAGCCGCGTTGTATCAGATTTATAACTTCAGTATTTTCAGTAAAACAAATTCGAGGTCATTTTTTTCCACAATACACAATTATTCGATATTTTGAAGGGTCAAATGCAAGTCAAGTCTGTTCTAAATTTCGAAAATTAGAGGCAGAAACAAGGAGCTCGCTGCCATAATGCCAAATGTATAATGTATAAACTAGATTGTATGTCATTTGCACATTCTCATGTTGGTTTGTCTAGAGTCGTGTGTTCATTGCAACTGTGTGACGTGTTTACTCATTTTAAGCAGTCATTGGTTATCTTTCTTACTTTTGTTTCCTTTATTGAAGCGTAAAGCCCTATTATATTATATGTCTCATACTTACTGAGTGATATGTTTTAAACCATCTTACAGTTGGGTATATATAAAAGGGACGCGTTTCCCCATGCACATTTTCCCATTTTTGGGTGGAAACGGATTGGTGGGGTTTTGTCCGTTTCAAGAAATTAATGAAATAAATTCCTTCTTTTATTCAGAGCGGATATACACATTTCCTCGTGATAATTCATAATTTATTTCTAAAGGAATATTTCAAAAATGATATGTAGTTTTAATTTCCTGTCTCTGTCAAAGATTAATCCCGTTAAACCAACAAGAATTTATGCTTGTTCCAAAGTGCACTTTTTACGGGTGACTTTTAATTCCGCAAGAGTATTACAAATCAATGTGGTTGAAATATTTTGTCTGAACCAAAACATATTAATTAAAACACCCTCAGGAGTTCCATGATGTTTGTCGTAGCACGTGTACGATATAGGATTATTATTTTGGTAGCTTACCTCACCCCCCCCAAAAAAAAAAAATAAAAAATAAAAAATAAAAAATAAATAAATAAATAAATATCACAATTTATCATATTGTAGTTAATGCTATCGAGGCCTCCCCACAACTTTTTTTTTCTTCTGCCGCTCAATAACCTGTCGAAAGTTGGTGTACAATGCGACGTGGGAGACATTGATATTACAATGATACTTGTAAATTATAATGATTATTCCATTCATGCCCTATTTCAATATAACCGTTCGCACTTCGAGAGGGTGCGCGGAGTCAATGACTATACATGTAGGTAACCGCGATCGGGTAAGCCGCGGGCAAATTACTAGACAATTTCACAAGCCAGGAGTTCGCGCCCCATTGTTCATCGATGTTCATTCATTGGGTTATGATATTCACTTCTCAATGCATTGCCCTCGTTTTGTGATTTAAAAAGAGAATTCGAGTGGAAGCTGTAACCAGGGATTTGTTACAACCCCTTAATTCCAACAAAACATAATTTATATACGTTTTAATGCCTGACGAAAAAAGATGTTTTGATTTTTCTGCTTTGGACCTTTTTCAGTCACTGACCAGCATCATAGATTATTATAAGTAAAATCCATGATTTTGTTAGTAGTACAATCCGAGGTCCTTGGTACAATCATAGATAATATAATTTTTCATTATATTCAGATTTTGTGTGTGTGTGTGAAAATAAGTCTTAAAAAGGGTGAACGAGGTTTGCCGATATGCACGCATGTTAAATGATACAGAATATGCTGTCAGTAACCCCCCCCCCCCCACCCTCCCCACAAAAGAATAATATATGAAGAAATAGTCATCTTTGCACTGTGTAGCTGCTGAACTCTGTAAAGTAGTATTCCGGCGAATTGGTATCGGGAGGGGATAAGACTGCTAGAAAAAGTAAAAAATGTAAATGAGACACACCCCGAAAACATAATATCAACATGGATACAGTAAACGCAGAGGTAAATCTTAAAGTCTGCACTTGACTTTGACTAGTTTTTAGTTAAAAAGAAGGAAGCAAAAGACCCAGTTTGGAGTTTTGCATGAGAGCGGTCCGCTTTCTTACACCCCTTGAGGGGTGAGCCCCCGTTAGGTTCACCTCTCTTCCACGCATGACTCCATGACCATAACTCCGAGGGGGGATGTCAATGCACCCCTTGGAATAAAAGAAGAGTCCCGAGGAGGTACATGTATATAGTCCCGCTTGGGTACCTCCCAAGTACCCGAACGCGTCGCACGTACCACTGGGAGCGTTCACACTCTAAATATTAAAGCGATTAAAATTCGAGACCAATTTTCAGATATTTTTACTCTCTCTTAGTGGAATGGAAACCCACTAATTTTAGCACACAGTCATATCAGGGATTCCTTCCTTTGGTGTTGAATCAACTCTAAACTCCAGTTGAATCCACACTAGATAGATATAATAAATAAATAAATAAATAAATAAATGAATAAACATTCAATTAAAGAAAACAAAACAAATAATAATAATGATTTCGACAGTGTATATTTAGAAAGTACATGTATACATACCAAACAAGGGAAATCGTTGGGTATTTTGGGGTGCAATTCTGTCAATCATCCATCGCATTAAAAACCAGACTAGAAATAAAGAAAGTAAACCTTATTGTATAAGCCAATGGGCGGGTCATCCGATTTTACTATAATATTTCGACATCTCGATAACACAGACCATTTTTTGCCTTGACTTCAAGAAAGACGAAAAAAAAAACTCTTCTCCGAATTTTATGATCAGCTGACGGCTGCAAAATGAAATGTTTCGCCGAGCATCATGTATTGAGGGAGTGAATGTTTTATTTTTCACACAAATAGCCAATGATTTATCTACAAAGCCAAATCCACGTAGGTTTCGGTTTCAAATTTCATGTGTACAAGAATTCATTTGTGGAAGAGACAGTGTGAGAGAATTCATATATGACGTCATAAACAATGCAGTATTAACGTTCTCACTTTTATATATATTAAGTTGAAGGTTCTCCCCCACCCTTTTTAATTATGAGCAAATTGTGTAAATTTGATATATATCAAATATTAACATGCAGGTATGAACAGGTTTTTAGGATTTTTTTGTTTTGCTTTACGACGGAGCGTGCCCGTCTTGTTTTGAAGAAGAAAAGAAAAAAAGAAAGGAAAACAAAAACTCACCGGAGTGTGAATGAGTTTGAATGTGAATGAGTTTTTGTTGCAGATTCTCCGACCGCCCTCCCGACACGATTGTTTCCATTAGAAAAAAAGTTAAAATTGGTTTTATTGATCTCGTTACCCTTTCATGAAAAGCTGGACTTGACTTGTTGACATTGTAAGGGCTGATGATGAAATCATTTGCGTTGATGATACTCGTAGGGGTGGTACGACTTATCACCGCTCCCTAGACGAAGATTGTTGTGGAAGAAACACTATTAACCTTAATCTTTAGGAAGAGCAGAGTTCTATACTGACTACTTGTGCTTCGAAAGGAGTCTGTTAAGAAGGTTCCGTGTTTTAGTTGTCTTTAAAAGAAAGGGATAAACCTTCTTCAATGTCCATCGCCGTTCTTAGACAAATAGCTGCCTCAAAGAGGATGGCCATCTGTTTTCTGCATATTTTATGCGATATGACATTCTGAGGATTTTTGCGACAAGATCAAAACCTTTTTTTTTTTGGACGTCTTGAATTGTCTGATTGAGATAACCTGTAACCAGAAACTGTTTTACATTCAACAAAATAGTTTCATGGTAGATCTTATGCCTATACAATTTGCCTCATCTTATTTATATTTTAAGTCTTTTCGCTTTGAGATTCATCTGTGACAGTGACGTTATCATGACGTGTTACATTTTGCCTCAGTTTTGCAACCCGTTTTATCCTCCATTCTCATCTCGACGACTAGGTAAGATGATAAAAGTACAGTGAAAGACTTGATTCATAGTTTCTGTATCAATTGAAGTCTCCTGCACATCCCTAATCGTTTCCTCAGATTATAGGCTTGAGGAGAACTTGGGGGTGTTAACTCATTCATAAAAGCCATTTCTTGTTCTATGAGAAAACGACTGTGTAAGTGTCCAATAAAATGATGGATGCTCGCCTTATCAGGGCATGCAGCATCTTACGAAATCGTTATAAATCCAAGTTCGCCGAATTCCCATTGAAACGCGTAATTTACCATTTTATGAAAATTTCCAAGCATTTTAATGGGATATCGCCGAATCCATTTTTATGACGGTTTCATGAGACATTGTCCATATTTTTCGACCTAAAGAATTTTAAGTTATGAAACAATTTAACATTGTTTTTCCACTTTAATTCATCTTTACAATGTATGTTTCGGGTTGTTTTACATGTAATGCTGAATCTTAAACGTCAACTCAAAAGTGTGCATATTTATGAGATATGGTTTGTGGAAGTCCTTTTAAACATGATTTCTCGTTCATTTGGAAAGACGGTGCTCTTGAACGCTCTTCTAACGTCTAGTAAAAGAAAAATATTTGGATTCGTATATTGTATTTATTTCAGTGGCATTGACAAGGTTCCATACATGAGTTTCGTTATACAGCTTCATTTTCAGTTTAAATGAGCTTTTTCTCATAACAAGTGTGCAATTTTATGCCTAATAACCACAATAATTCATCATACCCCAATACAAGTATTCATTGTTATTCCAAGTTCGAATCCATTTATCTTTAACGACATCTGTGAATATCTAGTATTGGATACAATGTGAGGTGGAGGACAAAATATTGTTTGTGTATCGTTTCCATAGTTATATCAGAATGTCTTTGAATTCAGATGAAATGATCCACGTACATGTATAGCGGTTAGGAAGCAATGAACCTTGTTTTGAGCGTTAATATAATATTGGGCAAATTGGAACCCGGATCTTCAGGCAGAGGGGGAGAGAAGGGACCGATGGGGGCAAAGAAGTGCAGATGAATCCATGGAAGATGGATTAAAGAGAAGGTTGAGTTCTGGGAAAGGTGAATAACAACTTGTGAGCTTTCTCATTTCTCTTAATATGTCAGACTGACGGAACATCATACTATATAGAAATGTCCCTTCAAAAGGATTGCTCATCCAACACCCTCATATTCGAAATAATTATGACGAGAAATAGCTGAAGTGGTTCGGGCCGAACATTCATACCATGTGTGTGCAGTCACAGATACACATTTCTGTCTTCACTGCTTGTGCGTTTGAGCGAGATTCTGTCAATTTCTTATCATTGTGATGACTTCATTATCATGATTATACACCAAATCTCATGCAGATATGATCGAACTTTCCCAATTGCTTTGAGACAGTATCTTTCACAATGTAATCGCATGACCAAATCTTATTCAACTTTATCTTTAACAGGAGTTCTAGATAAAAGAGTGAGAACCAGAGAGCGCGCAGGGGGGGGGGGGGGGGGGGTAGAGAGATAAGGGAGAGAGAGAGAGAGGATGGGGAGGGAGAGCAAGAGAGAGAGAGAGGGGGGTACATGCAGACTTACTATTTGAAAAGTAAATATAGAGATAGTAAAAGTAAATGACCAGTAAATGGGACAATGAGAGCGAGCGAGAGAGTGAGAAAGATAGGGAGAGTAGGGGTGACTGTGTGAGATTGTTTTGTACGGTCTACTAGATATAGTCGAATGGCTGACACTATGGTACCATGAAATGACTATATTATGACATTATGTCAGTAGTGATAAGGAAACTTTAATGTAACGTGGAGAAGGTTTAAGTTCAACCATGTGATTAGTCCTGAAAAGGACTGTTGAGTAAGAATAAATTGGAGAAAAGTTGAGAGGAGAAGAAAGGGAAAGGCGAGATCGAAATTCAGACAGTGAAGAAGTAATCTTTCTTGAAAGAACGAAGTCCTGAAAAGGACTAAACCAGATGAGAAGGCTGAGAGTGGAGAAGACTCGACGTTTTGGACAGGTTGACTGTCCGAAATGTACCACAGCACACGAGGATAACTGTGCGTCTTTAATGGATATTTGCTGGGCTTACCACACTTCGGTAAAAAAAAAGAAGACGTTTCTGTCACGAGCTACTAATGTTACTAATTTTAATCCATTGCTGGGCGATCATACTCACAGAATGTTTTTGATACTTAACAACTCGAGCATATGCTTTAGGCTGACCAATGTCCATATTCTATTTTGTCTATTGTAGGAAGCAGCCATGGGACGAATGGACTCCATTTCCAGACCCACACCACCTTTTCATCTTCGGCGGAACTGACCCTTCGACCCCTGAGCTTTGGCCCACCAGCACCATCAGCCCTTCCTATAGTCAACGCAACAACACAAGGCTCACCACCGGGCTACAAGTTTTCCTCGAAGGATGCGCCATTAAACGGGATGAAGGAGGAGGCACCTAGCGAGGTACAGTCCTCGACTGTCCCAACCATCTCTAATGGCTTCATACGCGATGTCTCCAACGCCTGGTTGCACACTCTTGCCGATCTCTGCGACTGGAGATCGAGGCAGGACAAGTCCCCACCGCATGCAAACCACCAAGAGAGCGCCCTCGCGCCCGTAATGGCTCCAGAGTGTGACAAACCGTTTCTTGAGCGAGAAAATGGTTTTGTGGGGAAAGGTACGAATGGGTTGTCTGCAAATGGTAGCACACCGCGCACGGATTACATGATTTCGACCATCCTAGCTGGAAGCTCAAGTTCAGTAACTAATCATGACGCTATGGTCACGGCCGGAGGAGATATGAAGAAAGCAAGCACGATCTTCGAGATCCAAACCAATAACACTGTATCCGACTCCGCTGACATTTCGAAACATGCCTTCAGAGATTCCCCAGAGATTTCAAGCATCGCACGACCTGGCATTATGAGAAACAGTCCGGAATTGAATAGTCTAAAATCTGAAGGAAACGGCGACTTACCGGATACTCAATCAGCCGATGCGTCTATTTCTAGCATCCCTACGAAGAATTTGCCTCCTCGTAAACGTCACATGCGCTCTATGGTGTCTCCTCCTACTGTTCAGACCAGCCCGTCCAAGTCGAGCACTGATGGCTTTTCGCCTAATTCATCTTCGTCCACTCTACACTATGAAAATGATGATTCCAATCTTTCAGCTGTCCCATCAAGTGATCCTCCACAAATAGAATTACTATCGAAAACCCCGCTTTCAAATGGAACCAACATTCACGCCAGTGGTGATTCGAGGAAACGAAAAGACATTGTCAGTCCGATGGACGTTGCTCAGCTACCGAAAAGACATGCTGCAGAAAGAATGACCGGATCTGCAAGAGATTCGCCATCCTCCTTAGAGTCCATTGCTGGCTCATATAGCGATAGCAGTAATAGAGGTTCCCCTTTTGCGACCGATCCTTTAACGCCAGATAGTGAAAACAATAGCATAAATAGTAGTCGCAGTAGCGATCCATCACCTTGCCAGCCCACGATGAATCCGTATGTCCTACAGTCGGGTCTTCAGCCACATATTCAGCAACAACTCCCAAATCCAAGCAATATATCAATGCCAGCTCCAAATGCACTTCTTCAACGACCTGGAGACCTTGAGGCACATGTTACCTTTCAACAAACAACTCGTTATAGCATCAGCCAGGAAATGTTAGGGCAATACAACCGTCAGGTCCCCCAGATTTCATCCTTGCAGCAGGTACCTAGTGTCTACTTATCCCAAGCCTCTGTGCCTCATTCGCACCGTAACCAAGTCGTCGCCAGTGATCCTCGATGGCCTTTAAACAAGGGTCATTCGATCTTTCCGCATTCTAATATTATAGACACCAGAGGACCAATTGTTCCGACTACAAAAACTCCTCCCATCGGCGGAACGACATTTCGTCCGATCCCTCTGCATTACCAAAATGGCTATGCCCAAGGAACCACGCCACAGTTGGGACAAAATAAACCTCGTTCGGAATTTCAGGATCAGTCACATCGCATTGGTCCATTACCACCTCAAACTCTTGCCCAGTCTGTGCTTCCACACCTAGGGAATCCATCTGTCAGAAACATGTGGATTCCTACAACATCGACAACTCAACACCAAGGCCTTGTCAACGGATTCGGAGGAACCCCTCATGATGCCAAACCTCTCCAGCAGCAACCGATTCGGGATCTTGCCGCTCCAGTGTCCAACGTCACCGTCCAACCACCACCCGTCATCACAACGGTCGAGTATGCTCCACTCAAACGAGCACCTGGCAGATCTCGTCTGAAGAACCATGTTTCCAGCGGACTACCAATGGGTGATTCAACATTCCTCTGCGAGGTCTGCAATAAGGTCTTCCCGCTGCAGAGGCTTCTGAACCGCCACATGAAGTGCCATAGCGCTACCAAACGGTACAGCTGTGCTTTCTGCGGGAAAGGATTCAACGATACCTTCGACCTCAAGAGACATGTCAGAACACATACTGGTATGAACCCTTTTCAAATGTTTTTATTGCTCTTTAATTTAATTATGCCCTGTTCCAAAATGGTAGGACTAGGAAGATTCAGATACACTCATTAATTAATTAATTAGCTTGTATGTCCCCTTTCAAGTCACTGTGATCATTTTATCTTGGTACTAACTCCATGGGATTTCTTAGTTAGTTGACAGGTCGGCGTAGTAAGGTTTTATAACTATGGGTCCCTTCTTTTCCTCAAAATTTAAATTGTGATTTCCAAATGACTGTCAGTATGCGTGGCTCCTAAAGTGAAGAACCGTAATATCATCCATCGACCATGTCATTTCACAATATTACAATATATAGTGTTTTGAACAACTTATCTAAAACTTGAATGACGTATAATATGAAATAGATTATATCAGCATTATAAATTTAGTTGAAAGGGAGATATTCTCAAAACATCCCATCTTTTATTTGATAAATATTATTTCAAATAATGCAGTTTTGTCGCTTTTTTAAACCACATTTTGGAAGCATCGTGTTAAAAAGTACTATACTATCAATAACATTTAATTTACATTTGTCTTGTTCTTTCAGGGGTGCGTCCTTACAAGTGTGCCAAATGTGGCAAGGCCTTTACGCAACGTTGCTCACTTGAGTCCCACCTCTCCAAAGTACACGGAGAACAGCACCGATACACCTACAAGCAACGCCGCTCCAAGATCTTCGTATGCGAGGAATGCGGCATCACCACCGAGACCGCCGACTGCCACTACGACCACATTAAGGAGAAACATCCGGACAGCACCGAGCTCCGCAAGTACCAGGACAAGCTCCAGTTCCAGAAGCTTGTGATGCAGCAGGAAGCAGCCGCGGATGGAGGCGGCGACTTCATGAGGAACCGCCCGGATCTCAGCCCAACATCGGAGATGATGCTCTACCGCGAGCATGATGAAGCGGCATTGCCTCTTCAGAACCGCGCCGAGCAGCAGCGTCGGATGAGTGAGATGCGATCACCGGGGAACATTTCTCCGGTAAGCAGCGGTAGCAGCGGCAGCAGCGAGGATAGGTTGATGTCTGAATATCATCAGGAATTCAAGACTGAAAATGAAAGAGTAGCCGGAGGCCTTCCGAATGGTTACCATAATTCTTCATAAGTACTCATCTCTTAACCATTTACCTGTCTTGTGGAAAAACATTGAGAGTCGGTTAAATAGAAAAAGAATGCACCACAGGAAAAGGGGAACATTGGTAGGTTAACAGAAAGTCATTGAGAATGACCATACTCAAGTAGTGAAAATTTAATTGTCCGATGTCTGCTTTTCGTCATGGTTATTGATAAATATTACTAGCAATTTCGTGAATTCATGCACTACATGTATATATTCTCGTGCAAATGTCAAAGGAGGCAAAGACGCATTTGAGTTCGCTTAATATGTGAAGTGTGTATTCTGTTAGAAATGAATTGAAATGACGTGGTACAAGAAAACGATATGCACGATAATTATTGACGTCAAAGTCTTCCAGTTTGGTGGTATATTACTTCAGGAGAGCCAACTTGTGTTTTCATTTCTAAAATTAGGTGTTGAAATTCTCATTATCTTCTCTCCTCAACATGGTTTTGATAAAATATATTGTACCCAACTTTATATCTTGCTACCGCAGATAAAAACATAAGGGACTGTATAGATTTGTCTATTGAAAGCTAAGATAAATACAAGGAGCTGCTTGTCATTTCTAAAATAAGGTACCGAATTATTGTCGTCTATGTTTTGTTATAATGTAATACATGTATAACCAACTTTATTTCTTGCTACCGCAGATAACGATATGAGGGATTGTATGAATGGTAAATGTGCCTATCGAGAGTCAAGATGAAATACAAGGAGCTGCTTTGATGCAGAGTGCATTGATAGAGAGAGTTGCGACACGCGCATAATACGCCTACGCGTACGCGGTCTTCGTTATGGCGGACCATGGAGCTCCCAATAATTCCCTATCACGTACATTCTATATGGGAGGGAACTATTTGAAGCTCCATGAAATGACTGACCAATTAGAAGCGACCTCCGGTGTCGCGACTCTCTGTATGTATAGCTCTGCTTTGATGCATGTTTAGCCTTGACTCAAGTGTTTATTATGACAAAACTATGTAAGCCTTGAATATTGCCAATGTTAATCTTTGAAGTACTGAAATATGAATACATTTATAATGCAAATGCCATGAGTCTAACCTCTGTGATGTACATTTAAAATAAGGATAGGTAAATGGGCTTTGATTCACTCAATTAGGATAATGGAATAATGTTGATAATCAGGGTCAAGGTCAAACTAACAAGTAAGAGTGAACTAATTAATTTCATAGAACAAAGACTAAATTTTGAAGGGAGGTAAGTTATCACTAAAACTAAAGACAAAGAAAATAATTTCTTGCCTAGACTGTGAGTGAAGAACGGGAACGAAGGGGGCCATTGTTATAATTTTGGCAACGCCGAGCTATTCCAATATCTGAATGTTATATATCACATTTATTTAGCATGGATTTTAACGACATAAAATTAAACATTATGCAAGCAGTTAACAGTCGCACTTAAATTCCTAGTTGTGTGCGGTATATGACACATCACCGCATTGGTCAGATCATGCTCAGGGGACGCGTGCTATTGGGTAATCTACCAATGGGATTACGCGTTTAATACCGTATGCGCATTGGCACTTACGCATGATTTTAAGTCAAACTTAACTCTTTGTGAAACACCCCCCTGTTCCCATAGGCTTAATACAGGGACCACCTGGTTCCAGTGGACAACGGGTTAAGTGGTCGACTTTGGATCTTTAACAAACTGAAATAAAGTGTCATCATTTTAAATACCTTACTGTGCAGTGATAGAAACCACTACCTCGGCCTAATGTTGCTGTTTGATGCAAAACCTTCCGATTCTAGTTTAATCAACACTAATTTATAAAATGTGAAAGACCTTAAATGCTAAATATACAATCCTAAACTCTCATTGCATTCAACGTCGTCATGTAATAAAATTAACATATACTATTAATATGATGGGATCGTGTTAGCTTAAACACAACTCAATTGATCAGTATGCTTAAGTTTATTCATTAAATCAATTTAATATGCCTTACTTTCATTTAATACATATTCTTGCAACATGCCACATTATAATTGTAAATTGTATACAATATTTATATAACTATATACATATATATATATTTAAAGAATGTCCTCTTTGCTAAATTTTGTATCTTGAAAGTTGAGTTTAAAAGTGCCAAAGTGTTATGATATATATTTCTGAAACGATTTTACTATGCGCTGTATAAATACTAGTTACAATGTTGATCTCTAGTTGGGAAAGGGGTATATTTCCGTTACATTACGGTGAACATTTTGTAGTTGTTAACTTTGTTTCTTATGGTATGATATGATATGTGGAGGTGTCATGGTTTAGTGGATACGTCACCGGACTGTGGATCTCATGGTTCGCGGTTAGAGTCCCGCTGCGGCACTAATGTCCTTTGGCAAGACATTAATCTACATTTGCCACTCTCAACCCAGGTGTAGTAAATGGGTACCTGGTAGGAATTTATTCCTTGAAATGCTTTGAGCGCCTTATAGGGCAGCTCGGCTAAAGCCAGGGTAATATTGGAGCGCCTTGAGCACCATTGGTGGATACGAGCGCTATATAAAAACCCAATATTATTATTATTATTATTATGATGTGTTATTGCTTGTTTTGTAGAAGTAGTCGGTAGTTGTATAGTTCTTAGAGAAGTACCCTTTGAATATATTTGCACGTCTTTCCACAGCAATCAGTTTTGTAATAATGCCAAGTCTTTCATCATACTTTCGAAAACAAGAATTCGCTGTCTCTGTACCTTCGTGGCTTTAAGTAATTGATATCGCAAATCCGGACCTCTTCATTTCAAATACTCTTCATTGCTACAATAACTGTCTTTCAAACTTAAAGTCGACTGATTGTCTCTTCAAGCAAAGTTGTATTATTATTTTTGAAAGAAAGAAGTATCATATTATGGTCTGTACGTTACCTTCCTGTAGCTATCGCAACACATTTTTGATAGAGAAGAATTCATTTTGTGTGTGTGTGTTTGCACATTGCATGTTGCCTTGCAATCTGGGTAGTTCAGGGGTGTACAAGTTTAGGTTGTTTTTTGTTACTATTTGTTGTTAGGTAGTTTGTGAAATTCGTGCAATTCTGTGTTCTTCTTCCAATATGATGTCAATTACTAAGATATTGTATTTGAAGAAAGTCAGCCATTTTCCGACTCTCGCATTAAACATATTTTGATATGATAAACAATATGACATACGCTTTCCCTTGTTCTAGTCAGACGTGTGCAAATTGATGATGATGATGATGATGATGGTGGTGGTGGTGGTGGTGATGATGTTGATGATCATGATGATAATTATGAAGATGGTGGTGATGATGATAGTGGTGGTGGTGGTGATGATGTTGATGATCATGATGATAATGATGAAGATGTATCCAGAACATTTCCCGCCAATACTCCTATGACTATATAATAACCCCAAACAAGCAACCCTCTGATCGATGAAGTTAATTAGTTAACCCTGTACGCGGTCATTCAAACATGTCGAGAAGGCCAATGCGACCGCGTTCGCCAATAATTCTAGATGGCCGCCCTCTAGAGTGAAAAACATTTCATTACAAATAATGATTAACCAACTCGAATCCGACAACAAACCTGTATCTGCATTTCTATTTCTTTTTTTTTAAAGCATGATGAGGGAACTTCTGGGTGCGTTTTTATTAAAAAGACAACGTTTTTAGATAAAGGAATATATTGATGAAAAGGGAGATGGAAAGCAATATAATTATGATACAAAGAGAGAAATATAGAGAAATAGAATTGAGGAAAGAAAGCGATTAGGCAAGATGAAGACGAAATGCGGTAAATCAAGATTGACAATTACAACAGAGTGAAATAGATAGGAGTACTAAAACACGTAACGTCAGAACGTTGTAATACCTATTGTCTTTAACAGTTTTATTAACTGACCCAAACATTTTAGCTGATCTCAAGCTTGGAATATTAAAATTAGGCTGCATGTCATCGGGCAATATCTATGAATGAAATGTGAGGTTTTAATGAACGGTTTCAATGAATTGTTTGGTTTTTAATCACACACACACACAAATATGATTTGATTTAATTTTATTTGACAGGGCTTATTTTAATAGAAATCCACCGCAGATGATTTTGCATACATTGAAATAGTAAATCTGAATACAAATCACAATGATAAATAACTGATATGATGTTGTATTAATATAAACTAAGATAGTAACAAAGAAAGTATAAATCAGTCAGGCCCAACTCCGGAATACCGAGCACAGCTACTCCGAAACGGCGCAGAGAACAAGATGAATATAGAGCCCTCATCGTTAAGTGCGAGGCAGTGTGTATAAAAGGCATGGGGAAAATTAACTGGGCGTTGTGGCGTGCGCCTGTAATCCAGCTACCAGTGGAAGTTATAAACTTATTCAGCGGACCCAGGTTCGAGACTGAGTCAAGTCTTTCGGATGGTGACGTTAAAGGTCGGTCCCAGGCGTAAATAATCATGTCTGATTCATACACGTCTGTAAAAACCCCAAATACACACATAAACGTGCAGTGTGGACCTGCTGTTGATAATATATTTTTTTTCAAAAATAATGCTGCGGATATATTATTTCAAATGTTTGTCATTTAAAGTCATTTCATATGCTGAATCATTCAAGGATATTGAAGATAATTGACACGCAGCATTAGTTTGTTTTAAGAATATGTATATCGTTGGCAGGTTGACTTTGCAAGATTTTCCACATGACTTTTGCACAAACTGTCCCGTACTGAACGATGAGGGCTCTATACTCATACGCCGTTTTTCGGAGTATATACACCTGTGCTCGGTTTTCCGAAGTTGGGTCTGACTGTAAATCAAACAGTGCAATGTGAGTGTCATTGGCTGAATTGTTTAGACTGAAATATGATTATGGGTGTTTCTACGAAACTGTTAGTATAAACTAAAGGAAAATTTTCAAAAGAGAGAAGAAAATTAGAACTATTTACAAATTGTACTCGTGATTTCATTATTATTGTTAATGATTTACGATAAAACTGGTAGCCTAATAATAATAATAATACATGTGACTTATATAGCGCACTTCCCATCCTGATTAGATGCTCAAGGCGCTCCAGAGCAAATTAATACACAAAGAATGAGAAGTAAAGTAAGTAAGTAAAAATGATTAACACTGGAAAAATAATGAATGTCTGTCAAAAGGCACTCTTATACAGATACGTTTTTAGGTTGCGCTTGAAGGAAGGATTTTCAGGTTTTCAGGCTTTTTCAGGCTTTTCAGGTTTTCAGGTTCTGTGGAAGGGAATTCCACAGAGTTGGCCCCGAATGAGCAAATGCACGATCCCCCCCCCCCCCACGATTTCTTTGAAATTGGAACTTGCAAAAGATGAGAAGTTGAAGATCTCAAGGTTCGTAGAGGTTGGTATTTATGTATTAAAGCCTTATTATAACTAGGGGACGTTCCATTGACGATGTGGAAACCAAAAGAAGAATTTTGAAAGCAATGCGTTCCTTCAGGGGCAACCAATGAAGCTCTTTCAGGATAGGGGTGATGTGGCTGCGCTTGCTGGAACAGGTTACAATGCGCGCAGCTGCGTTTTGAAGTTTCTGCAGTTTACCAATTAGAGAATCTGGTAAGTTGTACAGAAGAGCATTACCAAAATCGAATCGTGCAGAAATAAGCGAGTGCACTAGTTTCTGGGTTGCTGAGCGAGTGAGATATTTTCTAATAAAACCAATGTTGCGCAATTGATAACGGACTGATCTACAGATGCCTGTGATTTGACTGGACATGGACATTTGAGAGTCGAACACAACACCAAGATTGCGACAAGATTTTGACAAAGAAACATTGTGGCCAGAAACAGAAATTGAATCAATATCCAATTTGTTAAGTTGAGATCTAGAACCAAAAATCAAAAATTCGCATTTACTTGGGTTTAAAAGTAAAGAATGTGACTTCAACCAAATGTCGATGTCCATGATGCACATCTCCAGTTTATGCAGGGCTTGTGTGGCTGTGGTTTGGTTTGGTGGAAATGAAATAAATATCTGAATATAAATGGTAGTGGACAGAATTACGTAGGAGAATATGCCGGAGCCCTGTTAAATAAATAGAAAACAAAGTGGGCCCTCCAACAGAGCCCTGGGGGACACCACAGACTAATGACCTGGATGACGAGGTTATGTCATTCAAAAGAACTGACTGTGAATGGTAGGATAAATAAGACCTGAACCATTGTAAAGCCTTCCCCTTGATACCTAGACTAATCAGAGTGTTAACAAGAATAGTGTGGTCTACGGTGTCAAAGGCGGCAGATAAATCTAGGAGTACCATTGCTTTGACTGATCCACTGTCCATTTCCTGCAAAATAAAACTAGAAACATTAGTGAGAAGTGTTTCAACACTATGATGAGGTCTGTAAGCGGACTGTAATGGGTCTAGTAAATCATGTTCTAGCAAATAATCAGTGAGTCGGGAAAAGACAACTCTTTCGAGAATCATGAACAAAAAAGGAAGATTACTGACTGGACGGTAATTTTTCAGAATTTCATGATCAAGAGATGGTTTCTTCAACAAAGGGCGGATAAGAGCAGATTTCAGAGGTGATGGAAAAGTGGCTTCGTCCATGCTTTTGTTGATTATTTGAGTAATGATCGGGGTGAAAGTAGACGCACAGTCTTTTACAAGAACTGTAGGAAATGGATCTAAAGGGCATGATTTCGGCGGCAGTTTGTGAAGGAGGCGAAAAATCTCATCCTCATCAGCATGTTGAAATGTCTCCAACGTGGAAGAGGTGACGGGTTCGGGTTCACGGTAAACAATATTAGTACTGAGACTCTGGCGGATATTCTGAACTTTAACACTGAAATAATCAATAAAAGATTCAGTCAATGCCTTGCAATCAGTATGCGATGGTAAATTAGACGACTGTTTCCGGTTCAAAAGGCGGTTTGCCACATTGAAAAGCTTCTTGTTGTCTGCTCCGCAGTCTTCAATCAGCGTGGTGTGATACGATCGTTTCGCCTGGCACACAAGATAGTTCTATCGATTGCGCTGAGCACAGAACAGTTCTCGATCCACCTGAAGATCTCCATTCTTGTGCCATCTTCTCTCGAGCCTTCGTCGTTCTTTCTTTGCAGCTGAAATTGCAGAGTTGTACCAAGGGCTGGACTGATGTGATAATGCTTTGCGAGATCTGGCTGGTGCATGCCTGTCAAGCAGCCTGATGAGTTCCGCGTTATACTGGTTGACGGTGTCATCGATGCTCATGTCAACAGTCGCAGAAGATGTGATACTGGTAGAGTTAACATTGCTGGCAAAATCAGTTCTGTCGATGCCCTTTATATTGCGGGATGACAGAGAGATGTTAGTCCGCTTCGGCTTTCTGAAATGGAGCAGATATGTGACAGCAAAGTGGTCAGAAATTCCAAACGTAACATTCAAGTTCGAAACAAAGTGTCTCTCTGAGTTCCGCACAAGAACCGGGTCGAGGATGTGGCCGTGATCGTGCGTAGGCGTAGTCACCAACTGGCAAAGTCCGTGGCTGTTGACGAGGTCGTTGAATCGTTGAGTGTGATGAGATGAAAGATTATCTAAATGTATATTCAGATCTCCAACGATTTACAAGAGATGATCTATACAACTTTTCGTCTAAGATGTGTAAATATAGTCATCCTAAATCTTATTATCTTGTTAATTGTTGCAATGATCTTCAAAGAGTGCATGGAGTATGGGAAATCGACGAAGATAATTCCACTTATTCCTAACTTGGAATTATAGAGAGAAGGAGAGGGGGAGGATAGGAAGAAATGGAGAGGGAGATGGAGAGGGAGAAGGAGAGAGGGGAGAGGGAGGGATTGAGAGGGGTGTAGGAGAGAGACGGGGAGAGAAGGAGAGATCGAGGGAGAACGGGGCAGGAAGAGGGAGAAGGGGACAGGGGAGGGAGGGGGAGGAAAGGGTTTGATTTTTTTATTCCGCCATCCTTTGTATGTTCTTTTAAACATACATTGACCAGATGAAGTGTTTTCTTACGAAATAATCACACCATTGTCACAGTAAAATTTCATGTCTTACAATATTATCTTGATTTATTAAAAAAAATTGATATCCATCAAAAATTCAAAGCCAAACATTAAATAGAATTTAAAAAAAAGTCAACCAAGTTTTAAGTCATTGTGAATTCATTAGTTGCATATAGCTTATTTAATATATATTACATGTAGAAAATCAAATATGTTAAGTTTATGTCAAAACATTCTTGTACATGTATTTCGCTTTGTGGAAATTGCTATCATGCATATATATCTTGACTACAACTAAACACACAAAAACACATCTAAGTAGAATCCTACATCATGTACATCAGGAAGAGAAACGGCCTCATGTATACATCTGAATATATTCTTCTTGCTTGAACAGTAAGCCCGTTGCAAACAACCATTTGGAAGTTTGGCGAATGTCTAGAAAACTTAGGAATTCATAGCACAGGCATACAGGTACATTATACTTCAGAAATACATTTTACCATGTTTTAAGCCCACCGCACTCTTTATGATCCGACTGCGGTCTGCTTTTCGAAGAAATTGCAATGGCATTGGATATAGAAATTAAAAAACTTACTGTAAAGTTCATGGTCGAGGTTATGCGTTATGATATGAATAGTAAAATTGACACTTTGGGTTTCCAAATCGTAGACAAACGCGCGAATGGTATGACGTCGCTACGATTCGTGACTATTTGGTTTTTCTTCCTACAAGCATGACAAGGAGGCTTGTTATACTCTGGAATTTCGATTTATTATTCATAATACTCAGGACCTTTGTTATTAAGATTTTTTTACATGTTGGAATGTTCCTTTCAAATGCCATTGCGAAATCTTCCAAAATCGGATAAAGTCAGATCGTCTAGTGTGCGGTGGGCTTTAGTGGGGTAAAAAGCTAATTTTGACAAATAGCGCTAACAGAGAAGGTTTCCTGTCTTGAATATATTTTATTACTTAGTGCTTAGTTAAACGTACTTTGGTAAGGGGCCGTCACATATCCAAAACGGAGCCAGCCCGACGTCTCTACGAGCTCAAAAGGACATTTTCGCGAGGAATTTTAGGGGTTGGCCGACGTTCACAGGGCACCGAAACCTGCTCCCAAATCAACGAATTTCCATTGGCGAATTTTGAGGTCGCAGGGCTCGTAAACAGGTCGCCCGTAGATCCCTCGGGCATCGGCAGAGATTCGATCGATATTCGGGCGGCAATCAGACAATTTCAGACCATTTTTTGTCTTTAAAATTCGGACGGAGGTCAGGGTCCTCTACTATATATTACGATTAATAATAAAAAAAATCCTTCTCCGCCCATGCTACAATTGAATGTATCTTACAGAAAATTGAATAGACTGTAAAATAAAAGTAGTGCAGATACGAATGAATGCACTCTCTATGTTACATGTCACAGGAAAGTGTCCATATTACCTATATTGATACACACACGATGGTTTGATCTCTCGACATACATAAACAAATGTGGAATATTAGTAATATCTTGAATGTAAGGCGGGTATACCGACTTTACTGTATAGTAATTCTCATGTAATTGCAACTAAATATTGTCTTTAGTATATTTAGGTTTTGGTAATTTTTAATGTAAAACTGCTTATCCGTTCATTGATCTTATCGTGTATTCTTTACTCAGTGACTACCCCAAAACAGCTAGTTAGCCGTGTCAATTTCATCTTCAAGATTTCGTTGTATTGTCGCCCTCTTCCCATAGCTAGTCATCTCCAGAGGTTCTCGACTGAAAGAGTGAAATAATTTCCAAAACAAACGTCATTCACAAATGCATATTCGAGTGATATGATAGAAATTATACATTCAGATACACCGAACACGACGCCATAAGTATATAGCAGCTCTAAATTTTGAAGATGCTGAGAGAGCTTTATAATTCAATCCTCGCACATCAGAAAAATTAATCGGTATGAGTCGTGTTTGGCTAACATTGTTTGTAAATGGAGGAATCTCTTTCGTATGGTATCATACCCTTATAATATTTCATTGCTTCGTCTCATTGAATAGGAATAACTGGTTGAAGAAAATTCATTAAATTTGAATTGAAAAGAATATCCTTTAGCAGTGGAAAATCTATATGATATATAGTATTTGAGATAATTTGAAATGACAATGTGTATTTCTAAATCCTTATATTTTGGTTTATGAAGTAAAAAAAAAAATCAATTTTGGGGGTGAAAAAGATTAGGTTTGGGGACATCCAAGTAGTCCAACAGCCCACGAGACCGACACTGTCGGTCTCGGGAACTCTCATAAACATTGACAGAAAGCATGCGACATTGGATGTCGGTCTCGCGGGCAGCAGCGGTAAAAACTATGGTCATGTAAAAGATGGCACGTGTTACTTACTCCGATGTCTCGAATTTGGACTCCTTGTTTATCTGGTGCATCCCTCTCAACACGAAAAATATGACGATGACTAGCATCACACCCACAGCTCCGAAAGCAGCACTGACATCGAGAATCAGCGATGATTCTGGAACATCTTACAAAAGAAATCTTACAGTGAAAATTACATTACAGAATTGATATTTATGGATAGGTTTTCATCGTATGTTATAAGCATAACATAAAGGGGCGCAATCCAACATTGGTTACCTCTTTTTGTTTTCGAAATTGTCTGGCGACGCCCTTGCTAATTAAAGGTTATCTTAAACAGGCAGAAATCATTATACGTCGAACGTATTAATTTTGTGGCAGCAATCAAAAAAATCTTGAAATTACCATTATTTTCTACTTTAAGGCAGATCTTATGAATATACTTATATATATATATATAGCTAAAAGGATTCAAATTCGAAAAATAAAGATGTAATTGTCGTTGCTTTGCTCGCTATCATGTACGTTTTATCTGAATCATGCTAAATATTGCTCCCCCAATATAGGGTAAAGTGTATAAAACAGCATTTGCAAGGGTTCAAAATTTGAAAAAATGCGATACTGGTTGTAGAAGTGACTGAATCAATACCGTTTATCAATGCACAAAATTCAAGCTTCTCTGCCGCTCAATTGCGTTAGTCAATTGCGATTTTTATGCAAATTGCGTGTTTTAAGGGTTAAAATGGGGGGAAAATTGCCAGTTGGCCGCTTTGCTCCCTCGTTGTACAATAATGCAGATAAGTTTGGGCACTCAGAGGGGAGGGGGGGGGGGGGGAGGGACTGACTTCACTATTTGCCCCCGGTGCCACAATCCCTAGATACGCCACTGGCTCTACCAAAGATCCACATAGCTGCCATATTATATTGAATAAAGGGGCGGAAATGTCTCCGCCGCAATGGAAACCGGATCCCTGGCTTAGAAGAACATTGCCTTAGGCGTTAGTAGCACGACCGCTTGCCGACGTCTGACAATCAAAAGGAATAAAAGCTGCGACCATCAACAACCAATCTCCAAAAACACATGTTTGCGATTAGTTGCCAAATTGGTTGTAGAATAGTCGCCGATCAGTAAGTTGTAGGCCATTCGCCAATCATTGGCCATGTTGGTTACCGCGTGTAGGAACTGTTTAAACTTCGGCGATTTCAAATAACCGGTCGTAGACTAGCTGATGGGCGGTGTTCTTACGGCAGTTGACGATATACGAGAGGCTTTGAATCACTAGTGCAAAAATGTAAATTTATTTATGCTACATTATGAATAATTCATCATTGTATGGATGCAAAGCAGGGATATATTCGATCGAGGTAGTCTGGATATATTACTCAAATTTAACAAATTCGTGAAAAGGAAACAGCCAATAGGACCTTCTCATTTCTACCATCGGCTTAAAAGTATGTGGTCCACAATATAAATCATCTCTTTAATAAGCAAACTATTTTTTAATAGGCAATGCAGCAAACATTACCCTTGAGTTGATTTCATGAAAACATTTGGGATGGTGTTGATAACTGTTGGTTGTCAGCGCTGGGTAATGGTTTGGGAATCAATAGGCGACTGGGCGTTTATTATTCGGTGATTACTCGCCGACCTTATTTCCACGCACTTTTCGAGCACTAAAAATCAGTTGGAGATCAGTCGGAGACCTTTCGCCCATCTATAGATAACCAAGAAAAAACCTCTTCATAACCGTTTAGGTCGGCAAAAAAGTATTAGATGCAGCGGCGTAAACTTGCAGCCGACCAAAATTCTCGGACAACCAGTCGCCAACCCCCTGACAACCTTTTAAAGACTGACAAAAACCTCTCCGCGATCTCTGACTAGTAACTACTTATCAATGATTGTCGGATGTCTGCTACCGGTCATGCCGGTCGTACGCCTAGTGAGACTTAGGCTTTAACCACTAGGCCAGGGCGATGGGATATTTTTTTTCGGTTACACCAGACTGACAAATCTTTAACCTTTATCAATTCTGTTCGGGGCACATGAGTTTTTGAACAATGATAAGCACGGAAATTAAGCCACGTATTCAAAAACTCATCTGTCCCCGAACAGAATTAATAAAGGTTAAATATTTGTCAGTGTTGTGTAGCTGAAACCACTACCCTCTGTAGCATTTTAGCTTCGCGTTTATGCATAAAGTCAGAATAACTATTTGCAAAGCAGTGAAAGAAATTTGATAAATGCAAACAAATTCGACAGCTCTCTAGGAAATAAATACGTACTGATATTGGGAAATTAGAAAATAAATTATGATGACCCAAAATCATTTCTGAAGTATATCGCGTCATGTTTGAATGAGGTTCAATAACTCTTAACCCATAGAATACGGGATCCAGGGGAGCGTTTCGTCATGCGTTTTGTCAGTAATTTTTACCGACAAATTTGCTCTCAGCCAATCAGATGCAAAGATTTCAGTAGCTAATTATAACAGTTGTCGGTAAAAATCACTGACAAAACAGTTAATACGCCCCCCAGGTGGCTCCTCTATTAAGCCTATGATAATTAAAGAACTCAGTAGTCAACGAGTTAATAATTACCTGGACCTTCTGCTGGTGCGTTCGTAGTTGTATTTACTGAAGTTGTATTTAGTGTAGTTGTATTTACTGTTTCAGTGCTCATTGGGTCTGTTTTGGGAATAGAATTAGTTGTATACATATTGTTATATGCTCAAATAAAAAGTGGAGGATGAAGAACAAATTTAAAAAACATTTAAGAATTCCCCTCATATTTTAAGAACAGGCAACTGAACCTTTATGGATCATCAGTGGTCTTCAACATGTTCAAAGGGAAATTATCATTCACATAAGTTACCCTGAGTAGAATCAATTAGAAAAGCACGTGTGTAAAGAAAGTCATACATTTGGAGAAAAAAAAATCAAAAGGTTGAAATGATGATTTGAATAATTGCCATCAAGAAGTACATTAATGACGTGCGATGTCATACATGGAGATTTCTTCAACTTTACTGTGCACAGTCATGTCCAAAAGAAATACACCACCAAAAAAAAAAAAAAAAAAAAAACCCTCTCTCTCTCTCTTGATAAGAGAGTACATTTTGTTACCACTCATCTATTTTTATTTCGTGTACTTTTCATAACGTCGTGTGTGGGTGTGTGTGTGCGCGCTTTGGGGTGTGTTTGTGTATAAATATGTATTTTATCATCTCAAGCAATAAAGTTGATCAACAAATAAGACGAGTAAAATAAATAAGTGAAGGAGTCTTTTCAGAAATAAAGCCTGTATTCTGATGACCTGAGGTACCTCCATAAAACTCCATACACAACTGAACCACAGAGACGAGCTGTAGCAGTTAGATAAATTGTTGACTCCTTTGTTACATATTATTGCCTACTATTTCGATTCAAAGTTCAAGTTTTAAGACCAATTTTTAATCACCCGATGGTTTTTCAGACGGAGCTGTAGTGACTTCTTTTTTAGTGCTCACTGGCTCAGTTATCAGATGCAAAATAATTTAAAAAATAAGTAAGATCTTAGGTCTGTCTTATTTAGAATATTTTATTTAGAAGTAAGCGCAAATCCACAAATCATATGCAGACTACCGTTCTCCTATCTCTGTTGTAAAGAGTCGCGATAATATCAGTCTCAAGTGAAGTTACGATCAATTCCGATTAATCACAACTCTTAATAAGACGGGGCCTTGAATGCAAAAATGGCTCTGGAACTTTAATTGTAACACTTGTGACTATGTACTAAGATCAATGATTATGTGATGAAAATAGTCTGGCCACTCGCTCTGTTCTTAAACTCACTCTACGAATTGATATATTCAAATAGATTCCTTGCTAATGGTCGGGTTTTTTTTATCTTACCCGTTCACTGGAACGAATTCTACAAATCGGATTTCGTTAAACCTGGTTGAACTCAGTCAAACGATTTCTTTTTTTCCCCCATTTTATGTGAATTACTGTAATACCGAAACAAAATGAATCCACTTGATAAAGTCATAAAGAGTCATAAATTAAGTCTGCAAAATCACTTTCAGTTTTTTTATAATTTCCATATCTAGTTTCAGAAATGTAACAGTTTATAGGGTGGAATGGTTGATATATCGCACTCTGTGAATAACTCCACTAGCTTTATGTCAACGAATTCAATATAATTAATTAATTCAAGTAGCGAATTACTTGATGATTTTTTTTTCAAATGAAAAATATCTTCTCCGTGCTACTTGACTCTTTAATTGAAAGATTGTAATAAGATCTGAATAAAATATTGCCAGGAACAGTAATGATATGGGCTGGTATACCTTTAGCTATAACACTCAACCGTAACACTGCTGAATATGTTTTAAAAAATACATATTCTGTAGTGAAATTAATATTAACATTTAATTTTGTTCTTTAAAGTCTGTCTGTAAGGAATTACGTCATCCATCCGATTATTGGGTCTTCCTGATTTGTTGCAGGATCATGCCCCTGAGGCTAGGCTATTCTCAAACATGGACCTATTTAGCCTGGTTTAAAGTTGACTTAAATTGAACATCCTACATAGCGCCTTTTATTTTCTCATCGAGCACCATTCTCCCTTGTAAGAGATGTAATGTAGGCCTACTTGCAGGAAATTTTCTATATTTGTAAGTTATAGTTTGAAATATTTTACAACTAATCTCTACACATTATCTTAATTTAGGTATGACCGTAAGATGGTTGTTCAAATTCTACCTGTCCAGTCTAAGGCAGCTTGAATGTAAGTCCACCCATCTGGAGAACAAGTCGTAAAACACTCCATATTGCTGTAATCTCGAAACAAATCTAACGCACATAATGAACGTCGTCATGAAATAAATCTGAGGAATCGTTTTCATTTTGTTTTGATTTCCATACTTCAGAAATGTAGCAGTTTATAGGGATTGAAGCTGTTAAAACCTTGGCGCTCCTAAACTAAACTCAGCTAACCTAATTTATGACAAGTTCAATTCATTAACGAATTACCTGAAGATGCTTCAACCGATGCTGTTGTCACCATCTTCTCAGTGCTACTTGAATCTGTCAAGGGACAAAAGCAGATCTCAATAACATATGCACAGGTGCTCTAACAGTATGGGCTAGTACAGGGGAGCGTTTCATGAAAGGAAGTTGTCGGATATTTTATCTGACAACTGTTATAAGCTATTGAAATCCTTCCATCTAATTGGCTGAAAGCAAATTTGTCGGATAAAATATCTGACAAGTCCTTTCATGAAACGCCCCCAGAACCTCAACTATATCCACTGCTGGATGTTGAAGAAAGTGAATAAATTCTGTAACGAATTTAATCTGGGGGTGTTTCATGAAAGGACTTGTCAGATATTTTATCCGACAAATTTGCTCTCAGCCAATCAGATGCAAGGATTTCAGTAGCTTATAACTTTTTTCGGATAAAATATCCGACAACTTCCTTTCATGAAACGCTCGCTTGGACACTTGCTTTTTTCTTTTTAACCATTGCGTACGCGAACAGGATAGTCTCTTTGTTAAGCGCTTCAGTAGCCAATGGATTAAGCATAACTCTTCGGCTTCGTCCGCCAGATTACTTGGTCGTGTTGTTTTATCAAAGTTCGTTTGGCCTGGATTTCGAAGGAGGACTAATTTTCCCTCGTTTTACTAATTGCACCAATCTGTGCATGGATCACCAATAGTCATGCAATCACCAACTCCCCATTCGTTGCTAACAACTGTAATTCTGAATGAAAATTAACACGTTATAAACTTGGTCCTGAATTGAATCTATAGAGGGTTAAAAAAAAAATTATTGTCAATCGTAATTGAAGTATGTTAACACTTGACACTTGATGGATAAAAAAAATTGTTTTTTTTAGATATGAATACGTTGAATGGAATACTCTGAATATATGACAACAATCAAAATTTACTAAACCCTGGTTCAATTTAGTAATTAAAAAAGGAGAATTCTGTTTAATGGCAACAGGATTTTCATATATAGTTTAAGAATAATAATTGTAGTTTGTAAGGGGTAAAGCTTAAAGGGTAAAAATGATTAAGAGGATTGTTAAGTCTAAGTTGAAAACATTGGCCAAAGTCAGTCAGCATCAATTACATAAAGCGCGGGGTAACACCGAAGTATACATCATTCATACAGTGTCATGTACAATTATAAAAGTTAATGTCTTACCAGTTTTCCTTGTTGAGATTTCACTTGGGGGCGTCGTGAATTCTTTATTGCATAGAAAGGGGGATATAGTGCCAAAGGAGGAAAAAAAAAAACCATAGAGGGGGAGGGAGAGAGACAGAGAGAGAAAGCTAAATCAGTCAAATTTAGAGTTAAGTCTTTATAATAGCCTGAAAAGATGTACCCTCTACAAGTAGAACTTGTATTTATACCTTGTAGACAATTGACAATTCTTAGGGAAAGGGGAAAGGGGTGGGGGCTAAAAAAAAAAAAAAAAAATCGTTTTGCGTATCGCAGAGATAAAGAGAGAGAGAGAGGGGGGGGGGGGGTAAAAAGCTAAATCAGTCAATTTTAGAGTTAAGTCTTTCTTTTGCCCGAATTATTGAAAGGGTATTTACACCCTGTAGACACTAAATTATAAGGGAAAGGGGTGGTGTGTGGGGGGGGGGGGGGGAGTTAAAAAAATATAGACATAGACATGTAGACTACACAGAGCGAAAATACTACCAAGAAGACAAGGTCACTGTCGATTGAATTAATTCTGTAATTAATATCGAATGAATCAATTTCATCCACATAATTCTTGTACAACCATTGCAATATCTTACCATATTCAGTAACAAGCTCACTTATAGGCCGCATTGTGAACCCTCAAGGTGTAGAAATGCATGAAACAGAGGGAAAGCAGAAGACAAATTAGGTTGATTAACATTGTTTGAATCCTTCCAAATGTCCAATATTGAATTATTTTATTCTCAATACAATGGACCCCTTACACATTATTGTGAAAACTAACATAACCAGCTTTAGATATAAAGATGCTGTGAAGTTAAACGCTTGTGGAATGAACATAATACTGCACAAGAGTTTTTACTAATGTCTTATAAAATTTCACTGCTTTTCAACATTATATTTAATTATATTTGTATTTTGATTCTGCTGTTCAAATATGAAATGCATGTTACCTGATACTTCGTGAAATCCAAAGCATAATGAGACAACAAGTATCAGGGTACTGGTTCTCAATATGGTAGACATATCTGCTTCAGACATGTTGATGTAACGAATGCAGGATGAATGATAAGGCACTATAACAACGCAATGGCGTGCTCGGCCGACTAAGAAGATACTACTTTAGGGCAAATTTCGAGCACACGTACATGTACATAAGACTTTATAATTTTATGCTACCGAACGTGCTGATAATACCCTACCGGTATCCCCCCCCCCCCCGCCTCTCTCTCTCTCTCTCACACACACACACACACACTCTCTCTCTCTGTTGCTCTTTCTCATTTCCCCTCTCTTTCTCACTCTTTTTATCATCTCTCTCTCTCCCTCTCTCTTTCTCTCTCACGCACACACACACTATTGGTATTTCTCACTTCCCCATTTTTCATCTCTCTCTCTCTTTCTCTTTTATTAGCTAACTTCCTAAGCCTTAAAAAGGTCCTATATAGCAGACAAATCTATATAAACTTTCAGACAAATAAAAAACCGAAATTCTTATGCACTTGCTTGAATTATTTAAGGCCATTACACCTAAAGGTCACAAGGCAATACACAACTGAGGGGCGTATTCAGGGAGTTAGGATGTATGCGTCATCACATATTCTGGTGCTCGCAGGTGCTCCCATGAATTTTCTGGGGGAGGGGTGAGGGAGGTGGACAAGAAATTGTATTGATGATATGTGATGCTCATGTTTCAATATACCCCCCCCCCCCCCAGGCGCTACGCTTACTAGACAGCATAAACACTACCAAGTTTTCTTTTAGTGCGCGCGTGTGTGTGTTTAAGTTCATTTCTTCAAAACTTTGTTGAATTTTATATGCGACACCCGTATAAAGGAACTTAATATCAATAATATGGTTTATGGGCAAATGAATCAAGAGAAGGGAAACTTTATTTGAGTTCATTTTGAGTTCATATAATCTACCTTTAATTTACGATTATTATTTTACGATAGCATATGACCATAAAATGTTTGGCACGAGAAGGGAAAATATATAGATCCCAACGAAAGACTAGATGATAAAGACAATGGAAAATGATTGGAAAAGATGGTGAGAAAGAGAGTGAAAAGGAGAGTGAGAAAGAGAGCGAAACAGAGTGAGGAAAAACGTGTGAAAGAGATCGGGAAAGAGAGCGAGAAAGAGGATGAGAAAGAGAAACATATTGGCCAAGAGAGTGAGAAAGAAAGTAACGAAAATAAAGAGAAGGAGAAAGATGTAAAGGGCTAGAGAGTTCATGGGTTAGATCCATGGAGAGATTTAAGTTTAGCTTGGACTCTACCAGTAATGGTTTTACAAGTAATACAGTTATTGATTTAAACGCAAACTAACCCTTATGACCTTTGACGAGTCACCATTGTAAACTAAATTTAGCACTCCGTGGTAAAATCATATTGCATTTGAACGTACAAAGATTACCTGTCTGTGCATGTATAGTATAGGTAAGAGCCCATCTGTAAAAATGGGTGTGGTGCATTACCGAACAAGATAATACAAGGCTTACCCTTTAATGTACCACTGTAACACAGATAATACCAAACTAAACATATAATGTACCACTGTAATACCGAGTTAACCATACCATGTACAAATGTAACACGGATAATACCAAAACTAAAGATGTAATGTACCACTATGATACCAAGTTAATCATACAATGTACCTATGCAACACAGATAATACCCAAACTAATCATGTAATGTACTACTATAATACCAAGTTAATCAAAAATGTTACAAATGTAACACAGATAAAACCAAAACTAAACATGTAATGTAACAGTATAATACCAAGTTAACCATAGAATGTATAAATGTAACACAGATAACACCAAACTATACATGTAATGTACCGCGGCATAATACCAAGTTAACAATAAAATGTACCAATGAACACAGATAATACAAAACTAAACATCCAGTGTACCACTGTAATACCATGTTAACCATAAAGTGTACCAATGTAACACAGATAATACCAGACTAAACGTTTAATATGTACCACTGTATTACCAAATTAACCATAAAATGTACCAATGCAGCACAGATAATACCAAACTAAACATCGAATGTACCAGTGTAATACCAAATTAACCATAAAATGTACCTATGTAACACAGAAAAGTTTAAACTAAACGTAATATGTACCACTGTAAAACCAAGTTAACCATAAAATGTTCCAATGTAACACAGATAATACCAAGCTATTTAAAAAATCTAATCTACCACTGTAATTCCAAGTTGACCATAAATTTAAAAAATGTAACACTGACCCAGCTAAATTAGAGGTATATCGGTGCTTAATTTCTCTATGATTCGAATGACTAAAAATCTGAAACTGACTTTTATACTTCCACCACTTCTGGTTTTGTAAAACAATGTTACTGTCAAACATGGGTGGATCAAGTATTTTGTAAAAGAGGGGGCACAGTGCCGTAAAACTAAAGGGGAAATGTTTTTGATTGTGTATTTAAGGTATGCATGTTGGGCTTAAAAGGGGGGGGGGGCGGTTTCCCCCCTACGTCACTGCTGTCAAAAACAAACACCAAGGGCGAAAAATTCGCATGTTAAAGAACTCATTTTATTCAATATCAAATTATTTTTTACACCTACTATATGTACAACTATTTCAATATTTAGAAAGATGGGTGTATTCATAAGTCTCCACCCTTCATCCAAAACATACAATGTAGGATTTAAAAAAAATATTTTTGACACTCCAAAAAAAAAAAATATGTCTCAACATTTTTGTTTTAAAGATATTGATTTGAAATTGATGAGAACAGAATAAATGGTTTGACCAGTTTATTCATTTATCTTAAACTAAATACTGTATTGTTGTAAGCAAAACGATTATCGTGTTGTGTGTCAAAAAAACAAATCTGCTTCTTTTGCATTGTTTTGTTCTTAGAATATGTAAAGAAAAAACATTGAATAACCTGAAATATCACATTATTGGGCAAATATCTAATTTTTTTTTCTTATGCAGTCTCGTTGTCTGATATTTACCAAACCCTCAAATATAAAATGATACTCTTAACAAGGAAAACCCAGTACAATCTTAATCTTACATGTATCGATTTAGGAAAATGGTTCACTGTAATTTCACTTCTATAAGTTTGCAATTATTATGAACATACTGAACAATTATTATAAACGTACAACATTACCATCACATCTTGTTTTTCTCTCTTTCTGCTTAATATGATAAGTGGAATATCCGAATATGATGGAGCAGTGATCTGTTTCCGAAATCTACTAGTCTTATCGGAAGTTTTGAATGTTTTCTATTCTGTTTTCTAAATTATGCGGGGGGGGGGGCCTTAATAGAACCACTGTCTATTTTAAAATACCCGTTCGTCACTATCATTGCGAACATTACGGCGAAATACTCCTACAATATGGTGCCTTCATTTTCATTAGGTACCATTTTCACAATTTTCATGAATTTCAGATAATGCCAATAATTTGAAACATCCTTTTGCTAGGGTTGAGACGACGATTATAAACTTCTGACCTTTTCTTCAAGTAAAAATATTTGTGTATTTAGACAAAAAGAGGATACGGTGGCATTGTTTAATACAGAATTTGTGTTTAACAATTGTGTAAACAAAGGTACCGTTTGAATCAAGCTCTTGTCTATCTATATAGGCTACTTAAATGATTAGGGTTCTACGATAGCGATGTGCACATTACGGGGTCGCTTAAACTGACTAATTACTTGGATCCTGTAAGATCGGTTGTTATGATCATAGTCCTTCATAACACCGACACTCATCCCATGTTTTTGCAACAAATACAGGGTCCCAGTAAAAAAGCTAACATCCGTAATTTGCCCGCTGTACGGATCTGGCAAGTAACCGGTCAACTCCTGAGCGCTTGATATATATGCAGTAGGAGGTGTGATCAAGTCCTTGTAGAATGTTCTCTTTGTAGAGGTTTCAAAGAAGAAGAGGCGCCTCACATTCCCTGTCAAATAAGTAACCATACCACATGAGAAAGTGTACAGATACAAAGTTTATGACTGAAAATAATTTCGTACTCGCTTTTATCCTGGGGAGCGTTTTATCAAGCGTTTTGTCAGTGATTTTTACCGACAACTGTTATAAGCTAATGAAATCCTTGCATCTGATTGGCTGAGAGCAGATTTGTCAGTAAAAAGCACTGACAATACACTTGATGAAATTCTCCCCTGGGCATTTATACCGAAAGTTCAAACCGGCGAGACCAACACCAGACCGAGCCTTAAAATGTTTTCGCTGGGTTTAGAGTCGGTTCAGGGGCGTAACTGAAATATCAGTTGGAAACAAGGCATACATATTGACCGATGTTTCTGTCTATACATAAAAGCACTCTTCTTATGAAAGTATTGAATTAATGCAATATTCATTTCTGATTTTACCAACAACAATATATTTGTAAACAAATTTTTAGGCATTTTACTCCCAGTGTTAAAGATCGTATACTCGATCTGTCAAGCTTCTTCGTTTACTAACCATTGTCTACGGCGAACCGTTTGAATATTAAAGATCACATTGCAAGAAAATCACAAATATGGCAATTAATGTATCACTAGAAACTGGGAAGCTTACAGATGGCAATCGTATAAGTTTTATGTCAACTGCGTATCTGATGATTATAAAAACAACATAAATAAAAGCTCTTCTAAGCATCTGGAATATCCGAGGATTCGCCAGAAATATAGCGATGTTTTGATGTCGTCACACAAGGGATCGATCCTGCTTAAGCAGACGACGTCCTACATGTATAATGAATGAACGTAATTGCAATGCAATTATTTATCAAATTATAAAGAGTTTGGTATATTTAACATGACCTTATTTCACACCATTCTAAAAGGGAAAGTGAACTGATTCTGATAACTAAAACCGTTTGATAGTAAATACACAGGAGAAGGGTCAATGATCAATGAAATAAACCCCACTTTCAAATTGAAAAACCCTCCGAATAATATCACAGATTGTATTCGTTCCCTCTTGAAACGCCGAACAGGCCCCGGTGCAAGCAGCTGAAAATACAATGGCGTCTTATTTTGTTTACAAGTGACTGATTCTGTTATTTTTTTAACGCTGCATTTTTCATCAAAATAATACCATACACGAAGTTATGAGTGAGGTAACAGACTAACATTAAGACTGACGCTAGTCAAGTACCCTGATAGCAGAAAGTGGTAAAAATTACGTGATATTTACGTCGTGGTTTTCGTCCTTTTTACGTCCTGTAATTACGTCAATAAGACGACAACTTGCACCAACGCAAGACGTCAAGAGGACGTCTTATTTTGACGTCATCTCTACGTCTTGTACACTGAAAAAACTAAAAGTGCTGAGCACTTTTTGAGGGCATGCATAGCGACTGCACTCAGAGTGCTATTAAATGCACACAACGTGCTATTTCAGCACTTTCACGGGAGCTGGACAGGCTCCTTAAACTGCTAAACATTCACAAAAAAAATGATTTGGGCGAGCTTCGAACCAGGGTCCGCTGATCGAGAATTGCTGGCATTACCGCTAGACTAACTCACATTGTACGATTTAGAGCAGATCATATTGTTACATAGTGAATTTACGACACCACATAGTTCATGTTATCTATTTGACTCCCATGACTAAACTGGATTGCAAGAAGCATTTGTTAGTCCATCGGTAACGTCAGCGCCTCCCAATCAGCGGAACCTGGTTCGAGGCTCGCCACGGTCACATTTTTTTTTTTTTTGCTGGTAAATTAGCACACTACAAGTGCTATAAACAGCATTTCAGGTGCAGTCACTATACATGCCCTAAAAGTAGCACTTTAGTTTTTACGGTGTACAAGACGTAGAGATGACGTCAAAATAAGACGTCCTCTTGACGTCTTGCGTTGGTGCAAGTTGTCGTCTTATTGACGTAATTACAGGACGTAAAAAAGACGAAAACCACGACGTAAATATCACGTCATTTTTTAACACTTTCTGCTATCAGGGTAAGAGAAATAAGTGAAGAGGAGATGACAAAACAGGCACTGAAAAATATGTAAGATGTTATGGGACATCGTCTGCTTAGACAGGACTGGTCCTTCGTGTGTCGTCACACATCTCAGCAGCGTTCAAGGAGCTCTTCAGCTGCTATATCGGGGGCTGTATTTTACTGTTTTATAATTGATAATAATCATTAATTCAAATGTTTCCAAGCGTTGAATTTGGATAACCTTGTATAATTTATGCCATCTATGCAATAATAAGTATTAAGCCAATATTTATTTTGATGGATTTTTCTTGCAATGTGATCTTTAATGAGTCAGAAAGAAGAGGATCTTGCGTATTTGATACCAGTTCATCGTGACTTGGCCGTGAACCAGAATAGCCTGGTGGTTAAGTCGCTGCCCGGCAAGCAGATCGAGTATACGATCTTTAACACTGGGAGTAAAATGCCTAAAAATTTGTTTACAAATTAAAATTCCTCCCATCAAGCTTCTTCGTTTACTAAACCATTGTCTACAGCGGACTGTTTGAATATTAATGAGTCAGAAAGAAGAGGATCTTGCGTATTTGATACCAGTTCATCGTGACTTGGCCGTGAACCAGAATAGCCTGGTGGTTAAGTCGCTGCCCGGCAAGCAGTAGATGACAGGTTCGAATCCCGCTGGTTCCAATTTTTTCTGACTTGTGTTTTTCATTACAGATCGAGTATACGATCTTTAACACTGGGAGTAAAATGCCTAAAAATTTGTTTACAAATTAAAATTCCTCCCATCAAGCTTCTTCGTTTACTAAACCATTGTCTACAGCGGACTGTTTGAATATTAATGAGTCAGAAAGAAGAGGATCTTGCGTATTTGATACCAGTTCATCGTGACTTGGCCGTGAACCAGAATAGCCTGGTGGTTAAGTCGCTGCCCGGCAAGCAGTAAATGACAGGTTCGAATCCCGCTGGTTCCAATTTTTTCTGACTTGTGTTTTTCATTACAGATCGAGTATACGATCTTTAACACTGGGAGTAAAATGCCTAAAAATTTGTTTACAAATTAAAATTCCTCCCATCAAGCTTCTTCGTTTACTAAACCATTGTCTACAGCGGACTGTTTGAATATTAATGAGTCAGAAAGAAGAGGATCTTGCGTATTTGATACCAGTTCATCGTGACTTGGCCGTGAACCAGAATAGCCTGGTGGTTAAGTCGCTGCCCGGCAAGCAGTAGATGACAGGTTCGAATCCCGCTGGTTCCAATTTTTTCTGACTTGTGTTTTTCATTACAGATCGAGTATACGATCTTTAACACTGGGAGTAAAATGCCTAAAAATTTGTTTACAAATTAAAATTCCTCCCATCAAGCTTCTTCGTTTACTAACAACAATATAGTTTAATGCAATTTTCTGGAACTAAGAAAATGTTCACTCGTATCCTTGATAAAAGGTCCATAAAATAGCAGACGTTCATTTTATCTACAAAACCAATAAATTTCAAGGGGCCAAAAGTTAAAATGGATAATTTTTATAATACGTACTATCAATATCGATCCTTAATCCACGGAGTCTAACTAAACTATCGTCAGAGTATATTAGTTCAATCAATCCCTGGCCTGTCAGAATTTTGCGTGCAATCTCCTTCCCCACTGACCAGTAGAGGTATCTGTTGGAATCCGATTTAGGAAAATAGAAATATCGTTACATAGGATTTTGTAAACATGTAAACCTTCCTTTTGGGGTCCATTAGGCCTATACGCAGACGAATAGGAAAAACTAAATTTCGCAGGACTTCACGAAGGAGAAAAGGCACGGTCAAAGACCTTTAATAACGTCAAGACAAATTACTTTTACCCACTTCTGTAATAGGCCTACATTCGGCAAGCGTAACTTGCCGCATGAAAAAAGACTAAAATGTATATATTCGCCATAGATATAACACGTGAAAAGATGTCTCATTTTTTAATATCTCATATCTTATTCTTCTTTTTCAAGTGTAATTTTTAGTTTTGCACGAGAGGAAGGATGGATAATTCTAAAAACATTTGTTGGCCTTCATTTTCAATAAATTGCCACTATTAATCCCCGGGATTATGCCTACCTTTTGTCAGAGTCACCTGCCATAGGGATTATAATAATTATTTAAACCTAGGGATGACCTCTCATTCCCTAAAGGTACTGCTGAATGCCTGAGGGTAAAAACTTTGTAGTTTTTACCCTCAGGTAACCACACTATGTGCTCTATGACAATAATTATCTGTTCTGCATAAACTAGAAGTATTATGCCTTTGAATGATACGTCCATACTTTACAGAGCAGCAGCATTTTGAAAATCTCATGTAAAACTCAGTTGTGCCAGATTTGGGTAAAACCGTGAAAACGTAAGTAACACATGCAAACATGACGTAAGGTAAATACCAGCTTTAAGAGATATGATAGTGTAACTCCCTCGTGTGATGACACGCATTCAATTATAAATTCATAAAAACACGGGCCATTACAAATTTTCAGTGGTGGCAGGGGTGTATGCCCCCCCCCCCCAAAAAAAAAAAAAAAAAAAAAAAAAAATAAATAAATTAAAAATTAATTTTAATTTTTTTTTTTTAATTAAAAAAAAATTAAAAAGAATTAAAAATTAATAAATATCACTCAAAAGGTAAAAAAGTGCCTCTCCTGTGATGAAAAATGTGCCCCTTCTAAAGTGGAAAATTTCCATAATCTTTTTCTGCCTTATGTGCCCTTTCTACCTTGTATTTCCATTTGATGCCAATAGAAAGTGCCACTTACTTTGCTTTTTTGAAAAATATCACCTTTCTGTCCTCTTCGTTCTCAAAATAAATTGCAGTTCTGAAACAATGCAAAAAATGACTTTTCATTTTGACTGCAGGTATCATTTCAATACAAACATGCCCTTTCTTTATCCCCAAAATCGACAAAAGATTGGCCATCATTTATTTCATGATGAGGGCATTATTACCCTCATTATTGAAAGAAACAGATGAAAACCGTCTTCTCATAGGGTTGTCAAAGTCTGGCTTCATTTGGGTGATGTTCGCATGTGATCATAACGTTTTCACGGTTTTACCCTAATCTGGCACAACTGATATTTTACATGTCATTTTCACAATGCCATTAAGGTATCATTGAAAAACATAATACATGCACTTCTAGTTTATGGAAAATATATAAGTATTGTCATAGAGCACAGAGTGTGACCACAATAAACCTTTGTTTTAGGGTTTCGTTTTTTTCTGGGACGCATTGTTTAGACCACCTAGCACAGATGTGGCTAATTTTCTTGATGATCTGGAATCTCTTATGTTAACTGTGAATTCCTCTGATAAATCTGTCTGTGTGATGGGTGATTTTAATATTGATCTTGCTAAGCAAAAGTCCTCACTCTCTTCGCTTCCAAAATAATTTAGATTCAAATGCATTCAGACCCCAGGATGCGTGATTACTCGTCGCATTTCATCTACATCCTATGGACGAAGATCACTTTAACATGCCGCCCCTGCATTATGGAACGACTTACCACTTTATATTCGTACAGCAAACAATGTGAACACTTTCAAATCCTTGTTAAAAACCTACTTGTTTAATGTTGCCTACGCTTGAATGTACTGTTTTATAAATGTATCACTTAAATGTTTATGTTGTGTATTAATTATTCAATATAATACATGTATATTCTCTTCACTTCTAAAAAGCGCTTAGAGGCTTTAGCATTTTGCGCTATATAAGTATCTATTATTATTATTATTATTATTATAGGTTTTTGCGGTCATTTTCGCAAGTTCGCCATTCAATTTAATAAAGAAGTCATTCAAATTCGAAAAATAAATCCGTACCATGAAGTTAGTCGTTCAAATTCGCACTTCGGTCAAGTAATTTAGCATTAACATCTTTCAATTTAAAATGCCCGTCGAGGACATTCAAATTCGCAACCTCGCCGGGAAGCGCCTTTTCGATCATTCAAATTCGCACGTGGGCATTCGAATTCGTAATGCGTTCATTCAAATTCGCATGTGCATATTACGCATGTGCATTCTAACTTATGTTTTAGAAGTTAAATGTTTAAAATAACGTCTTTTGAGATACACATTAACTGCTGTTACAGGTAGTATGAAGCAAGTCTTCTTCTTCAAGTCTATAGAGTTCAAGTATATAGAAGTCTTCCATTGCAACATAGGTAACCGTTCAGTGCACTTGTGTTTCACATCTCTATCTACCTTTGTCGCATAATCATGGAGCCGCGCGTCAGATATAGGCGAATTTCAAACGAAGATAGGGAGAGACTTATCGACGCATTTGAGGGACATCAGGCAGATTGCCTGCAACTTGCGGACACACTGGGTATCATCAGGAGCACTGCAAGATCCATAGTATCTACCTACCTAAGGGCAGGTAGACGTCACAAATTGCAAAGAGGGGGAGCAAACAATGTGAAGGTTGACGAGGACATGCGAGCCCGTCTTCAGCAAATAATTGGTGCCAATCCCTTAGCAACTCTTTTGCAAATGAAGCGCGACTTAGAAGCCTCCCTGCCCCAGAAGCCCGCCGTTTCCGTGACATCTATCTCCAGGGCACTTGATGGGATGCTGATAACCCTCAAACTGGCCGAAGACGTTCCTGATGCCAGAAATGCCCCCATAACTATGGAAAAGCGCCAAGAGTACGCACAGTGGTTCATGGCCCAAGGGGTCGTCAGTCATTGTGTATACATCGATGAGTGCGGCTATAACATTTGGACCAGGAGGTCTTTTGGGAGAGCTGCCAGGGGCACCCCTGTTCGTCGCGTCGTCAACCGTCAGCGTGGAAAAAACTGCAACATCACATTTGCAGTATCTGGAGAGGTGAGCCTCGTCCACCACACCGTGTCCAGCGAGACGACGAGGGAATCGTTCGAGGATTTCTTAGCTGCAACAGCACGAGAGTGCGCCAACATGTTCCCGGCAGACGAGGCCATCTTCTTAATTTACGACAATGCCCGGCCACACGTTCGTGCCCAGCTCCCAGCTGACGTTGACCCCCGGATCAGCTTGAAACTCCTGCCCCCGTACTCGCTGTTTCTCAACTGCACCGAGATGGCACACTCCGCCTTTAAGGCGGCCGTCAAACGAGACTTGGCTCGTTCTGAGTGGCAGCAGTGGGTAGGGGACAGGGCAGCTGCAGAAGAAGCGGGCGTGACGATGCAGGAATGGCGAACACGTCTTGTGCAGCAAGTGGCAAGGCGGAACATCGACGCCATCACCCAAGACAAGTGTATGCGCTGGTACAGACACACCCAGACTTACATCCCCAGATGTCTTGACCGCCAGGAAATAGATGGCTGAACCCTTATGATCCGGACTCAAATGCAAATGTCAAACATAATTCCCCTTACCCAATGAAAACAAATGTGAAATCAAAGAAATACATTGCCTAACATGTAAAGCAAATGTAAAGCACATTATGAAAAAACAAAATATATATCTACATAATTATATTCTTTGAGTATTCATGTAATAAATTCACAGGATGTGAAAATAAGCAATTTATAATAAATAATAATAATATAGACACTTATAATGCGCAAAAACATATCCACCCAAAGGGTGCTCAAGGCGCTTACAATTCAATTGCATATAAACTTAACCTAAAATACAATTACAATAACATTACAGGTTAGGGTATAAAGACATTGAAATTCATGTCAATGCAAATTACTACAATAATATTGGGCCATTAGATGAGTTTTCAGACAGGACTTGAAATGTTCTACTGATTTACAGTCCTTTAGTTTAGTTGGAAGACTGTTCCACAAACGGGGAGCTGCTGATATAAATGCTCGATCTCCCCATGACCGTCTGGTTTTAGGAATGAAAAGATCAAGAGTAGATGTATTGGAAGAGCGGAGACCAGGACGACCAGGCTTGTGAAAGTCAAGAAGAGATGAAGTGTACTGTGGAGAGGAGAACGTCAGGGCACGATACGCAATCAGAAGGGTTTTATACGTGAGACGATGTTCAACAGGAAGCCAATGAAGGAACTTAAGGACTGGTGTGATGTGAGAATACTTGTGCGTACATGTAACTAGACGGGCAGCAGCATTCTGAACAAGTTGGAGCCTCCTTACTTGAGACTGAGAGATGCCATAAAACAACGAGTTACAGCAATCAATCCGGGATATTACAAATGCATGCACAAGCTGCTCAGCTGCTTTTGTAGTTAGATACTTGCGAATAGCACGGAGATTACGGAGACTGTGGATAGCGAGTTTAACACACGATGATACCTGTGAATCCATGGTCATATCTGAGTCAAAAATAACTCCTAGATTCCGAACTTTATCCACTGGAGTAATTGATGAAGAACCAATATTCAAATTAGGAATTGTCAATTTGTTGAGCTGCTGCCTCGAACCCAGCATAATAAACTGAGATTTCTCATCATTGAGCTTCAAATTATTATCCTTCATCCAGTTCCTAATTTCACGTATACAGACTTCAACACGAGCAATACAGGCATCAACTTCACATTGTGTAGGAGAACACGAAAAATATATTTGCGTGTCATCGGCATACATATGGTGATTGAGATTATGCCTCTTGATGATATCATGGAGGGGAAGAGTATAGATATTGAAGAGTTGCGGCCCAAGCACCGATCCCTGGGGCACAGAGAAGGGAAGATGAACTTTCCCAGAGACAGCTCCATGAACGCAAACCCTCTGGGATCTGTTTGAGAGATAAGATGTTAACCACTGGTGAGCCTGTCCACCAATTCCGATCGACTGGAGTCTCTTCAGCAGTATGGCGTGGTCTACTGTGTCGAATGCACTACTTAGATCGAGCAGAATCAACCCAGTCACTTTTCCACAATCCATTCCGGCAAGGATATCATTTTGCACTCGTAAAAGTGCAGTCTCAACAAACAAAGAATTTAAACAACATGCACGTGTATGAATTTTCAAAGGCAAAATTGATTTGCTCTCTGAAAAATAAGCATCTGAACACAAATAGATCCCAAATATTGTGTTGTATGTTAAAACTTCATAGCGAAGCTCCTGTATCCAATTTGAAAAGAAACTTACAAAAATAAACTCAAAATCATACAGTATGCAAAGATAAGAGAATTTAAAAAACGATTGGTACATGCGTGCTGAAATTGTCCGAGCAAATGTTAAAATTACTAAATCATCATAACATTATGACCATTAGATGAAATTCAGTTGCTAATTTGAACGCTTAACGAGTTAAATGGAATGACGCAAAATGAATTCGAACGCTGGAATAAGGTTATTGCGCAATACATTTTCGTCTCGTGCTAAATTGAATGACCGTTTTGCGAATTGGTGCATTTTTTGGCGAATTTGAATGATAAAAATTTAGAACTGGGTGCCATGAAAACGAATTTGAAAGCTCGAAAATGAATTTGAACGACAAAACGCCTGTGTATGAACCAGATCCTCGAAATTGAATGCACACAGTAGGAATTTGACTGGCCAACTTACGAACATGACCGCAAAAACCTATATTATAAAGAAATATCAAGGCCGTTTCCAGTCTGGCTTGTTTTATACTGAAATATCTGACCATCTTCCTGTGTGTTGCATATTTCATGGTTTTAAAACCAATGTTTTTCCTAAGAAAAAGATGTAAGGAAGCGAAGAGAGTGAGCATTTAAGCATTCAAATTAATATTTCATGCATTCGTATTAGTACTTTTATCAATCAAATTCAGACTAATTTCATTCGAATTCGCAAAAAAATGCATCAAGTTCGTAAAACGGTAATTCAATTTAGAAGGGGAGGTGATGCGATTGCGCAATACCGTTATTCCAGCGTTCAAATTTATTTCAGAGCATTCTTTTTCGCACATTGAGCATTCGAATTCGTAATTTACGTCGAACACATTTTATTTGGTTGTTATTCTTTATTAATTTTGATATATTGGTTTCGAATTGCACATGAGCTTTTATGTATTCTTTTATTCATATAAGCTTCTTTTATCTTTTGATATCTTTAATAAACGAAGAAGCTTGATGGGAGGAATTTTTAATTTGGAAACAAATTTTTAGGCATTTTACTCCCAGTTTTAAAGATCGAGCATACGATCTTTAAAACTGGGAGTAAAATGCCTAAAAAATTTATTTTATGTATTCTTTTATTCATATAAGCTTCTTTTATCTTTTGATATCTTTAATAAACGAAGAAGCTTGATGGGAGGAATTTTAATTTGGAAACAAATTTTTAGGCATTTTACTCCCAGTTTTAAAGATCGAGCATACGATCATACGAGCATACGAGCTTCTTCGTTTACTAACCATTGTCTACGGCGGACCGTTTGAATATTAATGAGTCAGAAAGAAGAGGATCTTGCGTATTTGATTCCAAGTTCATCGTGACTTGGCCGTGAACCAGAATAGCCTGGTGGTTAAGTCGCTGCCTGGCAAGCAGTAGATGACAGGTTCGAATCCCGCTGGTTCCAATTTTTTCTGACTTGTGTTTTTCATTACAGATCGAGCATACGATCTTTAAAACTGAGAGTAAAATGCCTAAAAATTTGTTTCCAAATTAAAAATTCCTCCCATCAAGCTTCTTCGTTTACTAACCATTGTCTACGGCGGACCGTTTGAATATTAATGAGTCAGAAAGAAGAGGATCTTGCGTATTTGATTCCAAGTTCATCGTGACTTGGCCGTGAACCAGAATAGCCTGGTGGTTAAGTCGCTGCCCGGCAAGCAGTAGATGACAGGTTCGAATCCCGCTGGTTCCAATTTTTTCTGACTTGTGTTTTTCATTACAGATCGAGCATACGATCTTTAAAACTGGGAGTAAAATACCTAAAAATATATTTCCAAATTAAAAATTCCTCCCATCAAGCTTCTTCGTTTACTAACCATTGTCTACGGCGGACCGTTTGAATATTAATGAGTCAGAAAGAAGAGGATCTTGCGTATTTGATTCCAAGTTCATCGTGACTTGGCCGTGAACCAGAATAGCCTGGTGGTTAAGTCGCTGCCCGGCAAGCAGTAGATGACAGGTTCGAATCCCGCTGGTTCCAATTTTTTCCGACTTGTGTTTTTCATTACAGATCGAGCATACGATCTTTAAAACTGGGAGTAAAATACCTAAAAATTTGTTTCCAAATTAAAAATTCCTCCCATCAAGCTTCTTCGTTTACTAACCATTGTCTACGGCGGACCGTTTGAATATTAATGAGTCAGAAAGAAGAGGATCTTGGGTATTTGATTCCAAGTTCATCGTGACTTGGCCGTGAACCAGAATAGCCTGGTGGTTAAGTCGCTGCCCGGCAAGCAGTAGATGACAGGTTCGAATCCCGCTGGTTCCAATTTTTTCTGACTTGTGTTTTTCATTACAGATCGAGCATACGATCTTTAAAACTGGGAGTAAAATGCCTAAAAATTTGTTTCCAAATTAAAAATTCCTCCCATCAAGCTTTTTCGTTTACTAACCATTGTCTACGGCGGACCGTTTGAATATTAATGAGTCAGAAAGAAGAGGATCTTGCGTATTTGATTCCAAGTTCATCGTGACTTGGCCGTGAACCAGAATAGCCTGGTGGTTAAGTCGCTGCCTGGCAAGCAGTAGATGACAGGTTCGAATCCCGCTGGTTCCAATTTTTTCTGACTTGTGTTTTTCATTACAGATCGAGCATACGATCTTTAAAACTGGGAGTAAAATGCCTAAAAATTTGTTTCCAAATTAAAAATTCCTCCCATCAAGCTTCTTCGTTTACTAACCATTGTCTACGGCGGACCGTTTGAATATTAATGAGTCAGAAAGAAGAGGATCTTGGGTATTTGATTCCAAGTTCATCGTGACTTGGCCGTGAACCAGAATAGCCTGGTGGTTAAGTCGCTGCCCGGCAAGCAGTAGATGACAGGTTCGAATCCCGCTGGTTCCAATTTTTTCTGACTTGTGTTTTTCATTACAGATCGAGCATACGATCTTTAAAACTGGGAGTAAAATGCCTAAAAATTTGTTTCCAGATATCTTTAATGTTAGAAAATCAGTGTTCATGATAAAGGACTGAAAACGTATTGTGATGTGTCTCAGGTACAATTTCTATAGCTTCTCACGACGAAGCATATCATTCTCTAACGACGCTGTTAAAAATATTGTCACATGCATGAGTTAACCTTTCGAGACAATTAACCACATTTTGTGGTTTGGTTCAATAACTTTTGATCTGGAGCTCTAAAAAATATACCAGATGCATGAGTAGAAAGAAAACAAATATTTCTGCACATACGATGTCAATTCTTGTTGCATGACCGTATTTCTAACCATGTATATTATTTTCACAGACATTAAATCTTATTAGAACCATAGAGTACCAATATATATATAAATATATTATTATTATTGCCAATTTGAAGAATAAAATGTGATCATTTTAGCCCTTAAATAATTCTAGTCATGAAGGGGTAATTTTGCTTTTTAAAATCTCCCACTACCTATATTCCTTGAAATAATTAATCAAAGATATTTTCTTTCAAGACGAATACATACAACGACACGCTTTATAAAGAATAGATATTCATTTTATTTTGTTTATCGTGATCCATTATTTTTCTCTAACGAGGCTGAAAACAAATTCTGCTATTTTCAAGATTTCTCGTTAAGGATATTCATTGAAATAATGAATCAAATTTATTTTCTTTGAATACAGAAAATATACAATATATCCCTTTTACGCGGAACGTGACTTAAACATGTTAAAGATCACTTTGCAAGAAAATCACAAATATGGCAATTAATGTATCACTAGAAACTGGGAAGCTTACAGATGGCAATCGTATAAGTTTTATGTCAACTGCGTATCTGATGATTATAAAAACAACATAAATAAAAGCTCTTCTAAGCATCTGGAATATCCGAGGATTCGCCAGAAATATAGCGATGTTTTGATGTCGTCACACAAGGGATCGATCCTGCTTAAGCAGACGACGTCCTACATGTATAATGAATGAACGTAATTGCAATGCAATTATTTATCAAATTATAAAGAGTTTGGTATATTTAACATGACCTTATTTCACACCATTCTAAAAGGGAAAGTGAACTGATTCTGATAACTAAAACCGTTTGATAGTAAATACACAGGCGAAGGGTCAATGATCAATAAAATAAACCCCACTTTCAAATTGAAAAGCCCTCCGAATAATATGACAGATTGTATTCGTTCCCTCTTGAAACGCCGAACATGCCCCGGTGCAAGCAGCTGAAAATACAATGGCGTCTTATTTTGTTTACAAGTGACTGATTCTTTTATTTTTTTAACGCTGCATTTTTCATCAAAATAATACCATACACGAAGTTAAGAGTGAGGCAACAGACTAACATTAAGACTGACGCTAGTCAAGTAATAGAAATAAGTGAAGAGGAGATGACAAAACAGGCACTGAAAAATGTGTAAGATGTTATGGGACATCGTCTGCTTAGACAGGACTGGTCCTTCGTGTGTCGTCACACATCTCAGCAGCGTTCAAGGAGCTCTTCAGCTGCTATATCGGGGGCTGTATTTTACCGTTTTATAATTGATAATAATCATTACTTCAAATGTTTCCAAACGTTGAATTTGGATAACCTTGTTTAATTTATGCCATCTATGCAATAATAAGTATTAAGCCAATATTTAAAATCATCAGAGTTCTACTTTAAGAATCCTTCAAACTCATCGGCAACAGCCGAAAGGACACCTCGGGGATTCAAATTCGCAAATTGGCAATCAAATTCGGAACATGTTCACTCAATTTAACACGCAAGTTATCAATCCCGTGTTTTGCTTATAATTTTCCCTAAATAAGGCTGATTTCGAATTTAATTTCCTTCTTGAGTCCATGATATAGTAGACCGTTTTGTCCTGTAGGCTACTTTTAAATTTTTAAGGATGCATTGTATGCTGTAGATTTCCCAAAGCCACGCAATTTGGGGAATATACCTGAAGGGTTAATTTCAAAATATAGGCCTATACTTTGAAGGAGAAAATTCATGCACCCAAACATAGGCGTCAATCTCCACCGAGGAAGGAGTAGACAAGATCATGTCTGGAAACCAGCATTCTCTTATGTTTTTTTACCACCTACCAATAGGTAATTAATTATAGGGTAACTTTTAAAACCATTCTTTAGATCTACTTAGAAGATGAGGTTATATTTTCTTTATCATCTCCTGCACGAAAGAGCGGTTTAAGAGCTTTCATTTTGTCTTCTTGTCTTCTAAAATGTCTTCTAACATTTAGTGTATACTCAATTACAAAGAAAATTATTATATTTGTAAGTTTTCTCTCGCGAACTACAGTTGTTTCATGGTATTTTTTAAAAAATTCATCTACGACCACGCGACAAAAAATGAATAGACGTTTATTCGCTCAAAATGGGATCAAATGGGATCTTTAAAATCCGCCATAACCAAAAACACGTAGGCCATATCTTGAATGGCAAATATCATGTTAACATATAATACAAGAATATAAAAAACTATCATAAATAATCATGTTGGGGAGATTTTTTTTAATTGAATGTTCAGAACGCTAAATTGGATGTTCCTTAAATGAATTCGAATGCATGAACGGGTTTGTTGATTGATCACGTGACCGTGTGATGCTAAATTGAATGAAGGCTTTACGAATTACGTGCGTGACCTAGGAATCTGAATTAAAAGAGTGTTAATTTGATTGCTTGAAATGCAAATTTGAACGCTTCCGAGATGAATTTGAATGCACAGATCATGAATTTGAACTGCCGAATCGCAGGGCATGGAAAAAATCGTTTAAATAGGCCTGTTTACTAAGTGTATTTAAATGTATGCATGTTTCTCTCCATAATCCTTAGCTACCAACTATTTAGTGCACCTGATATGCATAATGGCATCTCTATGCATGTAATCCATTTTGCATACATTAGATGTTGCTACGTCGGGTAAGCCTCTGGCAAGCTTTTTTGTCGTCAAGAGAAACTTTTGTTCAAGAAGTATGCATAAAATTAGTAAACAGGTCTATTGAATGGTCTTAAAAGGAATGGCCTGCAAAGGTTGCGAAATAGACCACTTCTGTAATTAATGTATACAAATTTATGCACATATATTCTCTGAGCACCTGGTGGCGAGCTATGCCATGAACCTGCTTTCATAAATGAGCTTCAATGCTTGGAATCGAGTTTGCATACATTATTTGTAGGTATGTCCGGCAAGCCTCCGGCAAGCTTTCAGGTTGTCAAGAACAACCTTTGTTTGAAAGGTATGCATAAATTTGCATACATTACCGAAGCGGTCTATTGGCCATGAAAACCTATGTTAATATGTACAGTATTAAGGCAAGGGCAGAATACATTTAAAATACACAGTAATAGTGGTATGAAAAAGGGCTTTCGTGTCAACGCGACGCGACGCTACCCATCCTTTCAGAACAAGCCGTTTTTTCATATAATTGTGACCAGGCACCACAAAACCACCAAAAAGTCGCCAGATATGAATTTTCAGTTCAGGTCTGATTCTGAAGGAGTAGATTCTCAGCTTTAAAATGATATATAACTCATTAGCATTGGATGTTCCTAACTCACTGTACAAAGGGAAGAATGCACAGTCCCTCATAATGTTACTTTTGAGAAATAAGGGTTTAAAGGAGAATTAACCCCTGAGTACAAATTTACTTATATTGAAAGGTGTAATATATTCCTACTTATTGGCCTAAATCATTTTCTAATAAGATATTAGAAAACGGTATAAATAAAGATATTCCAACACCCGGTATCGTCTCCTACTCATTTACATGGGGGCTGCCATTTTCTTGCTGATTTGGATTTGTACATGAACCATTGAGAAATGTTCCAGTCAGGAAGATATTTTGAATCCAAGACCTAAATTGATTTTCTTCATTACCTAAAATCCCATATGTGACGAAAAATATAAAGTGGGTGTTTACATGATTTATAAAAATTAAATCTTTATAATGATACTTTTAAATTGTCTGGTTTTGCTTAACAAAAATCTATTTTCTTGGGTTTGCCAAACAGAGCAGAGCATAATATATGCAGCATGCATTCTGACTTTTCAAGTCCCATTATCCGAAAGCAGGTGAATGCATAGTTTGCCGCTATAGATGCTCAGGGAAGAAGCATCCATAAAATTTGAATTAATTTGCTCCGTCCATTGCGTCACAGTATCTAGAAAATAGATTTATATTAAGCGAATATCGATTTTCAACAGAAATATATAAGGAAATCTTCAGTTTAAAAATAAATTGACATATCTATTCTATATTTTAAATCTCAAATGGGTTTTTAATTTTGAAAAAGGCAATTGGGCATTTGGATTAAGAAAATCTTCTTGTACACATAAAAAAATGGCAGCCCCCATGTATTGCTAGCAGACGATACATATTGCTAGCAGATGATAAATTTTGCTCAGAAAATCTTGATTCGTATCGATCTCGTATATTTTGACGCGAAGCCATATAGTCTAACAAGTAGGAATAAATAACACCTTTGAACACTATCGTCTTTATTGTTTGAGGTTAATTCTCCTTTAAAGTCTATTGAAGCACTCTGATTTGCAAGGTGTTGTGCTAAGGTGACAAAAGGAGGATTAGAACTCAATGAAAATTTCTATGAAGGGATGATGAGATTGTCCTAAAACTTGGCGTACTAATTAGTCATATCCTGTTCATCATAGTGCAGAAGGATCAATACAGGAACTTACCCCGTTTAAAATTTATGGAAGATCAAAATGAGACAAGTATTCAGGGTCGTAAAAAAGAAAAGTAATACAACAAAATCCAGAGAAGACACACATAAGTCTAATAAAAAAAACTGTAAAAAATACCACTTTTAGATTGTTTGGTGCCTCCAAATTTTTAGATTACTTAGAAAAAAGTATATTCTTTCAGGAAATACCCAAAACTAAAATTTGACCCTGCCAACCAAAAATTCATTGATTGAGCTCTAACTGAAAATCACACAGTGCGACTTTTTGGTGGTTTTGTGGTGCCTGGTCAGATATTCCATTTATTTATTTACTTATTTATATTTCATTTATATTTCATTATTATTTATTTTTTCATTTTTCAAAATTATTTCATTATTACTATTGTTACAGAAAGTAAATGAAAACGGAAAAAAAGCTGTTAATAATTAAGTTCTGCTTAAAAGGTTGTCAAAATTGAACATGGAATTAGTTCCAGAACACATTCAAATGTGACATATCAAAGGCTATTGTTCGGACACATTCCTCAGACGTGTACCGGCAGCTTCATCATGCATGTCATGTACATTTTTTTTCAGCCTGCCAGTACTCTGATGAAGTCTTTGCACCATAGAAATCGAAATTGTCACAGGCACTTTGAATGAGTTCTTAAATGATTGAAACCATCATGATATACGGGTTCAACAAGGAGTTTGAACTCTTTTTAAAGATAAAGTTGAGCACTGGTCATGCCATTACATTGTGAAAGAAACCTTCCGGAAGCAACCGGGAAAGGTTGATTATGTAGTACATTACAACCAATGTGTACTGTGAGGCTTTGGAATGATCAAATCTCGAGGAAAATCACATGTATTGCACCCAGAAATGGGTATATGGGACTACATACACGTGTGGCGTAAATGTTTGATTCAAAATTTTCAGCTATTTTCTAAAATCATGTTTTGAAAATAAGAACATTACGAAAAGAGCACTCATTTTCCAGGGACATTTCTACTATGATATTCTAAAATGACATAAACAGAATGAAAGCTCACAAAATATTTGTCACCTTTACAAGAACTCAACTTTCCCTTTAAAGGAGAATTAACCTCAAACAATAAAGACGATAGTGTTCAAAGGTGTTATTTATTCCTACTTGTTAGACTATATGGCTTCGCGTCAAAATATACGAGATCGATACGAATCAAGATTTTCTGAGCAAAATTTATCATCTGCTAGCAATATGTATCGTCTGCTAGCAGCACATGGGGGCTGCCATTTTTTTTATGTGTACAAGAGGATTTTCTTAATCCAAATGCCCAATTGCCTTTTTCAAAATTAAAAACCCATTTGAGATTTAAAATATAGAATAGATATGTCAATTTATTTTTAAACTGAAGATTTCCTTATATATTTCTGTTGAAAATCGATATTCGCTTAATATAAATCTATTTTCTAGATACTGTGACGCAATGGACGGAGCAAATTAATTCAAATTTTATGGATGCTTCTTCCCTGAGCATCTATAGCGGCAAACTATGCATTCACCTGCTTTCGGATAATGGGACTTGAAAAGTCAGAATGCATGCTGCATATATTATGTTCTGCTCTGTTTGGCAAACCCAAGAAAATAGATTTTTGTTAAGCAAAACCAGACAATTTAAAAGTATCATTATAAAGATTTAATTTTTATAAATCATGTAAACACCCACTTTATATTTTTCGTCACATATGGGATTTTAGGTAATGAAGAAAATCAATTTAGGTCTTGGATTCAAAATATCTTCCTGACCGGAACATTTCTCAATGGTTCATGTACAAATCCAAATCAGCAAGAAAATGGCAGCCCCCATGTAAATGAGTAGTAGACGATACCGGGTGTTGGAATATCTTTATTATACCCTTTTCTGATATCTTATTGGAAAATGATTTAGGCCAATAAGTAGGAATATACTACACCTTTCAATATAAGTAAATTTGTACTCAGGGGTTAATTCTCCTTTAAGGCAGACATCCAACAAATAAGGCAGTTCGTAATTAGTGCATGGTACAAATGAACTTTATCTGCACATGCCCAAATTGTAAATTACGAACTGGCATATTAGTGTACTATAAAGTTACCCTTCTTCTTCATCAACAGCTAATGAAGTAGGACGCAAATTATTTTGAAGATCCCGGGTAACGAAGTCACTTTCGGTCCAATCGCTGCCAAGTTGAATCGGCAAGGATGTTATTTTATTAGCAATCATGTAACCGATGTAGAGAATTCTCAGTGTCTCAGCAATGGCGATGCCCAGAGGTGCTACAATTCATAAGAGATAATACATGTCTAATTCTGCAATTCAAAAGCCATTCTAATACTGTTTGTTAGTGGCCATGAGCAGTGCCGTATAGAGAGAGAGTCTGGCCAACTCGGTTTTAGTTGGGTAGCAACATGGCGTATATTCCTTTGTTATGTAAGCTTGCAACGAAGGAATATGCGCCATGTTGTTACCCAACTGGAACCGAGTTGGCCAGACTCTATCTATATACGGCACTGGCCATGAGTTGCAATTAACGCCCTCCGTGGCAGAAAACTGAGATTGTAAACAATATTTATTTTTTTTTTTTGGCTTGTGGGAGATGGATGTTTGACCAGTTTTCGACCTTACTTATTACATGTATGTCTACGAAGTAACTTTAAAGTCTTTTTAAAGCTTTTACGAGCTTTTGTTGGATTCACTCATACTCATATCGGTGCTTGTGTGCAGATATGTTCATCATAACAGTAATAAAGGGGTCAAAACTTTCAGCCAATCGTGTTGCACGTGTATTATAGCCATAGGAGGATGTATACAGTTAAATTGTGACAAGACGGAATATGTGATGGATTGTGCATTGACTGTGCATGCAACGTCGACGTCGTGATTGATATCTGGTGAGTGATCATGAAGTATTTATGATGAATTGAGAACTAGATGACCACAATTATGGAGATGAAGATGAAGTGAGATGACAGGAATCGAAGAACAGAGAACGTGTTTGGATCGAGTTAGCCTTCAATTAAGGCGGCTATGCTGCTCTGTCGATCTACTGGTCGATCCTCGAAACGCTCGAATAGTCCTCTGATTGCGCAGGAAGTCGACACAAGCGTGCAGCTTGCTGCACGGCGCCTTTAATCACCCGTCAACGTCATCAATATTCATATATTCAAGACGACCGAGACTATATGCATCATTCAACAACCTTCCCAAATAGGGCAGTACGGAAACGTAATGGAAAAGATTGAGCTCTTCCATTATTCAGTATATAGGGACCAAAAAGGGCAGATAGTGGGATAAGCTGAAAAAAAAATATATACTTTTTCTTTTCTCTTGATAAAAAACTCCACTCACAAAAAGATGTTTGTTTATTTTTCAATTAAGAAAATAGTCAACAGTCAAACTTTTCTTATATATATATAGGGCCTATATGGAAATTATCATGTCCTGTTTAATTTTTTTTTTTCATGTCCTATAAAATTTTTACTTTCCCCATGTTTGGAACAACTGAGCGGTCTCTACACGCCACGTCACAGAAGCTGTTGATTGGTTAATTTTTTTTTCTACCAGGTACTGAATTATTCATGGAAGATTTTCGTAGAAAATTGACGAAAGATTTCAAAGTTAAAAATAAGAAAACAACAAGTAACGTTGACGGGTGCGTAGAGGCTATTTGCTGAGCAAGACTTCCTGTGCAGTAATCAGAGGATGATTCCGCGGGTTTCGTGGATCGAAAAGGGGATCGACAGAGCAGCACATCGCCTGAATGAGAGGCTAGGAACGACTTAATTAGAATCAATCATAGACCATATAAAAGCATTTTACATGTTATGATTCTTTGTTGTTGTTGTTGCTTGGGGGGGGGGGGTGTTCAAAACCTCTGAACCCCCCCCCCCCCTGCCTCATTACAGACTGCCATTGATACTACAAACGAATTTGAATAATTCTTTGAAAAAAATCGATTGCAACATGGCATAACGTACATTGATTACTTGAACATAATTCTTTCCATTTATGGCTGATATTAATTTGTATATTAACTCTTATTGTGATTAGGGGTTAAGCTCTCTTCAAACTTTTACCAAAACATGATCAAAGCTTATTTTTCAAATGTCTGTACTTCATTAACCATCTATTATAATTTCACAAAAACTTGTGTACTGATACCAAACCAACTTTATGCATATGAATTATTTAAAATTATATTTGTGTTTCTTTTTTGTCCATTATTCTTTGGTTTCTCATATCTTTTTGAAAATCTGTCATTTTCTCTGAAAATTTCAATGGTAGCATATAATTATAACCATATATTTAGAATGCTTGATTTATGCTTAAAAGTTTGATATACATTGACCTTTCCTGTGGTCGAGCAATTGATGAATGAAAATGACAAGTCTATCTGTCACTGAAAGAGTTAAGGCAAATTTTGACATTAGATTAATCTCAAAATGTGGCTAACATATCCACTGACCCTGGAAACATCAGTGTACTAAGCGGGTAACCTCGCTAGTCATAAGGACCGCTATCCATAACGCGTGACTAAATGAATAGCGGTTTTGTATGAATAGCGGTTCTTATGAATAGCGAGCAAACCATAGACAAATTACCTCGCTATTTATAAGGACCTCCGTTCATAAGGACCACTATTCATAACAGTTCATAAGGACCGCTATTCATAACGCGTGTTAAATAAATAGCGGTTTTCTATGAATAGCGAGCGGACCTGTACTAAGCACATGCCTTCTTTCAATAAACTTCACAAATGCAAATTTATTGAGGAAATAATATTGTTTTCTCATATTTCCACTACATAGATGTTCCTAACCTTTTCACTATGTCATCCAGTGGAACTTACTGAAATGCAAAGTTATACTTATGTTAGCACCTTAAATTTCCTTGCCTTTAGTGGTAATGAACAAGATACACAAAGTAAGGTCACAAATATTTCGATATTTCAATATTTGGACCTTTGCATGTTGTTTCATTCAGTAAATAAATAATCGCCTTGTATATTTATATGTTATTATCTCTGGACCAGTACTGAGATTAGCTCTTGACCATTGGATGTCAGTATTCTCTGTACTTCTTACCCGTACTATTATCAGAAGTGACAGCCTCTCTGTTTGCTCCGGAGATATCGGCACGATAAACCAGTTGTTCAGTCCAATCTGACCAATAGATCTTCTTGGTCGGAGAATCATACTTCATATATCTTGGATCTGTGGTAGCGGGGATTGAGGTGAAATTCAATTCATCCTGTAAGTCAGCTACAAAGATGACCTGCTCGCCAGCATCTGACACGAATATCTTGACAGATGATCCTGCATTTCAAACATATATATATATATATATAGATAACATCTTAAGGTGTTTTGCAGAAATGTTTTATTAATTAACATCTTGCAAACGTGTATTAAAGGAGAATGAAACTCAACGAACATTAGCTGATAATCATGTGGAAAATTGGTAGCCTGTTCGAAATATCTTGAAAATACTCCTATTTGATTACTTAATAAGGAGAACAATCTCTCTAAATTTTGCAGATTCCTTGCTAGATATTATCTCATGGGGGCTGCCATTTTGAAAAACTGTGATGTCATATGAGTACATGTCCATTTACCTGTATATAATGGATATGATGTTGCATATTGAATAGCTATTGTACAACTAAAGCCACAATGCAAAATGGCAGCCATCTTGGTACCCCCATTGTCTCGCACAGGTGATATCTAAGAGCAGTTGTAGGTCTTTGTCACTTTTTTGTAGAATTGACAAACCTTTGTCTGACCAAACAACTTGTGCATGTTAAATCCTGCTTAACAAAAGAAACAGCTGAACCAAATATCTTGATACAAATAGTATCTTCATTTGAATGTACATGACTACAAAAATGCTTTACATGTATTATGGGAAAATCCAGTGTCATGCATTCCACAGGTGATCATGAGTGTTATTATAGCTAGTGTATAGGTCAGTGGGTATCTCATAAATATAACTGCTCTGACATTACTTTGTAAAGAAAATGGCAGCCCCCATGGGATAATGTCTAACAAGGAAACTGCAACTTTTTGAGACACTGTTATCTTTCTTCAATAATCAAACAGGAGTAATTTCAAGATATTTGTAATAGGCTGACAATTATCTACATGATTGTAGGTTAATGTTTGTTACCTTTCATTCCCCTTTAAGCTTATGGTAATGCAAGAATTCATTTGTTAACTGTTTAACTGGTAAACGTCATCACATGTACAACGTTTCAAGGAGGGAGTACAAATAAAGTATTCACGACCATGGCGTCTATCATGTCTATCATTAAGGTTCAACATTCTAAATTCATTCTACAAAATCGTTTACACGACTAAAAAGGTCAGATATTTTTGTAATACAAATTGTCTATTTTGAAACAATTGTGTTGTAGTATTACTAGTGTATGTGGTACGGTTGGCTAGAGTAACAAGGGTTTGGCAAATACAGGAATTCAAAGTACTAGTACTAGAGCTGTATGGGGAGGGGAAGAGAAATAAAGAGAGAGAGAGAAAAAAAAGGAATGGGATAGAAAAAAAAAGAATGGGAGAGAAAAACAGTACCGTCGAGAAGGAAGGAAGAGAGAAAGACAGCTGATGAGGAAGTGATGGAGAGAGCAACAAATATAAAGAGACAAAGAAAGACACATAATATTATGTAGGTTATATGTGGGGTGGGGGGGGGGGGGGGGCAGGTTGAAAGACGTTGACAGTATGAACATTTTAATAATTAAACTTGTTCAACTCTACTGGCCGTTATACTAAATGTTGATCGTTGAGATAGTCGTTGTAGAGATAGGATCTGCTGTGGACGTGGGTTCTACTGTGGACATGGGTTTGGCTTTGGACTGGGCATCTGTTATGGACATGGGAACTACTATGAACATGGCATCTGTTGACAGGGCATCTGCTGTTGCCATGGGAACTACTGTGTACATGAGAATGGGCTGTTGACAGGGCATGTGCTGTTGACATGGGTTCTACTGTCGACATGGGATGGGCTTTGGACTGGAAATCTAATGTTGGCATGGGTTCTACTGTGGACGTGGGATGGACTGTGGACTGGGCATCTACTGTGGAAAGGGCATCTGGTGTGGACAGGGCAGCTGTTGTAGACAGGGGATTTGCTGTGGGCAGGGTATCTATTGTTGGCATAGAATCTCTTATGGATGTAGACTCTGCATATATACTGTCATGAGTGGGTCCACTATTTTCCTTCGGGACTACGCCCCTCATGAAAATAGTCGTGGTTCACGTCACCTTGGGGACCATAATGTTCTCCCTCCAGACCCACTCATGAAAGTATATATTTGTATAATATTCTCGATAAAGATGTGGTGATAATTATGAGAATGGACAATCAATAACAGAAGGACAAGGAATTCAATGAGATGTTAAAAGGCAAGGCGATAAATCGGCTAGGAAAAGGTAAAGACGGTTTGCGAGAGAGAGAGAGAGAGAGATAAAGATAGAAGGGGGGGGGGGGTGGCAGGAGTAACGTGCATTTAGGAATATTATTGTCTGAAATAAATGGAAACTTCATCCTGGCATCAAATGACAGAAACAGAATAAAAACATACACAAAAGTTTGAGAAAAAAATTAGAAAAGGCAAAAGTTTTGTAAGTTTGAATGAAGGTATAACATGAAAAAAAAAACATGATCGGCTGTAATGTTAATTTCTCTGAAAAGATGTATATGTATTCACTATAACGATATTTAGGGTTAAATATTACTTTCAATTTTTCTGACTCACACTGTAGTATGAACGGTGTGATCGACAAATAAACCTAAACTGAAATTGAAATTCTAATAACCTGGATATTGTCAGTTGTCACCTCTTTAATATCATTACAGCTCTGCTACCGTGACTTTTTTGACATTTGAAGAATACTTCCTACTTTAAATCTCCCGGTTAATGCATGACAATTGCAAATAAATTATTTACTAGTACTGATCTAGTGAGGGTATATTGAAGTTGTAGATCTTGCATACGAAAAGTTACCACGGTAACTAGCAAATTTATTTTTGTCTTGGAGAATTTACTAGCGTGACTCGCGTGACAAGCTAGATATGAGTTTTTCATACACCACTCCTAGGCCAGGAGCCTGACCCGAAATAGTCACTTCATTTTCCCCATAAGATTTGACCCCTTAAAGTTACTTAGACCATCTAAGTCATTGACAAAAAGGTTGTCAGCCTGACCGTAGTTAGCCGCCGGGTTTATCCCCTAGAGCCTCCAAAAGAGACACCAGTCGGGTCGATTTCATTCCATCTCCCCCATGTACCAAACTTTGTCAGTAGGAAATAGTATGACTGGAAATTACAAAACACAAACAATTACAAATATTTCCGTCGGGATGGGGTGTCAGACGGCCCCTAAAAATTGTGGTAAATTTTATCCCTTGAAGCCCAGAGACCAAATTTGGTCTTCTCTCCCTGCAATTTGGTATTAAATTGTCTTTTGATTAATGACTTATTAAATTGTGAAAAATGTATTGCTTTCTCAAAATTAGGCCAAAAATATTGTCAGGATTATATAAACACACCCATTGTCGATCTGACAAGGCATAATAGAGGAGCTTGCTCGGTATATCTGTAATTAACACATGAAAAGTACATTTCAGCTTGGCAGCCACATACCACAGATACCTGAAAAGCTCTTCTATTATGCCTTGTCAAACAGATGAAGATGGACAATCGGGGTTTTGACATAATCCTGACAATATATTTTGGTGACTTTTGAGAAAGCAATACATTTTTCTCAATTTAATAACTTATCAATCAAACGACCAATCAACACTAATATGTACCTCAAGAAGATTATTATACTAAAAATTATGTTATGAAAATTTAAAGTGAGTTAAATAAAACACTTTTGAATTATAATATTCAGATGATAAGAGAGTGTTTTTTTCTTTACATACGGTGCCTTTTTTTTTTGGGGGGGGGGGGGGGGGCAAAGCGTTGTCAAAGGGCACTTTGGGGTTTGCCATAGAGTTCGTGGTGGGTGTGGGTGTGGCCACCAGGGCCGTTTTCATGCCAACGAGTTAAGAAAATATAGGAATTTACTAAAATACCCAATATTTCTAATTCAGAAATTTGAAAAAATGAATGGTAAGCATCTAAATATAGGTGTTTTGAGCCTCCCGATTGATTGAAACGAAAATCTAGGTCATTTGAAGTCACGGTCATGTAAAAAATTGAATATTTTAGAAAAAAAATCTAAGCTTATCAGTATGAAATAGAGAGTTGTCTACATAATCTTAGATTATATACTTCTATTAGCTAGGAGCCTCAGCTTTCATAATCTACCTGCTTTCCATAGAGTTCAAGGCGGACGTGACTGCAAGGGGCCGTTACCATGGTAATAACGAAATACTGGAAGTTAGAAAATGCCGTATATTTGTCACTTTACAGCATAAAGTACAAGGTAAGGATGTATTTGAAGCTGCCCCACTGTTTCCAACCACAAGCTGGGTCATTTGAAGTTATTGGCATGTAAAAAACGCCGTTGCTATGGAAATGCTCCACAAAATGTTGATATTGGTGGAATGAGTAATCATTACAAAGTGGAAAACAATTGTCTGCACAATTTTAAATCATGTCTATTAACTATAGGACCCAGAGCTCTCATATTCTTCCAGTTTGACATAAAGTTGGTAGTGCGCGTGACCACTAGGGTTACCATGGTAACACACCAGGGAATTGTATTTTAGAAAATACCATATATTTGTAATTCAATATCACAAAAACAAATTGTAACCATCTAACTATATGTATTTTGGAATGCCCGTTTGATTGTGGTTGGAATCAGTCGGGAAGCTTGAATTACATCTTTTAGGATTCTTGCACTGTTGTCAAGGTTGTTAAATATGAAATATATGGTATAATCTCAAATTCCAGTATTTCTTGATGTGTTACCATAGTAACGGCCCTAGCGGTCACGCCCACCACCACTTTGATGTCAAATAAACTAATTATAATAGCTGAGGGTCTTAAGTAATATAAAAACATTAAAGACTGTGCAGAAACCTTTTTCTTTCTATTTTGTAATGGATGGTTATATTTTTTTTCCACAAATAACAGCTTTTGTTGGACCGTTTCCATAGCAACGGCTCTTTATCGACAAGCCCATGACTCAGGTTGTGATTGCAATCTATCAGGCAGCTTGAAATACACATATAAGGATGCTTACCATATATTTTATAGCTATTGATATACACTATTTTCTAAAATTCCAGTGATATGTTACCATAGTTACGGCCTTAGAGGCAACACCCACCACCAAGTCTGCAGCAAATCGGCAGAATATGATAGTTGAGGGTCTTAGCTAATAGAAAAAACCCCCCATATATTAGGCTTGTTAGACACCCTTTTAGCTATCTCATATTGATATAAGTTTAGACATTTGTCGAAAATACCCGCTTTTTATGGTACAGGTTCCATAGTCATGGCCATTTTCTGACATGATATTGACTTTAAATGACTCTGAATATGGTTGCAATCGATCGGGCACCTAGAAATACACATATAAGGATGCTTGCCAAGTATTTTTAAATTGGTGAATTGTAATTTACATGACTTTTCCTAAAATTCATATCTTTCTTGATCCGTTACCATGGTAACGGCCGTGGTGGCCACACCCACCGCCAACTTTATGGCAAACAAGCAGGTTCTGATAACTGAGGGACCTAGCTAACAGAAAAAAACATCGTTTAAAGTTGTGCCTAAGGGGCGGGGGAGGGGGGGGGGGACATTTTCGGTTCCTGGCCCATGGACTACAAAGACTTACCTGGTACGCAAACGAAATGTTGTCTGATCTCTTGAACTTGGAAGGGAAATGAGTGCATCGTTTTCGGCACTGTGCGAATCAATTCTCCATTCGGGCCACTGATTGGTTTGCAGGGGTTATATTTGGTTAGTAAGGTAGCAGTGGCTAGAAAAAAATAAACAATAATACAATCATAAATACACCTGCCATATTAAAGGGGGAGTCCACCATTATATGAAATTGGTTGGAAGAGAAGCAGAAAAATTACAGGAAAGGATCACTGAAATTTTAAGCAGAATGTTATTAATTGTTTAAGTTTTAATCATGGTAATCGCTCAAACACAAATTGGCAATGCTGAGACGTATCCCGTTTTCCCTGTACTTTACTACATAAATATCATATTTTTAGTTTTCTCTGAAGCAAATATTTAATATCACTTGCACCCTAGATATAATCATTGCACATATGTTTACTTTGAAACAAATCTAGTCCTTCATCAGCAACTAAGAAAAAAAAAGAAATTCGTGAAATTTTCAGTACAGGGCAAAAAAGAAAATTCACAACTAAAGTTTCTTATTTCTTATCGGATTTTTTTCACACTTTCACTTATTTGTTTTCCTCATTTCTTTTTGCTTTTCATGAAGATATCCGTCGTTTAAACCTGAAAGCATGGGTGTCGATCCGGGGGGGGGGGGGGATATATATCCGCCCCAAGAAAAAATAATGAGGTGGGGTGGCCTGTGTTATCACCCCCCCCCCCATATTTAAAAAAAAATAAGAATTATGATACATTAACTTAAAACTAATAATTATCCAAACTCATTATGTTTGATTTTGAAATAACATCACATTCTTTAATGATTAGAAGTAAAGAAATAAGAAATGCCATAATTTCAATGCGAAAATATGAAATTCTCACCGCTCATTGGCGTAGATCAGTGCATTCCTTCTTTTCTTTAAAAGCCATTTTGGGGTGCAGGTTTTATAGAGAGATTTATGAAAAAAAGTCCTTTCCCTTTGTCTCTTTTGGGTTTTTTGCGCACCCCCTCCAAATGCTGCCCTAGGCACGTGTGCCCTCTGTCCCCTTAAATACGCCACCGAGCAGTTCCCCCTTGGTTTCAGGGGACATAACTCGTGGTACTGAGTAAAATACTCAGCACACACATTTTGTGCTTGTTTGCTTGCTTGTCAGAGATATTTTTGATTCAAAAAGCACGATAACCTTTTTTTAAAAATCTGGTTTCAGGTTTATCTGACTGCCCCCCCCCCCCCCACCCTCCGCCAGAGAATCCTGGATCCACCACTGGCGGGGTAAAATATTATCAGTGCCCCAGGTGAAAACAAGGCGCTCCCAGGGCCATTATAACGCATCCTCGTCGCAATCGTTTTTGCATTCCCTGCAACCATGGCAACTGGAATCAACGTGGAGATGAGGCGTATAATCATTAATTTATATAAAAAAATCATTTATATCTGTACGTGTCAGTAGATGACAGGTTCGAATCCCGCTGGTTCCAATTTTTTCTGGCTTGTGTTTTTCATTACAGATCGAGCATACGATCTTTAACACTGGGAATAAAATGCCTAAAATTTGTTTACAACATGTAATTTGTTTTTTCTAGATTTAGTGTTAGCCTTAATCCATTTTGCAACTGAATCCAGTTCAGAATTAATCACATTACATATAGTTCCTAGGCTTTTATGCGAAAAAAAAAAATAGATTAGTGTCATCTGCATACATAATAAAAGTCAATAAATTTGATGATCTATGAAAGTCATTTATATACAAAATAAAAAGTAAAGGGCCTAGAATAGAACCCTGTGGAACACCATCTAAATTGCCACATGCAATTCTCAATACAGACATATTGCTGAAGTTCGTATAAATAATTTCGAAACCAATCTGAAACAATGCCACTTATGCCATAATGTGAAAGTTTGCTTAAGAGAATTTCATGATCTATAGTGTCGAATGCCTTAGAGAAATCTAAGAACATTCCTATTGTGTGGGTACCGTTATCAATAGAACTTGTAATATTATTGATTAGAGAGAGGAGAGCATGTGTTGTATTATGGTGTTTTCTAAATCCGAAATGAGATTCATGTGAAATATCATTATTATTCCAAAAAAATCATTGAGTAAAAACTACTTTTTCAAGTATTTTGGAAAAAGTGGTTAACAATGATATTGGCCTGTAATTTGATCGCGATAGCGGGTTACCCTTTTTAAAATACGGATTACTTTGGCTAATTTCATTTTGTTTGGAAAAACACCTGTGCTTAGAGATAGATTACATATATAAGTGAATGGTTCAACAATACTTGCTATACTATTCTTAATTATAAAATTATCCAGATCATCATGTCCACAACTGCGTTTACTTATGAAATTGTTAACAATGTCAAGGACTTCACCTTCATTTACAGGAGTAAAGAACATAGAATTAGGGTTAGGGTTTTGTAAGTAATCATAAAATTTTCTATCACAGTTTGGTATCTCACTTGCTAAATTTGGACCAATTTCAACAAAATAATCATTAAAGTGATCAACAATATCTCATCATCAATAGTTTTTTCATCAGTTTGTATCTTAGAAATACTACATTTCTTTTTCTGTTTATTCAGAAGTTCATTGATTAATTTCCATGTGTTTTTAGCATCTTTGTTACAGTTCATAAATTGATTTGAATTTTTTTTTTCTACGTAGTAACCCTGTCAATGTATTTTTATAATTCAAATATTTCGATTTAGAACCTTCAGTGGGATTCGCTTTATATTTCAAATAAAGATTATTTTTCCTATTTATTGATCTTAATAAGCCCCATGTTATCCATGGAGATTTTGGAATTATTTTCCTATTTTGAAGATTGATTTTTCTCATAGGACAACATTCATTAAACAAGCTAGTTAATTTGGCAATAAATTCATCAAAACTATTATTTACATCAGTCATATCATAAATATCATTCCAATCTACTATGCTTAGTCTGTCTTTGAAAGTATTAATAATACCTTCAGACAAATTACGTTTGTATATTATAGAAGGGCATTGTGTTTGCTGCAAGATGGGGAAATGTGCAAATTATGGGAAAGTGAACCGTCAGGTCTGATATTACAACGCCAGCTTGGGGAAAGGGATGCATGTTACTAAATATATTGTCAATTAATGTGGAAGACTGTTCTGCGATGCGAGTTGGTTTAGAAATAAGTGGTATAAATGAGGAAGTTAGAAGCGTTTCATAGAATTCATGAACGAAAGCATCATAATGGTAGTTCAATAAATTAATATTGAAGTCACCTATTAAAAAAAAACAATCCTTGCCCCGCAATATTGGGTTTGAGAGAATATTTTGAAGGCTTATTAAGAAATCATCGTGGCTAGATTTGGGGGCCTATATATGTCTCCAATAACAATATTTTTTTAATTAACAAAATCAATTTCTATAAAAAGTGTTTCTATGGAATCATTCACATAATTCAATACAGGTCTATTATTATATTTATATTCTGAGGAAATGTATAGTGCAACACCGCCCCCGATTTTATTGATCTTATTATTCACTATTACGTCAAATTCCTGGAGTGTGAACAAAAAATTAAGGGTATCTGAAAGCCATGTTTCTGATAGGCCAATTACAAAACATTTAAAACTAAGCCGTTCAAGAAGATTACGCAAACACTCGAAATTTATATTCATACTTCTAATATTAGCATGAAACAAAGAAAACTCAGTCGTATCCATATTTAAAAAGTGTGAAGCAAATTGATTTTCAGAGTAATAAGAGGATGATTTGGCTTTATCATGTTCATTGTCATCAAAAGGTACATCAAAATCTTTGGCATTCGAATTTAGAGTAGTGATCATATCATTAACAAATTTAATATCAGGACTGCGAGTTTGAGAGTGTAATAACGTTTGGAATCTAAGAATTCATAATTGGTTAAGTTATTACCGGGTATGTTATCGTTATTACCGTTATTTACCATTATGTAAAGAGATAGATCTTAGGCCACCTGAGGGGAAGGGGATAGGAGTAGGGTCTGGTAGGGAGGGATACTGTCACAACGTACATGGATACACCATTTAGAGAACATATATCTTAGAGACAAGAGAACATCACTTAAAAAAAACAATACAAAAACAAAAACAAAGGCAAAGACTGTATAAAACGAGTCTTAGGACAAGGCCATGCATCTAACAGTGAGTATCTAGAAATAGTAATAAGAGTTTAAAATACACGTTGTGTTCTGAAAGTAATACATTTGCTTGAGGAAATGGTTTGATGATAGGCACCAGATATTTGACTGGGCAAAAGTAAATAACCAAAGACAAAAACAGTAACAATAACATAATCAATGAGCGTGGAAGCGTTGAGGTCATGTGTTGTTCGTCAAGCACTAATACAGATTTACAAAAAAAATGTTAACACTAATTGACCATCAAGACCATGGGCCATCGAACAAAAAGACAACCGATGGGTCGATGACCGCTTGTATCATTGGTAGCGGAAGCAGCTTATTGTGAATGTTGCGTATTTTACTTGTAGGGAGCATGATTCAGTAAGAAAGGGGCTTTCTTGGTTAATCTGGAACAGTGGGTTGGGGTTCTGTATTCGTGCTTAACCTTATAGGGCAAATGAGCTATTCAACAACATTTCCAAAATATATTGATTGTTGCTGACAAAAAACAAGTAAGTAGCAGAAAATGCATGTGTGCATATAGAACATAAAGGGTATTAAAGTACAAAAACAGAACACTGACAATAAAACAAGCAAACAACAATACGCGTATTTGTGCACATAACACATTAAGGGTATTCAAAAGGGTTTTCAAGAGGGAAAAGAATTTCGGTACTATCAACTAACAAAACAGAATACAAGTGTACAACAGAAACAGAGCATGCATTTAAAATTGCGATGAACAAGTATAGAGTGCCAAGGTGAGGTTGTCACATTCTTTTGTTAAAGCCAAATATTGGATTTATCAGAATATCCTTGCACAAGCTTTCCATTATTCAAATTATGTTGTCGTCTCCATTTTTTAGTAGAACAATTGTTTCTTTATTCCACTTACTGATCACAATAATGACATAATGATCAGAAATATTTTTTTCTGAGAATGGAAATTTTGTTTCTTCGCGATATGAGTAAAATAAAGACTTACTAGAGACGGATGACAATTGGAGAAGGAGGAGCACTCCATCAAGAATTCCAACGTAGTAAAATTTTCCCACCTAGTGGAGAGACAGAAGGGAAGTTTGTAGAGTTTAGACGGTATGAAATAGAGCCTTACGTTACATGTCGAAAGGGAGATATACAGTACTTATAGTTTAAGACACTGGTAGAAGGTTTGAGCTACAAAGCTAAAATATTTTATAACCTATTCGCAATAGGCAGCCAAAAGGTTCCAGAATAAAGACGTACCAAAAATATTTCTTTATTGTTTTTTAATTATATAGACAATAAATGTTATGTTTGTGTTTTATTTCTTTGCTTGCTGTTACCCGTTATTTAAGCATGTTTTATGTTAAACCGCCCAAAGTGATTTCAATAAACGGCGCTGTATTCATTCTTTTTCATGATTGTTTTGATTACCAAAGGAAACGGATAATTTTGGTAGAAACATAACAAATGTTAGTAGGAAAGTAACTTAAACTAACTTGCATTTACAGATTTGGAAATTAAAAACGCGTACGAAATATTGAAAAGCAGATTGATCCTAACATGATGCTTGATGATTATGTCAATAAACGAGATATTTATCTGAGTAGGCGATATTTATATACATGTACTTAAATTCTGTAAAATGCAATATACACGTAACTTTAGCTGAAAGAGTTAAAACATACATCTCACCTTGATCATCTTGTAAAGCAGACTCATTCGATTCCTGCTTGGCCAAGTTTAAAAAGTCGCTGGATTTGTTTTCTGAATGAAATGATCAAACTGCGAATTGTTGAACATCAAAGTTCAGTTATGTGTCTAGTTATGCTAGTTGTCCAATGAAGAAAGTATATCGTTTTATAATGTAGGAGTTCAGAAGATTGAGGGACAACTGTGAACAATTTTGACAACTAATTTCGTCGAAATAAAATACAAAAGACATGAGGTAGATAAATGGGCTGGTCGATAACTCAATATATAAACCCAGTTTCTGTCCGCTCTCCGTGATTCTACCTTTCTCTTGAAAACAGTGAATGCTGCTTTTTCCCGCAAACTCTTCACAATTTCAACTTACACTTTCTGTGGTTGGTATCGTACTCCCTGAAGGGGGAATGCTTGTGGGCGTGAACATGTACTGAATGCGGCGCATGCTGAATATTGGCACGTACGGCCGATCTCGAGAAGAATGTTAAAGTAGAACTCTAATGATTTTGAATATTGGCTTAATACTTATTATTGCATAGATGACATAAATTAAACAAGGTTATCCAAATTCAACGCTTGGAAACATTTGAAGTAATGATTATTATCAATTATAAAACGGTAAAATACAGCCCCCGATATAGCAGCTGAAGAGCTCCTCGAACGCTGCTGAGATATGTGACGACACACCATGGACCAGTCCTGTCTAAGCAGACGATGTCCCATAACATCATACACATTTTTCAGAGCTTATTTTGTTATCTCCTCTTCACTTATTTCTCTTCCTTCACTAGCGTCAGTCTTAATGTTAGTCTGTTGCCTCACTCTTAACTTCGTGTATGGTATTATTTTGATGAAAAATGCAGCGTTAAAAAAATAAAGGAATCAGTCACTTGTAAACAAAATAAGACGCCATTGTATTTTCAGCTGCTTGCACCGGGGCATGTTCGGCGTTTCAAGAGGGAACGAATACCATCCTGCTATTATTCGGAGAGCATATCAATTTGAAAGTGGGGTTTATTTCATTGATCATTGACCCTTCTCCTGTGTATTTACAATCAAACGGTTTTAGCTATCAGAATCCGTTTCACTTTCCCTTTATAATGGTGTGAAATAAGGTCATGTTTAAATACATCAAACTCTTTATAATTTGATAAATAATTGCATTGCAATTACGTTCATTCATTATAGGACGTCGACTGCTTAAGCAGGATCGAACCCGAGTGTGACGACATCAAAACATCGCTATATTTCTGGCGAATCCTGGGATATTCCAGATGCTGAGAAGAGCTTTTATTTGTGTTGTTTTTATAATCATCAGATACGCAGTTGACATAAAACTTATACGATTGCCATCTGTAAGCTTCCCAGTTTCTAGTGATACATTAATTGCCATATTTGTGATTTTCTTTGAATATCTACTTTAACCAATAATATTCACCAGAATCTACGCAAAATATGCTAACAAAACACGAAGCAAACATTAATTAATATATGCATATTGATAGCGGCCACGCCCAAGTGCCATTTCATGTAAAATTATTCATACTTGGCATATCCCGAATGGCTACAGATTTAACCAATCAGAACAGGAATAGCCACGATCATACTCCTAGTTCTGATAAACTCGGAAAAGTGTATACCAATATCTTCTTAACGGGAAACAGACAAAAACATTTTCCAGTAACTGGAATAAAGGGGATATAAATTTACATGCATTTCCCATATTCCAATGTAACTTGATATTTAGAAATGACTAATGCTTTTTTGTTGATTTAAAAGCCGTGTCGAATTCTCTTGATTTTCACGTTCTCAGAATAAGTACATCAAGGGCCTGTAACATAAAGAGATATAATCAATCTTACGATCAAGTGTAACTCTTCAGTACATGGTTTGCCATAGACTTATGATCTTCTCTTCAATGGCAAGTTGCAATAATTGTTATAAACTACTGAAATCCTTGCAGATGATTGGCTTAGAGCAAATTTGTCAGTAAAAATCAACGACAAGACCTTTGATGAAACGCCCCCAGGTTAACCTCAGTCAGCCTCTTTGAATACGAGCCAATATCCATTTTATCCTATGGAGGCAATGGTAACGGAATTACATGGTAAGACAATGATTTGGGGGAATTAAATTTTCCAAAATTCAATATATGGCGCGATAACAATTGCAGAATTGAGAATGACGAATTGTATCATGAGGGGTTTTTACGAGTTGACTTGGAATGATAGTAAATAAAATCGCTGGCTGAGGATTCTGGCAAACTATAACAAGAATAATGTAATACTGACGAACACAGTCTTCTGTTAATATGCTGTGAAGATATTCAACCCTCTCAACCAATTTTACCTCCTATCCCTGAAGTTAGAATACAGAATACTGTTGATGAAAGCGCTTTATATGAATCATTTAATGATACTTTTAATGGTAAAGGGTTGCATCTTGTTCATTTGAATGTTAGATCAATTCTGTTTAAAATACCTGAACTACGACTCCTTTTCTCCCAAAATAGAATCTCTGTAATTGCAATCACTGAAACGTGGTTAAACTCTTCCGTGAACGATGAAGAAGTTTGTATCGATGGATATTGTATTTTAAGACGAGACCGTGTAGGAGAACATGGTGGTGGAGTCTGTCTTTATATTAGAAATGATATTGCATTTAACGTACGAGAAGATCTTACACAAAATGATATTGAATCGTTATGGATTGACACCTTGGATAAATTAACAAAAGATGATGAGGTTATAATTTTAGGGGACATGAATATCTGCCTTTTGCAGCAGTCTTCATTATCAAAAAAATACAAGAATATTTTGAATTTAAATGGTTTGAGTCAACTTATAACTAAACCCACTCGAACAACATCGGCCACTTCATCATTAATAGACCATGTAATCAGCAGTAAAGAAGAAAATATTTGTCAAAGTGGTGTTATTGAAATTGGCCTAAGTGATCATTTTTTAACCTACTGCTCTAGGAAGCTAATAAGACCTGTATTCAGACAGCATAGAAATATAAATATTCGGTGTATGAGAAACTATTGTATAGATGATTTTAATAATGTTTTATCTCGAGTCAATTGGTCTGACATATTAGAATGTAAAGAAGTAAATACTGCGTGGTCAATTTTCAAAAATATTTTCATGTCTATAGTTGATAAATGTGCTCCATTAAAACAAGTAAGAATTAAGCAAAGAACCGATGGATGAATTGGTGGATGAATGCTGAAATTATTTCCTTAATAAGACAAAGAAATATAGCTTTTAAAAGAATGAAAAGGGATTGTGGTAATTTAGAATTAGAAAAGAAATATAAACTTTTACGTAATTTGGTGCAAAGAAAAGTGAGACAGGCTAAAGATGAATACTTCCAAAATCAAATTGATGATCATTAAAATGATTCTAAAAAGTTGTGGAAGAATCTGAAAGATTTAGGTTGTAAAAACAAAGAAAAGAATATTAAAGAGAATGTTATTAATATCCAAGGGGAGTTATGTCATGATAATATGAGGAAAGCGAACGAATTTAACAATTATTTCACAACTGTGGCAGAAAAATTAGCCAGTAATCTGCCAGATAGCAACGCAAATGATTTTGGAACGGACAGTGTTAAATTACAAAAATTATACGACACTAAGGGTGTGTCGAAAGGTTGTTTTCTTTTTTCTCCTGTCAAATAAAAGTTTGTTTTAGATGAATTGAATAAGTTGAAAATATCAAAAAGTATCGGGCTTGACTTGGTACCTGCCAGATTTTTGAAGGATGGAGCTAAATATTTGTATAAACCTTTAACTTACATTATTAACTTATCTATCTCAACTTCCACCTTCCCTGACGAAATGAAAATTGCAAAAGTAACACCCCTTTATAAAAAGAAAGATAAAACTAATGTTAGCAATTATAGACCGATTAGCGTTTTAAGTATAGTCTCGAAGATCCTAGAGAAATGTGTGTATGCCCAATTAGAGAACTACTTTCAAGAAAACAAAATAATATAAGAATTTCAATCTGGTTTTAGAAATGGTTATTCCACTGAAACTTGTCTTATTCACCTGTTAGATTTTGTCAGGAACGAAATTTCACAAGGACGTTTTGTCGGGATGGTTCTTCTTGACTTGCAAAAAGCCTTCGATACCGTTAACCATAATATACTGTTAAGTAAATTAGAAGTAATGGGTTTAAATTCTGCATGTGTGCAATGGTTTAGGTCTTACTTGACCAATCGTCATCAAGTTGTCTCGTTGCAAAATGTACTCTCCGATTCTATGCCCATAAGATGTGGAGTTCCCCAGGGGAGCATATTAGGTCCTATTCTTTTCATGTGCTACATTAATGATATGTGTGTATGTGTCAACGACAGTAAATTACTTTTATATGCGGATGATAGTGTCTTACTATATTCTGGTACTGATCCTAAGCTGATCGGGGAAAAACTTAGCTTAGAATTATCAAACTGTGTTAATTGGATGACAGCAAATAAGCTTAGCTTACATATTGGTAGAACCGAAAGTATTTTGTTTTGTTCGCGGGGTAGGCTGAAGTATACTGATGATTTCAATATAAGTTATAACAATCAACTCATTAAGAGACAGGATTCTGTGAAGTATTTAGGACTAAATATAGCTAGTGATCTTTCTTGCTCAAGTTTGGTTGACAGTATTGTCAAAAAAGCTAATGCTCGTCTAAAATTCTTGTATCGTTATGAAAATTGCATGAACTTTAAATCAAGACGCATTTTAAGTTTTTCCTTAATACAGTGTTTATTTGATTATGCTAATGCGGCATGGTACTGCAGTTCTAGGCAAGGTGGATCAAAACAAGTTAAAAATAATTCAAAATAAGATTGTAAGATTTATCAATCACTTACCACCAAGAACACACATTGGGAAGAGTGAACTTGAAACAGCTGGTCTTCTTCATGTAAACCTTAGATCACAACAACTTTTAATTCACCATGTACATAAGATTTTTTACTCTAATGCAGATCACTATATTTCAAATAATTTTACTCGCTCTTCAAGTGTTCATGGGCATGACACTAGAAATAGTCAATTTAATTTCGTAGTGCCTAAGCGGAAAGGTAAAATTGGAAATTCCTTTTATTTTAACGGTATTCTTTTTGTGGAATTCCCTCCCAAATCATGTTAAGTCAGTTAAGAATTTTTTACATTTTAAAAGGGTATTGAAGCATCATCTGAAAAATGTGTCTACTCCATAACTATATTTCTCCTCTCCTTTTTGTAGCTCAGATGGTTTTTTCCTATATTATATGACTTATGTAACCAACGTTTATTATCGATAGTTTCATTATGATTTTCTGTATATAGTTTTTTTCCGTTGAGTAAGTCTTGTTTTCACATTTATGTAATCTTCGCCTACTTTATAAAAATGTTATGTTTTATTTTGCTACTTTAGTACATTCTTATTACTTGTCGTACGTGTACGATAGTCTTGTAGCCGTACTAATGTGTTTTCTTAGTGTATTTTTTAATCAGTTATATAGGTAAGGACCCCATTGGAAATAAGCCATTTCGGCTTTCATGGGCTATCCTGTCATGGTACCTGGTTATGTTTGTATTGCAATATACCTGACGAATAAAATCAATCAAAATCAATCAATCAATCAATCATAAATCAGACAGTTTGCTTTAAACAAGTCAGTGACTCGGTTTATTATGCAGTTCACTATTAGTTATTTCTATTTAATTGTAAAGATTCCGATGGTATGATAAAATAGTTGTATCTTCGGCAAATAGAATCATTTCGAAAACAAATTGATATCGAACACAATCATTAATTTACGATAGAAAAATCAATGGGCCTAAAATTGAGGAATACCTGACGTAAAATTTTAAAAAGTAGAAGTATGATTATTATAAAAATAATGAGGTATAATGACATAGGTTTTTGAGATAATTTCGAAACCATTTTGAAAGGACGCCAAAATTGCTTACATTACATTACAACATTTCATGATCAATTAAGATCACATGAATAATAGGGCCTGAAACCAACTGACACTCATTTAAGGATCCTGGTGTAAACTTGTTTTTACTAAACGCGTTTAGTTTAAAAACACGGCTACGGTTTATGCTCACAGTTTTCAGGCAAGAATGAGGCTTTTGTTTACGCGTTTAGTTAAAAACACAGTTGCGTCCTTTCTCATTTTCGTATAATCGCCGATATAAAACGCCGACATTTTGTATCGGCGTTTCTCCAAAAATACGGCTTCTGGTGAAGCATAAACGCACGATCATTTTGCAAACACGTTTAAATGACGTCATAATAAACGTGTTTCCGGTTCACGTGAAAATATGTCGTCCTCATTTTTGTTTTTGGTTTTGATGGAGTCATGAAGCAACGCATTTGGTAATTATCCCCAGAAAACCATCGTAGGCCTATCGCACGCCTCCCTACAGAACCACACATTTTACAACAAAATATAGAAATACGTACCTCTGTGTGTGTGCGCGCGTGTGTGAGGGTGTGTGTGGTGTGTGTGTGCTATTGGGTTTTTAAAATTTTTTTTAAAATTTTATTTATTTATTTTTTCATTCCTGCATGTTTCACAAGAATCAGTTTCATACATACTAACTTTGAAAATAGAAACACACAGAGGTCTGGCAATATAAGCTGGACCCTTGAAGTGTTGCCATACCTAAGATCTTACATATTTCATACATTCTTAAAAGTAAACATAGATTAATAGATTAAATACAAAAAGTGCAAATATAATACACTATATACAGATACAAATACAGATAAAGAATAAGATTGAAATCTCTACAGTACGTTCTAGAGCAGGAAAAATGTAGCAGACATGATAAAAGGTGCAGTCCATCCATATTGAAGGAGAAAAAGAGAGAAAAGAGAGAGAGAAGAAAACGTAAGACAAGTGAGAGAGAGGGGGAGGGAGAGAGAGAGAGAGGGGGGTGGGAAGATGCCCTAATTAACAATACCACTGCGCATAATTACATATCATGGCAAATTATACATGTATACATATTATATACTAAAATATAGAATATATACAATCATAATATAATTAAGTACACGCTATGTTCAGGGGAATTAACAACCAACTAATAGAACAAATCTTAAATAAAAATGTTTGCAATGAGCATGCGCTTGACTGCATTTTTAAAAGAGTAGATTGTAGGCAAATTTACAGACGCCTATCAATCAGATATGATTATTTACGTCTGGGGACCGACCTTTAACGTCACCATCCGAAAGACGTGACTCGGTCTCGAACCTGGGTCCGCTGAATCAGTTTATAACTTCCACTATTAGCTGGATTACAGGCGCACGCCACAACGCCCGCCACAACGCCCAGTTGTACTTACATACAGGAAAGGCTTTGACAATCATAATTACTTTCTTATACATTATGCTCATGATTATACGGTTACATGTCGTTTTTCCGATGGTTCATAATTCCGAAGTTTCGTTTTTTCTGAAGGTTCGTATTTCCGGGCAATTAAGGATATAAAAACGGCATCTCTTCCTCTGCCTCTCCCTCTCCCCCCCCCCTTCCCTCGTTCTCTCTCTTTCCGTCTCTATTTATATTTCCCCTGTCACCCCCTCTCCTCCTCTCTCACTCTCTCCATCTTGCAATTTTTGTTTAATTCATCACGAATCTTCAAAAAATGACAAAACTTAATAACACATAACGATGTATGGTGAAAGTAAAACGAATCATTCTACCTCAGATCCCTGCTTCAATATCATACAGTCTACACAGTTGTTTTTTGTGTTGTTTTTTGTTTTTGTTTGTTTGGTTGTTTGTTTGTTTGTTGTTGTTGTTTTTTCCAAGAAGAACACGTATATGTACACTCGCCATAAAAACAACAAAAGAGAGGACACTCTTTATTGTACACATTTTTAAATATAAATTTATTCATTCATTTATTTTATGACAAAATATGTAAAATACCTATCAAAGAAATACCTATCAAAGAGAAATTAATCCTCTACCAATATCGATTAAGATCAAGTTTTGAACTTTCACACGCTTGGATGGGCACACTGAGTTAACCGTTAGAAGGTGTCACTGAGAAAATCGTAAAACTAGAGCAAATGGCCATTCAAATGTTAATGAAAATGTGCATCTGTGAGACATTCTTGTTGAACATCTAAATCACAGAATGAGAATGAGAAACGATGAGGGTGATTGAGCTCTGTATGACAACTGTAGTCTAAGTACTGCCAGGTTTTGACAAGCACAACCACTAATTCAAGTGATCCCCGTGATCTTTTTCCCCCCTTCTTCTACATTGTTTTAATTTGACTTTACAAGATGGAAATGCTCATCAACATTTGAAAGGCCAGATGTCCCATTTGTGCAATTTTCTTTTAGAAACTCATTTATTGTTGAACGGCTATGCTCATGCGAGAACGGTTTGATTCCAAATGGATATCATCTTTAAGAGAATTGAAATATTTTTTATAGATATAAATATTTCAATTTTTATAGATGTGATAATAAAAAATCTTTTTATAGATAGAAATATTTCAATTTTTATAGATGTGATAATCAAGAATCTCTTTATAGATAGAAATATTTCAATTTTTATAGATGTGATAATAAAGAATCTCTTTATAGATAGAAATATTTCAATTTTTTTATAGATGTGATAATAAAGAATCTCTTCCTTGTATGAAAATAAGTTACAATAATGATGATTTTACATGTTCCATATGGAGTCAAACCATGTTTTACATTATTGAAGCAAAAAAATGAAATATATGATATTTCATATAATAAAATACATAAGGAAAAGTGAGTGCATGACATCATCGGTTCACTCATTTGCATACCGCCATGTTATGCATATCACTGTTTCATGAAATAATGCAAAACTTCAAAATGCCATAACTTTCCTATTTTACATCCGATTTCAGTGAAATTTTTACTGTTATGCTTGTTTAATTTTACTCTGTTTATTCAAATCAACTTGATATTGAGGTGGACTTGGCCTTTAATGCTAAAATCAGGTGGCTATGCATAAACATTTTCTAAGAAATTTACGGATATTGCTATACAGACTTAAACCCTGAATTCCTCGCTTCGGCATGGTTGTTAACAAAGTTAGTTAGGCTGTACCTTGGAAATATAAGGTATATTTTCTCCCTGACCATCTGGGTAAAACAAGATGTTATAAAAGGGAGATAGAGAGAGATAGATAGAGAAATTCAGGATACTAGGCTACAGAATCCGTTCTGGGTACTGCTTTCAGAGAAACGCCATTGGGTGGGGTAAGGGTACCAGCCATACCTAATCCTGGGGGAATCTGGTATGAAAAACACACAAAAACAAAAACAAAACTTACACAGCAAGCGAACGAAAATTCTAAGAATAGAACATTTATTCTATACGTTATTGTAGTTGAACTCTTGAAATCTGTATACCACCGCTGACAGTTATGATGCAACGATTGCCAAAACAGCATGATGTGGCGACCGGAAAACTGGCAGATAGTTTCAGTCTGCCAGTTCATGTCTGAGGAAGGTCTCCCAACCACGAACATCAACACTGTCACAGGTTAACATTGTTTGATATGTCACAGAACTTATTTCTAATAATTCAAACCATACTAAGGAACTTGTTCAGCAACTCTTGAAATCTTTATTTATTATACTCATACTCATAGACAGTTACTATTCAGTAGATGATGTAATTTCTGAATCACGTTTTTTTATAAATCATGAACCTATAATTTCCATAAATCATCCACCACTAGTACTTTACCATGCAATAAGTTATGTAATTATCTTAGTAACACGTTTTCGACTACACACAAATGCCTGGATGTTTCATTTTACATTCATGGTTACTACCTCTTTTGTATGTCCTTTAATTTCCTTTTTTCTGACGATTTTCTGACGATCTTTGTATTATATAGTTTGTTTCTCTCTACCATTCTTATATTCCTAAGACCTTGTATTCCTCGGCAACCGCAGAAAGTATCCTAGGTCAATCTATGTTTGTAAATATGCTTTCGCTGAATTTGAACAATAAAGTATATTTGCTTTAAAAAAGAATTCTTGAAAATTTCGTGAATCTTTCAATACTTAGGGAAAATGCGCTACATACATGTTTACATGTTTATGTTTACATGTTTACATGTGCATTAGACCCCTTGCAGTGCGTTATCACTTTTTTGCACGGTCACGTGGTGTTATTTGACCAATCAGGATGGCTACATTCTTGAACCCGTTTTATAATGCAAAATAACGAATTGTCTTTGCAACTTGTACTACTCTTGCTTACTCGAGTAGATTTCCCTGGATGCTTTACAGTTACTTATCATATGTTCTTGACAATACAAAGATAAGATAATCAGAATTCAAGATTTATTTGCACCTTTCACAAAGTATCAGCAAATAGACACACAATTCATTTTGAATATCACTTGAAACATAACAAGTGTAACTTAGATACATGTTCGTTATGTTTAAAATTTAATGTTTTAATTCCTCCGGTGCCTAATATGAAACACTTTTTGCAAAAGAAATAGGCCTGTTATTAAGTGGGAGGTCCCCGTAACTCAGGCGTGTGTATGGTAGTTTTAAAAAAATGGTTGTTTTGTTACAATGTATGTATACTTGGGCTAAAAAGTGTCATAGCTATATTCTTAGATAAAAATAAAAAGAATCCAGTACAAATTGTATAGTTATACGGGAAACATATTAGTCTATTTAATCATAAATTATTAAAACTGAATTTCTTCTGAAGAGTAAATGTTAGTTAAATATTTCTATGGATGATGATTGTTCGACTATATGTCATAAGTGTTAGCCGTGTCTTACCTCGGTCTGTGCACAAGTCTCGAACCTGTATTTCTGGAGAAGACGAATCACCGCCATCTTGGTTTCCATCAGAGCGAAACGCATCCCGACACAGTTGCGAGGTCCACTCCCGAACGGGAGCCAGGCAAATGGGTGTTGTTTGGCTCGCTCTGACTTGCTGAATCTGTATTACAGGAAATAGGGAAATAACATTGAAATTGGCAACATTGAAATTGGCAACAGACAGTCCAGCAAAACTCATCAGGCTTATCTTTTTCAACAAAATGTAAATTTCAGTCATTGCTGTTTCATTTATGCCAGCATACATCCTATAAGCTGACATTCATGCCAGCTTATATCCTATCCCAGGGTAATAGCAGAGATGATGAAGGAGGAGGTATTTCCCTGTATACCTCATCTCAGCTTGATTATCAATTCCATAACTATGAGTAATTTGTTAGAAACCTTATTTCTTGAAATTTTAATTCCAAGAAGAAGAAATATTATTCTACGAGTTATTTATACACAGCCTCAAGGTAATTTGAATCTAGTCACGAATGAATTGCAAGATATCCTGTTGAATCCTTTCACTTAGTAATAAAAATCTGTTTTTGATGGGTGAGTACAAAAATATAAATTTCTTACAATCTGATGTAAATTATCATTTTGATGATTTTTTTAAAAGGCTTTCTCTCTGATGCACTTAATTACCCCAACCCACTAGGATGACTGAAAATTCCTCTACTCTGACTGATAATACTTTAAGTAAATTACTACCTTTTCCTGCTGCTGGTATATAATCATTTTTTATTTATCGGACCACTTCCCTGTCTATGCAAAATTGCCTCTTAGGCAGCGTTACTTTTTTTTTTTAAAGTGGAAGATACTTTTTTTTTTTAAAGTGGAAGATATCTATTTCATGAAATTGGGGTATCTAATGTATGATTTAATAGGTGGCCTTCCAATAGCACTAGCCAAACGTTTGAACAAAAATTACGAAATTCATGGAGATGCCGCAAGACAGGTCTCAGGATTACATTTATCACGTGCAGGGACACGATTTACTCTTTACGCTAGTGTGTGTACTGTACACAGGTTTTGGAACTCACTTGATGTAAGCATCAAACTTACTTTGAGTAAATCTGCTTTTAAACATAGTCTTAAGTTTCATCTTGTGAGGAATTTATGTGTTGATTCATTGTGTCTATTATGTTGATATCATTGACTGATAGTAATACTGTTTAAAGTCCTGCATGATACATTACAAATGCATAAAACTGCATGCCAGACTTCCTATTTTATTTATTTTTTCACGATAGTCAGCTGTCTTCCTGTCACGTTCTTGTCTTGTGAAGATGTTTGTTTTTTGTAATTCACGTAACCCTTTTTTGTATCTTTCTCTTCCCTTCCTCTTCCCTCTCTTTTTCCTTGTCTGCCAATGTCATCCCCTGCATATTTTCTTTCTCTCCTTTTCCCCTTTTCACTCCTATCCTCATCTTGTGATTTAAAAAAAAATCTCTCTTGCCCCCACTGTCACCCCTATTCCTCTCTTTTCAACCTAATACTGTACATATATTGTTTACACATCTTATTTATATATTTTTATTCCTGAGGGACCTTAACTCACAAGCTGTGCTTTATTAAGGTCTCCTCGTTTATTTCTTCAAAATATTGTTGCCTTTTGTATTAAGCATGTACTCATATAATGCTATCACTCTCTCTGTCTATATTAGTTTGTTATACCTGGACGTGTTACTGTAAATGTTATTATTGTTTGTATTGTGGGAAGAAGGTGTTACTGCTACGTTGTAGCTGATATTATTGTTGGAAGAAAGACAAATAAATAAACTTGAAACTTAACTAAAACTTCAGACCTGTAAATCAGGTGCGACCGCCCCATCCTCCCCACCCCATCCCCCCCCCCCAAAAAAAAAGCGAAAAGCGAAAAAGCGGGGGGGGGGGAACTCCCCCTCCCTGCACCAACCCTCTGGGGAGAACGCTTCGCGTACTTATCACCAATTTTGCACGTTTCCTGTGCTTACAACTGCCACCCCCCCGAAGAAAAAAATGAAAAATTAATAAATAAAGAAAGAAAAATAATAAATAAGTAAATAAATAAATTAAAAAAAAAAAAAAAATCCTGGCTACGCGTGTTTACCTGTTAGGCTCAAACTTCTCCGGTTCTGGCCAGTATTCTGGGTTAAAATGCATGGTTCTGACTGGGATGAAAACGTGGACACCCTTTTCCACCACCAGGCCGTTGAATTCAACCGTTTCGTTGCAAATCCTGTTGGAACTGTTAATTGTCATGTTGATAATGAAATTCCAATAAAGGAATAGAATCCAGGTTTTTGGGCAATATCATCAACAATTATTATAATCGTTTAAAGGACAATTGCAGTGACAATAACATTTTGAGAATAGTTATGAATGCATTCTTCTTGATACATACTATAATCTGATGAAAAGAACACAGATCAACCAGTTTAATTCCAGGTTTATCTTTCTAATTCTTTGAAAACGAAAGCCAAAGGCTTTCCCAGCATGACGATGACAAACGGATAAAGGATGACTATTCAACTAAAAAGATTTAAAGGGAGTGGCAAGTCGTAATCCATGGGCCTGACCAGTTGGCCTGACTCGGGGAAATTCGGATACAATCAGGTCCAATCGTGCGCTACCGAAAGAATGTTATTGCCGGATTCCTCGCTCGATCGTTAACTCGAATCCCTCCATACGCAACCGACCAATGAGATTCAAATACTGGAATAAAGAACGCGCGATCTTGTTTACTCAAATTTGGGTCAATGTGCGAACTTTTATTAGCTGCCCACGATAAATTGAAGTCGCTTTGAACTTTGATCCAGAGAAAGGAGCAGCCAACTGTAAAAGCGCCCATAGATTGCGACTTGTCGCTCCCTTTAAGAGGCTATTTCTGGTTACATTGTTTGGAATGCGAGTCTTATTCTCTACGAAATGTCAGTATTTTTTCCATGAATGGACTAGGTTTCACTTCATAAACTCACATAATAGCCGGTGGGAACATTCGCAGAGTCTCACAGACTACCTGATCTAGGTAAGGCATGGAGGCGATGGAAGTGTACCCTACAGAGTCGGGAGAGGGCGCCATCTTGTCAACCTCAAGAATTAGCTTCTCCTGGACTTCCGGATTCGTGGCCAAGGCGTAGAATATAAACCCTAACAGAGTGGTGGTGGTCTCGTACCCAGCTATGAAGAACGACACTGCCTGAAAACAGACGAGAACACTTATGCATGTTAGCGAGTCCATTAAAACTTATTGCAATGCTTGTCTTATGGAACATGCAGGGGAAAAAATAATAATGATTATATAATAATAATACTGATCTAGATTATAAAACGCCTAAGACATCTACGATTTTTCTAAGCGCTTTTACCGATAATTTAGATTATTACCTCGGTCATTGGATTCAGGCTTGCCTGAACACATTGCATGCACCTTCTCCACTCCATTTTTGAGCATTACAGCCAGTTGCCTTTTTACAGGCGCGCACAAGCTAATTCAATCACATTGACTTTCGCATTCTACCGGGTACTCACTTAACACCTGGATGGAGAGAAGCAATTCAGATAAAATGCCTTGCTCCAGGACATAAGTGCCGTGCAGGGGATAGAACCCACGACCTTCGCATCTCCAGTCAAGTGTCCAAACCACTCGACTACGACCCCTCTGTGAAACATGAGATGTGGATGCATTTAAAGGTTCGACGACAATTGCCCCATCGACAATCCCTTCGCGGTCATCACTTCAACCCTGGACCAACACTATAATAATAATGATAGCTGTTTCTTACATTGCGCCTATTACCAGTGACAATGTAACCGACAAAAGCGCTTAGAGCCTTACTATACTGCCCCGGTCACTTGATTTAAATTGCGATTATGCGCATTACAGCGCGCATTCTCCACTCCTCTGGGGAGTATTCCAGCCAGCCACCTGTTTCCAGGCGCGCACATGCTAATCCAACGACAATGATTGACGTTCGCATCCTACCGGGTACCAATTTAACACCTGGGTGGAGAGGAGCAATGTCGATAAAACACTATACCTAACCCAAACCCTAACGCTTAACCTAACCTGAAACCCAAGTGCAACCTTAATGCTAACCTAAAGAAATGACGATATAAAGCCTAGGGCAAATGCGACAAGAGCAAATGTACGGTAATCCTTTTAAAGGGATACGGTACAAGTGGCGGATCTACGGGGGGTGGGGTTAGGGGGTTTAACCCCCCCCCCGCCCCCCTTGGGCTGCCAAGTAAAAATTTAATGTGCATAGAAAAACGCCATCATAATATGTCCAGACCCACACAGTATGTTCCTATAGAACAGGACCGCCTTTTATGGTCTCCATTGCGTTAGTAGATGCCAGGAAAACATCACTTACGGGGTTCAAAACTTCGCGGCTTGTGCTCCACATCGTCGTTGGGTCCATTGGCGGATCCAGGGGGCATTTCCGGCCCGTGCCCCCCCCCCCCCCCCCCTTTGGAAGAAAAGTATGCATTTTGACCATATACGACCCGCCATTTTGTCGATTGTGCTCCCCCCCCCCTTTTAGAATGAAGACATTTTTTATTTATTTTTTTTTTGCTTGTCAGGGAATTATGGAGGGAAATTAGACCCCCAATAACCCCCCCCCCCCCCCACTGGGCCACTATGTAAATGGAGAAAGCATGAACGATTCCAAGATGCGTTCTCAATCTTTAAAGTCGCAGGGACGGCTTAAAAAGCAAAGGGACAGCTGCTACTTTTGAAGAGATATTTATACTTGATCAATCTATCTTCGCCGAATTTTTCCCCGTGTCGTTTTGTTATAAATCAATCAAAATCATTATTCATCCTTATGTCTTCCTTTAATTTCTTTATGTATTTCTTTGTTTTTCTTCTCTCTGTCTTCTTGTGTTCCTTATGTATTTCTTTGTGTTTCTTCTCTCTGGCTTCTTTTTTCTTATGTATTTCTTTGTTTTTATTCTCTCTTCTTTTTCCTTACGTTTTCCTTTATTTTCTTCTCTCTGTCTTCTTTTTTCCTTATGTATTTCTTTGTTTTTCTTCTATCTGTACTTTTTCTTATGCACTTCTTTGTTTTATATTTCATTCTTTTGTCTTATATTCTATTTCTCGATGTATTTCTCTGTTTTTCTTCTCTCCTGTCTTCCTTTTTTTCCATATCTATTTCTTTGTTTTTCCTTCCATCTTCTTCTTCCCTTATGTATTACTTTGTTTTTATTCTCTGTCTTTTTTCATTTGTTTATGTATTTCTTTGTTTTTCTTCTGTCTGCCTTATGTTCCTTATGTATTTCTTTGGTTTTCTTCTCTCTGTCTTCCTTTATTCTTTATGTATTCCTTTGTTTTTCCATTCTCTAGATGCCTTCCATTTTTCCTTATGTATTTCTTTATATTTCTACTATCTTCTTTTGCGTTATGTATTTCTCTGTTTTTCTTCTCTCTGTCTTCCTTTTTTCTTTATGTATTTCTTTGTTACTCTTCACTCTGTCTTCTTTTCAGTATGCACAAACCTTGCGTCAAGCAGGCGAACGACTAATATGAGACTATAGGAAAATCGCTGGACCGTACGGCCTTACTGTGCGGGACTTACGTAACAATCAGCAAATATAACACTAAACCGTTATAACGCTTTCGCGTCATTTTACTACACTGCTGGGTGAATGCAACACCTGTTAAAGGGACACTCAACCTCAGATTGTGGACGTTTTAATGCCGCGAGAGGGCCCCGTGATCGTTAACCTGATCATGCCGTTGCCCCTCGGGGCGCAAACCTCCGATAGACTGGTCGCCGCACAAACATAATACGCCCCACCTGAGCTCGAGCTCTCGTGCGAGATTTGGTCGGCTTCGTGCAGTCGAAATGTAATCCCACATAGTCCAACGGACGCGTTCGACGCACAAACTTTGTGCACGAGTGAATGGGGCTTACACAATCCTGAATTTCCCTACGGTCGCCCGGTGGCGTATCCTTTTAATGGGTAAACATCCGAATGGTGTCAAATTCCCCATGAGAGCCCACTACTATGGGTCTTAATACATAGGTCAGCTAGAGAGAGACCGTCCTAAAGAAACAAGGGCGTGATCTTTATACAAAGTAATAGCTGTATTATTTGGGAAACTTCAATCACCTGGGCGCACAATTCATCATTAGTCAGTTGCACATTCTTGGTCAATGGCTTTGTGTGGTTCTGGGTGTCTTCATGGTGACCAATTCCTGCATGGATATCATCTTCATCTTCGGCTCCTTTTTCGATAGAAGTCCCTGTGTCCTTCTGAGCATCAATCAAAAGCTGTAGGAAGTCAACCCGCTGCACATAAACCAAAATTATCTTAAGTTAGATCACTGTTACTTTGTAATTTAATCAGAGATAAATCATGGAATCGCACTCTACCCATTTCACAATTCATTTTTTTTTTATAAATTGATAATATGACGATTCAATGCTTACCAACACAATGCTACTGTATATAAATGGTGTAATGCATATTAATGTCAAGTTTCAATATTTCGAATATTTCGCAGTTTTGTTCACTATTTTCTCTACGCTAATTTGTACATAAGATTTTACTTTAAAACAGCACTACAAATATATGTCCTGTGCCACATTCCTTTACCTACTAATTGAACATACAGAGGAGAAATCCACGCTTAAAATAATGGAATCCACTCCAAATTATAGTGGAATCTACAGCAATGTAGTGGTTTGAATTACTCGTTTGAGAATGGATTCCCATTTTGAGCGTGGATTTTCCCTATATGACTCCTCAAAGAGTGGATTTCCACTCCTGTATGATTAGAGAATAAACCTTGCTATTGGACCCTGGTGAGATATTCTTCCTCAGTTCTACAGCCTTGAGGGTCACATTTTTGAAGAACTCCATCACATCCACCGGAAAGAACGTACATAAGCCCATCCTTGTCAGGATTCTACCCACAGGAGGAAATAAATCTGGTGGGGAATGTACGTTAAAAAAAGAGGTTGATTTGATTAATTTCACTTGATTTGCTATAACCATGATAACTTGATTTGATCCACAAACAGGCACCCAACCTGGTTAGGATTCCACCCACAAGAAGAAATAAACCTTAACATGCTGAAGGGGATAGGAGTTAAAAGGGGAAAACAAATTTGATTTGATTCGACGTGATTTCATATGACTTAATAAGATTTGTTTTGATTTCATTGGTTAGTTGATTTGATTTGATTTGGTTTGGTTTGATTGGTTGGTTGGTTGATTTGATATGATTGATTGATTTGATTTATTTATTTTGATTTAATTAGATTGGATTTGTTTGATTGATATGATTTAATTTGATTTGATTATATTTGATTAGATTTTGTCCAAAAGCAGACATAGGTTGTGGTAATATACTCTGAGGAGGACGCAAGTAAAAAAATGTAAAAACACATTATCAAAATGCATGGGCGGATCGGGGATTTAGTATAAGGGGGGCACACAAATGCAGGTTTGTCAACTTTTGGAAAATGTAGACCCGTATTTTCTTGGTCTCGCCAGCTTCTCGAAAATTCGCTCGCGCGACATTTTTTTTTCGCCAGACCTTCAAAATTCGCTCAATGGTGGTGGTGGTGCGGGGGGGGGGGGGGGGGGCTGGGGAGGTTATGGGGGTCCAGTATCCCTCCATAATTCCCTGACAAGCAAAAAAAAAAAAAAAGGTCTTCATTCTAAAAAGGGGGGGGGGGGCACAATCGAGAAAATTGCAGATAGTCTATGATCAAAATACTTTTCTTCCAAAGGGGGGGGGGGGGGGGGCACGGACCGGAAGTCCCCCCGATCCACCAATATCATAATGCACCGGACATGCCGAATGTAACTAGATCGTGTGAGTGTTCAAAATTGCTTTTAAACATGTACATGTATAGCGCCATCCAAGAAAAGAAACTTGAAACCCTTTTTCTCGTAGTGTCGTTTTGATTCGAAAAGTAAGCTGTTGTGATAATGTTTCATTTTCTCGTGGACAAATGCAAAATTTAAATGTTTCATACTGCATTGAATTCTTGTTGGATTGGTAGTGAATGTCTCGTGAATTCAATTGATGGATAAAAAGGCACTTACTACTAATAAGAAAAAGTAGACCGAATTCAAATTGGAATCCGCGCTTGGCATTGGAAACAAACGGGTTATTTGGGTCTGACTGAGAATCGATATCGAGGCCGAATGCACAGCTCCCGATAGTATCGATAACGAAAGCGCCAAAGAGTCTGAAAGGAAACAAGAAACAAGAAAGGATGAAGAGAATAGTGTTATGGTAACCTTGACCATTTATAAATCAAGACAGAAGGCACATGATCTTTCACTTTCTGAGTGAAGCATGTGACATAGGATTTAAAAAGAAGAGAATGAGTATTTCATCGACAGACAAGAATGATGGTTTGCAATCGGGATAAAGGACTTGTCTTTTTAAACAACAATCTTTCACAAGAAATAGTAAAACAATAATAATATATTATAAGGTATAATTGTTTTGTTTTTTTCAAATTCAATCTTTTTTGACTGAGCATACTGAACGAAACGTCGAGAACCACAGAGTTCTTAGCGGAGCTCACCAGCCCTTATCAGGGCTCTTATTTCATGAAATATTACATGATGTAACCCTAAAAAAGCCTTCAATTTGCAATCTATTTTGTTGTTATTTTGTAACTATATTTTATTTTTCTCTCAACATAATTACAAACCGAATACACTAATTGTAAAAATACAAAATATTGCATCTTACATGGTAGCAGGGTTTAAAAAATAACACATATAAAGGCAAGTATTTGCAAAATGATTTCTTATTGCATTCCTTTTATAATAGATATAAAGCATACTTCAATCTGTTATTGCGTGATAAAACGATTTTATAGGGTTTAAAGGGGTCAAACCTGAATAAAATATTATTAATCGATAGGCCTACTTTGACAGCTACTGCTATTCTTTTACTTTTACTCATTACAAATTCTCTGAGTGTCAACAAAAACTACTTACGAAGGATTTTTCTAAGTATTCAATTTTACGAAATGTTACGTATTTACTCATAAAATAATTACTTACTCTTTACATTCGATGTATCCTTTCTTCTTCTGCATTTCACCAACATGGGTCACAAGATGATTCGCGCTTGCATTCACCAAAGGCGCCATCTGTGTCAAATTTGAGTAAAAGAAGAAAAAGAAGGTTACAATGTGATAACAGAGCTAAAACGAGATTAGCTTGTACTCTGACGCGATTCAAAATATTCGTCTGAACGCCTTTTATACCACTACCAATCAGTATCATGCTGGCAATTTTAAATACAAATAATGCAAATGCATATTCGAAAGTGATGTATACTATGGTACTATGTAAATGCCATTAATTATGTAGTTTTTCAATGCAGCTCATAAAGATTTGTATGATCTTCGTATGGTGTGACATATATATGTTCGTGTGAATGAGCGATTCTGCCTATGGTGGAAAGGCATTATTTTAATAAAATTATTACTGAATTCAATAAATACACAATTAAAAAAAATTATTACTGAATGGAATTTAACTGATTTTAACTGTCATCAGTAAAGTGGTATTAGTACCATTTTTGGTTTTCGAAGCGTATCAATATCATTTTCGTTTTCTAGTATCGTATATACGGTATCAATATCATATTGGTTAACCTATCATCAAGGTAGTGATTTCATTTGTTTTGGGTTGTAAGGGGGGGGGGGGGGGGGTATCATTTTCATTTTCACACCACTGTCATTACATATGTACTAGGCATACCTTCCTGTTTCTATACTACAATCAGGGCAATCGTCGTTCATACATAGTCAATAAATGAATCTAGCAATAGCATCATGTGGCATACTTGTTTCATCTTTGCAGCGCTGAATGTCGGGCTGACGACGTTTCTAACTTCTTGCCAACGTTTGCCTTCCAAAGCACCCAGACCATGCAGCATATCCTCATTCATATTGACAAATCTCTGGAAATGAAGAGAAACAGGGTAATTTCATAGTGGGAGATGGTAGTGGTGGACTAACGAGACACAACCTGTTCATTTGGTCGCTACAACAAAATATAGCACTTGTGTTATCTTTCAGAACTGTGCCCCCTACTTTTACAAAATCCTGGATCCTCTCTTCACAGATGGATTACTAGTATTTGTCAAAGTAATAGTTATTGTCTGCCAAAACTATTCCGTCTGAAATCTACTTCGTCTTTGGATTATGAAATGCTAGCTAATGCCACTAAAATCTTCCTCATATCATGAGACGGAATACGGTTAGACTTTTTATGCGTCTCAGAAACAGTACTATGGTTGCATTTATTAGGATGACACCAGTCAAAAGAGAGACTTACAGGTCTGTTGTGAAAGTGGGTGAAGTTTTTAACTAGGATATGTCTCAGCATATCAGGGTCCCCAACTACAAGCACAGGATCATGGGTGTTATACATTCTGTGTGAACAAAATGATTTAAGAGGCGTTCAAGTTCACAATTATTATTATCAATTAAATGGCATCCTTGTCATCATTTGCATCATCATCACGGTCTTAATTTCATTATCATCATTGTATTTTCATCCTCATTGCACCATTATTGTTGCCGTTATTATGATCATCATCATCATTAACATTTGCATCATCAGCATCGTCATCATCATCATTGCCTTAAGTAACAAAATCATCGTCACTATCATCATTATCACTGCAACATTTATTACATCCTAATCATTAGCATCAGTAATGCTTCGCCATGATCATCACCACCACCATCGCCATTAAAGGAGAATTACGCTCAAAAATAAAGACGATAGTGTTCAAAGGTGTTATTTATTCCTACTTGTTAGACTATATGGCTTCGCGTCAAAATATACGAGATCGATACGAATAAATTTTTTCTGAGCAAAATTTACCATCTGCTAGCAATATGTATCGTCTGCTAGCAGCACATGGGGGCTGCCATTTTGTTTATGTGTACAAGAAGATTTTCTTAATCCAAGTGCTCAATTGCCTTTTTCAAAATTAAAAACCCATTTGAGATTAAAAATATAGAATAGATATGTCAATTTATTTTTGAACTGAAGATTTCCTTATATATTTCTGTTGAAAATCGATATTCGCTTAATAGAAATCTATTTTCTCGATACTGGACGTATGGGACGGAGCAAATTAATTCAAATTTTATGGATGCTTCTTCCCTGAGCATCTATAGCGGCAAACTATGCATTCACCTGCTTTCGGATAATGGACTTGAAAAGTCAGAATGCATGCTGCATATATTATGTTCTGCTCTGTTTGGCAAACCCAAGAAAATAGATTTTTGTTAAGCAAAACCAGACAATTTAAAAGTATCACTATAAAGATTTAATTTTTATAATACATGTAAACACCCACTTTATATTTTCCGTCACATATGGGATTTTAGGTAATGAAGAAAATCAATTTAGGATTTGGATTAAAAATATCTTCCTGACTGGAACATTTCTCAATGGTTCATGTACAACTCCAAGTCAGCAAGAAAATGGCACCCCATGTAAATAAGTAGGAGACGATACCGGATGTTGGAATATCTTTATTTATACCCTTTTCTGATATCTTATTAGAAAATGATTTAGGCCAATAAGAAGGAATATATTACACCTTCCAATATAAGTAAATTTGTAATCAGGGCTTAAGTCTCCTTTAATAGTATCAGTGTTTTAGAACCACGTCATCAAGTTCATGATACATAAAGTACAAAGTGGGGTGAAATTACAACCTTTCAAGAACTCCACTATGGCCTTCTTCCAATTCAAAGGGGCCTAAACCACTTGAACATGTAACGATTTATGCCTACATTTTGTGAATGGATTCTCAATGTATTTGTTCTGTTTAATCATCATTTACATCATGGCATCTAAATGCGTATTATTACAAGGGATGCGAGCTCAAACCTACTTGAGACCCTTCAAAGGGGTAACAATTGTATATGTAGACCTTAAAACAAATAATAAACCTACCCGTATACCTTGCCGTGTTTCTTTTGCAGAGCATCATACCCCGCAAGCAATCCCTGGAAAGTTTCGACCAGATTGAAATAATAATTTAGAAATTGAGCTAAATCATATAAATGATCTAAAGTAAGATGAAAGATTCTTCAATTTCAAACAAACGGGTGACTGCCAAACTACATAATTCAAAGTAAGTTTACACCACCCCCTTCCAATATTTCATATAATATATAATAAGTCAAGCTCTTTTATAAACCTAGTTGAATATTATGCGGTGTATGCCAATTAAATGCCACATAATTCAAGGTACGAGTAGCATATTAAACAGTATGTAGGCACGTCGGTTTGGGGGAACAGGACAGGAAACAGTTGCCCCACTCCCACCCAAACCCTATCCCCCAAGAAAAGTATTTAGGAGTATACTATGACCCTTTCATTTAATTTGTTTTAATACTCAACCCCCTCCCCCGCCCTCTCCATCTGGAATATTAACGTTGCCAATTTGAAGAAAGAAACGTGATCAATTTAGCCATTAAATAATTCCTGTCTTGAAAGGGTTAATCAACATTCTTGTATGAATGTGTAAAAGTATATTAAATAATTATGGGGGAATAGAATTCCGGTTCTCGTCATTTGATTGCTTTGAGAAACACTGTCTAGTAGTTACTGTGACGGGTTGATATGTGGTACACAACAGTCATGCATTGTAAGGTTATGGAATCATCAAATTGATAACCAATTGATTACGTCATGCTGAAAATCACATTCTGTGAGAAAAGACACAGATACACAAATATGGACATACAGGACTACATACAATTGTGGCATTGAAATTTGTCCAAAAGTTTTTGTTTTTAGTCATACAAATAATTTTCAGGCATTCCGAGAGGTACTATTAAGTATTATCATTCCACTTCCGCATGAAAAGAATGAGAAAGTTTACAAATTATTTTATACATTCACCAGAAATCAACCTTTTCTTTAAAAAAAAATACATTACAACCTATTCTTAAAGAAAATCTTGAACTTGAACTTAGAACTTGAAAACATAAAATTGGTTGAATAGTCGAATTTACTCACCTTAGTGAATGAAGGCATACTGGAGAGTATTGGATATGCTGGTTCATGAACAACGCCACGGCGTTTCCAGTAAGTATGAGCCCAGTAATCTTTCCTGCAGTCGATCATGACAGGAAAATACATGAATAATATCGCTATAATTTGTGTGCTTATATCTATATTTGTAAGCATTCATAAAATACACATACACCATATATATATATATATATATATACATATATTTATTTATTTATTTATTTATTTATGTACATCGTTAAAAACTTAATTATTCATACAATTATAAGTTATAAGTTTTGAATTGTATTTTTTTTTCAATTTTGTTTTGTGAAAATTGGTTTGTCATATGCCTAGTTTATATTGCTTGAGCGTGCGACAAACGATTGTTAGAATGATCTACAATTTACATAAATTGTTTATTCAGGGGTAATTTATTCCCCCTTTTTCAAAAAGGAAGATGGCTTGTTTATAAATGTTCATACCCTTTCTTGAATAGTTGTGAAATATGTAAAGAATCTTAGAAATATCTGAAACATGTGTATTTTCAAATGAATATGCCTCAATGCCATGCCAAGACCTGGGTATGAATGCTTCTAAAAATGTCAGGAAATGAATATATAAGCATTTCCATTGTTATGCAAATGAGATGAAACCACAATCATTGTTCACCAACAGCTGACAATTAAAAGTATTCAACCTATGCACAAATTCCACTAGTCCACTTTTCATTCTTAAGAAATAACACCCCTCAAAAAAGGGGGAAAAGTGGGTATGGATAATCGGGGTCCGGTCGCTATTCAAGGACCGCTATTCATAGAAAACCGCTATTCATTTAACACACGTTATGAATAGCGATCCTTATGAATATTTATGAATAGTGGTCCTAATGAATGGAGGTAATTTGTCTATGATTTGCTCGCTATTTAGAAGGACTGCTGTGCATACAAAAAAAACACCCGCTATTCATTTAGTCACGCGTTATGGATAGCGGTCGATCCTTATGACTAAGTGGTACTTATGAATATTGGTCCTTATGACTAGCGAGGTTACCCCAAATAATCTTGTTGTTAACTGTATATATTTGATCGTGAAGAACCATGGAAAATTCTGTATAATGCCTGTGCGGTTGAAAAATTGTGGATTCACATTATAGCTCCATGTACTTGAGTATATGCCTAACAATAACACCATACGTTATGATGTGCGATATCAATATCATTGTGCTATACGCAAACCACATATTTCATACAATCAGACATATATGGCAACGATTTACCGGTCTATGTGTCTGTATAGCTTGTTATCTGTGTGATCGATTATATTTAGAATAAGCAAAACGTCAGCCATAAATAAATGTCAGGAGTTCATAGACCTGTTACCATAATTATTGTTCAGTGTATGCGAAATATAGACATGCTAGTACATGTTACACAAAACATGACCCACGAATACTCTACAGGCAGTCACAATTCATTGCAATGTCATTTTAGATTTGCTGTAAGCTATCATTGTTCATACTTGCCACACTTCCAAATGAATGTTAAAGTACAGTCATCGGTGTTATTCATTTGTGAAAAATTATTGGAGTAAAATAGCTTTCATTTCCTTTTGTGTGGCAAGTATGAACAATGAAAACTGACAGCAGATCGTCAAAATGTACTTTGCAATGAAATGCATATTAATTATATCTTAAAAAAGAAATCTTCATGCTAATAGTAATAATACATCTGTGACATTCATGTCATTCTCAGCTACGTGTATCTATTATGTCAAAAGAGATATAAATCCCAGCAGACTTACGCTATGAACAGGATGACGAAGGCAAGGGTGATCAGGGCCAGTAGCCATGTCAACGACATCGAGATTCCCATCAACTCCATTTTGAGTTCGATTGGCACCTCGTTGATTCACATCAAACTTTCAAACTGTACAGTGGAATGGTGCTTTGTCACTTGTAATGTAGGTCCCAGGCAATCACTGTTGTGTTTACACTACACAGTCTGTCGGAGCTTAGGCTATATATGGGCACGAACCCTTAACTTTGTGAGGCATTGACTGTCTTAAAGGGAGTGGCAAGTCGTAATCCATGGGCCTGACCAGTTGGCCTGACTCGGGGAAATTCGGATACAATCAGGTCCAATCGTGCGCTACCGAAGGAATATTATTGCCAAATTCCTCGCGTGATCGTTAACCCGAATCCCTACATACGTAACCGACCAATGAGATTCAAATACTGGAATAAAGAACGCGCGATCTTGTTTACTCAAATTTGGGTCAATGTGCGAACTTTTATTAGCTGCGCGATAAATTGAAGTCGCTTTGAACTTTGATCCAGAGAAAGGAGCAGCCAACTGTAAAACCGCCCATAGATTGCGACCATTCGCTCCCTTTAATACATCACCGTGTAATTTATCATTAAATGGTTTATATACTCACTAAGCAAGACTACCGTATAGGCCCTGTACTATAGCTGACCCGGACGCTAATTTTTTTTTCCCACGAATTTGTTGTCCCTGTCCTCAATGGCGCATGCGCACCTGATCCTTTCCGATCTAAATCAATTTCGCAATCATAGGGTTTATTCCGTAAGCGATATAATGACGATTGCTCCCAGCGTCTTGCTGTGGCGAGATGCGTTAGCCCTCGGACATTTAACCTGAGGTATGTGGGTTCGACAGTTTGGACATTACAAAAATAATGTCTTGTATTTTTATTTTTACTAAAAGTAGGATGAAACTTTGAAACCCCATCCCACTCCAAGCATTGTAGGGCTATTTCAAAGTTGCGCATGCGTCAAGGACGATAGTGACAAAAAGTTGGTGGGGAAAAAAAGTTCGCGACCCGGACACAGGACGCAACTAGTAGGAACCTGGCAAAGATTTTCTAATAAAGTTGCACGTACTTGAAACTCAGGTCCGCCAACACCCTTCCCCCCTCTTCTACTGGTAGCACTGGGTATTACAAAAAGTTTCGTTGCACTATATTGGACTAACTACGGGGTCAAAGTACAGCATACATACAAAAGCCTAAGCGTGCCGAATATTTTACAAATACAGACCCTTTTCCGTCAATTGAGTCTCTTGTTCTGAACTCTCCGAGTAAAAAAGCTCTCAAAGTGGGCTTCAGACTAACGCAGCGCCATCGGTCTGTTGGACTATCGGTGTTCGTGCCAGTAGCCATTCTAACTCTAAATAATCTGTTTCCTACATTTGCCGACAATGTTTTAAAGGGTGAGGGGTAGTGTGTAAAAGTGTAAAAAATTGAAGCGATTATTTCGTTTGTTTGTTTTTATTGTTTTGGTTTTTTTCTCTTTATCTCACTCTCTCAAAAGAGTAACATATGGGATAAACAAAATGTTTGCTTTGTTATTTTTTTTATAAAGGGGAGGCCAGACGAAAGAGAAGCAGCTGAAGTGAAAACCTCTGGTATTCCCTATTTATATAAGAGTGTAGACAAATTAAATGTCTCTGATAATAATCCATAAACATTAGGAAAACGAATGAATGAAATTAATGAACAGAGGGTTTTAATAGTTGATTGTTTCTTCTTTCCCCCTGTCATTGGAGAGGAGCTATCGAATAACTTCGAACGGAAATTTAGATGATCAAAGTTGCAAGATAACGGGTGATCTTTTCTGATAAATAAAAGTCAGGTTAATTAAACCCAACAAGCCTCAGCTGACATAGGAACATTTTTAAAAACTGGATATGCAAGCAACTCATGAGAGCAAATTAAGAAAGTAATTGCTAGTCAGATGAAAGCATTTGCTTGCAAGAAGAGCATGGTTTCTCCAACTTTGGGTCATCACGATGTAAATTGAGACGAAAATATCAACTCCACTATACCCCCCCCCCCCCCTCTAGCTCTCTCTCTCTCTCTCTTCTTCTCTATTTCTCCCCTCTCTATTTACCCCCCCCCCCCCGTCAATCCCCCTCTCTCTCTCTTTTACTCTGTCTCTCTCCCTAACTTTCTCTCCCCTCTCATCTCTCTCTCTCTCTCTGTCTTTTGTTTCTTCACCCAAGTTCCAATAAAAAGGAGAAAATAATAAGCCTTAGAGTGAAAGAAGCTAATATCATCTAAATTATTTTATTCTATTAATGCTTCAGTTAGTTACAAGAGCTAGGGCCCTGCAAACGCATGAAACTTCCTGCTTACATAAGCAATCATCTTATACTGTAATATAATTTCTTGCATTTCCTATTTATATAATGCGTGAAAATAAACTTGTATCAACAGTCATTTTCATGTGTATGCAAATATATGAAAATGTATATGAAAAGATACACAAACCAATGAATTAAATTCAATCCAATTAAGTATTGTTTTTTTAAATTACAATGTATAATCATAATAATTGTACATACTTATATAAAACAAGGTATAGATCCTTTTTATGTTACATCCATTTTCCACCAATGTGGCTGATAATATATATTTTTTCAATATAGAGGTATATAAGCATTATTTCGATCTATGACAAACGTCTTACAGGAAGCCAAACAACTATGATAAATGAAAGTGAGTGATATATTTCTTAGAATACAAAATAAAAAGTGTAAAAGTCACGACGGTTACGGTCTACGTTTTTACTAAAACAAACGCAAGATCATCGAAAATATAGGGAACAGGTTTCTTTTTTCACTTTCAACTTTGTTTCTATTTTGAAGTATTCGTTAGACAGATCTATTTCCATTTATAACACATTCCTGTTTATGAGTAAATGTTAAAATAGTGCCATTAACACATATATGAATGCGACCTCAAAGTGTTAGATCTTAATATTTTTTTTTCTTTCTTCTTTTTTACACAACCAGCTAGGACATGACAAAAAAGTTCTATTCCAATAAAGAAATGGTCGTGATTTAAGAATAAAAATATTTTCAATACTTTTTGTAAACACAGAACGAAGAGCTAATAATCATAATCCATAAAAAAAAATATTTACGCTAGTTAATGACAATTCCATGGCTAATGTGGTCACTATAGACAATTAGACATAAAGGAAAACACAGTAATATACTCTCGGAATTACCACTAACATATGCACAGCTTTTCAATCATCTCTCAAATCCAACTTTCAAGTGCCTGCCCTTCTTTCACCAGGACTTATATTACAAAATGTTTTGTTTAAAAGTTGTGGGAAATTCATTATCCTTCGAAATGGTACCAAATATTCCTTACATGCCATTCAAATAATATGTCTGTGCCACAGTGCATTTCTGAAGGGTAAAACTTACAACGTCTTCAGGTTTACAACTTGCAGTATAAAATTACTACATGAATGGGAGCGTTTCATCAAGTGTTTTGTCAGTGATTTTAACCGACAACTGTTATAAGCTACTGAAATTTGTCGGTACAAATCACCGACAAGACACTTGATGAAACGCCCCCACCCCCAGTGAAGGGATTATCATGTTAAGCTATAGTTTGCAATACACATTGCAAATCCGTTTGTTAGTTGACTCCTATTATTGTGCTGATCGGCACTCTTTGCAAGCCTGCTCTTGCATCGGTTTGCACTCATGGCAAATGAAATGTTAATATTGTAATAGAAATGAGATTCCGTTTCGTCCGTATGTTCCTCATTTGTTTACTATTGTGTAATTATAAAGCAAGAGTTAACATGCTGCTTCCTTTCATTTATTAACTTCATTAAATCCCGATAATATTATATAAATATTTTGCAGTTTACACAAACACAGGAGATTTAGTTACACTAACAATCGTTAATGCAGCCTAAAACTGAGAATATACTACACTGAATTTGATAGAATACGGCCTATGATTTTATGTAATAATAGATCAGTGGACTAGATTGAGACCATAAGGGCCAATGTTAAAGCCACCTTTAATGTAGCAGGGGCGGATCCAGGGGTGGTGGGGGTCACATGGTCCAAACCGCCCCTTTGTTTCTTCAAAATACTGGACCTGTACAAGTTATTTCCACCTTCAAGAATATAGGCCATCAAATTACTTTGACCTACAAATTTCTCAAACTTTTTTTTAGTGAATGGCAATCAGTGATGGTGCAAGAATTACGTATGATAGAATTCAAATCGTGTTTACATGGTTTAGGCAGCGATGTCAGTCCTGGGCTCAACTTTGAGTGTTACTCCGTTGGGAGGAGTCAGAAAACCGGTCTTGTTGAACTTCGGAGGAATCTGATTTGAAAAGCAAGGAATAAAGATCGTGATGTAGAGAATATACAAAGTGTACGAACGCATTCGAAGGTTCATTCTGACGGTATAAAATATCCAAACCAAGAATGAGATTCGACACTTTATTTGCGGTGAGCTGCAAATCAAGAATTACAATGTGTTTAAACTAAGAAGGTCAATAGTACTGCATTTTATCGTATTGTATTGTACTGTATTTCTTAAACATCATCAATATTCTGTTTATAGACATTATAGTATTGTACACCATATTATTTTAGGAAAACATTGAAGTATGAATAAATCAAACTAATATTTAGAAGAAAGTAAAGTTATTTTGTATCAATGTCTAATCGAGCAGTGAGTGACTTTGAAAAATTACCTCTGTCTGTGCGCATGTCTGGAATCGGTAGTTCTGGAGTGCACGTACTACGGCAATCTTGGCTTCCATCAGAGCGAAACGCATCCCAATACAGTTGCGGGGACCAGCTCCAAATGGATGCCAGGCGAATGGGTGTTGCTTGGCACGCGCTTCCTTGGTGAATCTGTGATATAGACATGATAGAAATGCATTCAATTATTTACTATGAAAGGAGATCAACACGTTATGTATCATTTACCATCTTAACTTCTTTGTTGGAAACTTACTGGCTAACTTGTCGACAAACTTGGTCAGAGGCCTTTGCCCCTTCCCTTGCTAATCAATAATTGCAACGATCAAGCTTAAACTATCACCGTCTGAACGTGTATCCAGAGGATTTTTATAGAGAGGTGGCCAGAAGGTATAATCATTGGCCATAAAGACAGGGCAGTAATCATCTAAGGTGTAGCTAGTCTAGTCCTCAAGGACACAGTAACGCTCACTCTCAAGGCTAGAGCAACGCTTTTGGTCACTGCCACTGACCACAGAAAGAGAAATTCTAGACAAAAACAGAGCTCTTTAAAGTACCTGTCAGGATCAAACTTCTCGGGCTCGGGCCAATAGTCTGGGTCATGATGAATGGTGTAGGTTGGGATGAAGACTTGGGTTCCTTTCTCAATCACCGTCCCATTGTATTCAAAGGTTTCATTACACATCCGGTTGGATCTGTGCATAATGATATACAAACACGTTGTATGAAATGGAACTTCGAAAGTTATGTATAGGACAAAGTACCTACCATGTAGGCCTATAATACGTCACTTATAAGTCGTCTTAAAGTTGTAGGCTTGAGTATAATTACTGTTTTCGTCAGATAAACGGATGATTCCAACGTATTTGGGTCATTTGCAGTCCCATAACTGATTAAGAAAAATAGACACAAAAATAATAGATCGCAAGTGTCTTCTCCTTCCATTTAGTATGATCCTACATTCACTATGTCTCTTAACTTGATAAAATCATATGGTACTAAATATTTTGACAATGACAGTAACGTATCGGACAAAATAACTTGGACTTGCACCAAAAAAAAACCAGTCGTAATACTTCATGATAACATAATATTAGGGATCATTTTTATGAAGAGATTTATCTAAGAATCTGAGAGAAATTTGCTTGGAGGATCTTACGCGGCTGCAGGTGGATACATCCGGAGTGTCTCACAGACGACCTGATCCAGGTAGGGCATCTTTGCGATAGATGTATACCCGACGGAGTCACGAGAGGGTGTCACCTCGTCAATCTCATTGATAAGCTTCTCCTGGACATCAGGGTTCATAGCCAAGGCGTAAGCGATGAAACCAAGGAGTGTAGTGGTAGTTTCGGATCCAGCAGTAAAGAAGATCAGCACCTAATTGATGTGATAGCAAGCGAATAAATTGATACAAGAGAATCGGATTTATACTGAGATGGAGGGTCACATTCTTTATAATAAATAAGAATTAGGGCCTTTTATCATAATGGTATTACAAAAGATACCGCGTGCGAATAGTGCGTACAAGCATAATCATCGAGGGGTATAGGAGCATTCCATAGCTGCGACATTGTGGGATTAATGAACTTTTTGATAGGGCTGGGTCAACATAACTTTTGCGCTGGTACACTCCCGATCTCCTACCATGCCTACAACTTGTATGTCCGTTTCAAAACCGAAATATTGAACTAGGATCCTGACCATATCAACGTCTTACTTGTCCAAAGACCTCATTATCAGTCAGGGGAGCTTTATTGCCAAGACTCCTGGTGTGGTACTCGACGTCGTGGTGCTTGTCCAAGTCGGCATGGATGTCGTCGTCGTCTTCATCCTCAGGTTTGTAAACCTTGTTGACTGTTTCTTGCTTCTGGGCGTCGATCAGTAATTGCAAAAAATCAATTCTCTGCAATACAATTTTGCAAGTGGTGATATAAATAGAAACCACATTTAAGTATTGGGAATGGGCTTATCGATAAGAATAAAGGTTGGTTACTGTAAAATTCTGCCTTGACTTGAACTTCTGCCTAATGCACGTTTAGGTGAACAAGGCCATTTTTAATTTTCTGCTACTCTGTTTCTTCATGATTACACGAGTAGTTTAGTCAGGCCAAAGGAAATCAGTGAATTATGTTATTAATAATCATGTAGCTTCAGTGATATGTACATAATTATGGGAATTCTGTAAATTTTACTCGATAAAATAGATCTCATTTATTCACTCGTTCACGTTTTGAAAATGATATTAGAAGATGCCTGAATCTCTCTTGTCCACGAATCTAAACATGAATTGTCTGTTTTCATATTCATTTATTTACTTTCGAGTTAGGTCCAGATGGTGAGTTCTTTCTCATAGCGATAGCTTTCTTGTTGACATCCTTGAAAAAATCCAGCACTTCAGCAGGAATGAACATCGCAATCCGAAAGTAAGCCAGCAGTTTTCCCAACATGGGAATCAAAGCTTTCAAAAGGAAACGTGAAATAATATGTAAGGAAAAAGTTGTTGACAGATTCAACTGTATTTGCATTTTTCCCCCTAAATCATATAACCTTCCCTTACACTTCATATGACATGTTTCTAAGATATACTGCTGTAAGTTAATTAAATCTGTCGTGATGTTACAAAAAAAAGGTCCCAGCAGTTTGGGCAATGATGACTAACAGCCTGTAAGGTTTTGTTATGAATGACTCTTGGACTACCCCCTGTGCAATATTCTACACTCCCCCCACCCCCTACACACACACAAACACACACACACACACACACACGTTTACATGGCTTTACTTCCGAGGACAGTTATTGTTCCTCTATTGTTACTCGTCCTCGGACAGTCGACGGAATAAAGCACAAATTCATTGTTCGACGTTCGAGGACTATTGTCCGGCTTCCGAGGACCATTGTTGTCATGATTTTTTTTTTGTTCTCTGTCCGAAAATGTCCTCGGACATAATGCTAAACAAACGCACACAGACACACACACACATACTACAACTTCCTAAACCATTAAGTATCAAAGATAACACTTTTAAAAAAGTAGTGAAAGTAAGCTTTACCTCCGAGAATGAAGAGTGGGTTGGTGAGGTCAAACTGGAAAGCTTTCTTGGCGTTGGTCACGAATGGGTTAGCGGGATCCGACTGGGAATCGATGTCTAGTCCGAAAGCACAGCTTCCAACTGTATCCATGACGAACGACCCGAAGATCCTGCAAAAAGATAATTTTGAATTTTATTTTATACATGAAAGAAAAATGCGAGCAGTGTTAAGAAAATGATATCGCCTCTGTAGACATTTTATGTATATAGATAGATTTGTTTATTTTAATAGTGAACGATAATTTAAAGGAACTAAACTGTACGCCTGCCTGAATAAAAAAATGTAAGTCAGGCATAATAGATGTAGACCCTGCTAGAAGCTTCGGTAGATAGAGTTCTTTTTTTTTTCTTCCTTTTTTTTTTTTGGTGCTAATTCAGCGTACTGTAATAACCCAGTAAATGTTCACACCCTGTTATCTGTATATCCTTTTCTCATCATTTATTTATAAATATCATTCAAACCTGGTAAACATATTCAATATGTTTAAAGTAAACATAACTAATGTGAACACATTTCACTATGCATTTATGCAGGCCCCTGGGAGCCGGGGCGCTGGGGGTGCTACAGCACTCCCATAACTTTTTGAGGGGGTGCGCAACACCCCCTAGAAGGCCGAGGATGCTGGGGTGCTGTACGTAGCCAGCAAAATGCTGATGACCTTTTTTTTTTCTTGTCAGAGATTTTTGGAGGTAAAAGAGACCCCAAAAAGCTGCTTTCCAAGCAAATGCATCCCCCCAAATAAGTAACGAAATCGTTCCCAGGGTCCTGCATTTACGTCGCATGACCCAGTGGAAAATCATTGCCAAATCAATTATAACACTCACTGTTGGCATTCAATGTATCCTTTCTCTTTCTGTTTGATGCCGATGTGCTTCACAAGAGTGTCAGCATTGTTGTTGACAAGATGTGACATCTATAAATAAAGAGAGAATTAACAAATTAACAAACTACAACTCCTCGGACCCTCGCCTCCTTCCACCATGTTTTTGTGAATGTACATTTCATTTTGTATTTATTTGATTATGGGAAGGAAATTTGTACCGGATCGCATTTCTTAACTCACACTGACCCCTTATTCCATAAACTTAAAACGCTATAAAAATTCGACTTGAATACTGTCCAAGTAGCAGTCATAAAGTTCAAGTACATTAATAATCAGCTTCCACCATCCTTTGATAACATGTTTAAGTACGTTCATTCCCATCCTACTCGCATTTCTGGAAATTTCCATCTTACAAATCCCAAATTATCAATAACACACAAATCTGTAAGACATTCTGGTCCGGACATTTGGAATAATTTTCCCGATAACATAAAATCTTGTTCAACCATCTACTCCTTAAAAGCTACACTTAAACGAAAGATACTACAATCATACGTGCCCATGCTTTAAATTAGTATTTACTATTTCCACCCGCACCTGCAATTGCACTGCACCTACTTGATCACTCAGTTTTACCAAGAGAGTTATGTCGCCTAATCTTTTTTACGAGGCCGCCATCCATTTCCAGCCTAACCGCTGACGATGGCGGTCTCCTGCGTTCTAGATTACCTCTCTAGTTTATTGGAGAAAAATATTTACATAGGTCTATTTATATATTTCTTAATCTTGTTTGTATGCTTTGTCTTATGTTTATTGTATACTATTATTGTACATGATTTTTTTTTACTTATGTAATACTTATGTAAAAATTCGATTTATTGTATGTTATTAGAACGCAGAAATAAAAGCAAACAAACAGATAGATGTATTTTTAATCTGAATCTTTGAACCTGATTAAAACTATATTGATAATGTTGATTATCACTTTTCATTTCATCCTTCTCGGTCTTTTCTGCTCATTCTCCACTATTTCTCTCCTTTCCCCTACTCCCAACATCGTCGTCATCATCATCATCATCATCATCACCACACATTTGTTTTTATCATCATCACATCCCAAACACGTCATTATTTTTTTTAAATCGTCCAAGAAAAGAAACCTACTTGTTTCATCTTAGCTCCGCTGAATGATGGAGTTAGGATATTCCTGACTTCCCTCCAACGCTCGCCCTCGAGAATGGAAACCATTCCTTGTAGCTCCTCAGGAATCTGGGGGAAGCTCTGCAGGACAGGGAAGAGGACCCGACATCATTTTACCTTCATACGGCAATACTGCCCTTTGCTTTACCTTTCATTGCTATTGTTCGCTGTCACAGTTCCCCAGGGTGACTTACCAAAGCGCTTGTACCCGGTGGAAAAGGTGTTTTAATGTGCTACTTTTCTGTTAATCATATATCTACATTAACCCTTTATCACTATGGTTACGCGCAGAAGGTCAGTTTGAGAACAACCACAATTTTTTATGAACTTACTTGCAGTTGTTGAAACGGCACCCATGGAAACCAGTCTTGCCAGTTGTTGAGGTTTTATACAGTGCATGAATCAATTTATCAATCAATCAACCAACCAATACGTGCTGTAGGTTACTAATGATAACAATGTGAATATGGATTTTAAGAAATGCGTACTACAATAAACAAATCTTACAACAAAAACAAAAACACAGCTTGTTCTACATGTATATTGATGTTACCCATGTTAGCTAGTTAATACAATATGACGATAAGCATTTTTTTTTAATTTAAAATTTAATTTACTTAAAAATCGTGTTGATATGTTAGCGTGACCAGGGCAGCTATACCTCTATGAATGAATATTGTGTCAAACGCCCCCCCCCCCCCCCCTATTACGATCGAGTATCATCAGTATATATATCATCAGCTGACTTACGATTCTGTTGTGGAAATTGTTGAAGCTCTTGACCGTGATGTGACGTAGCAATTCAGGATCACCAACAACAAGAACTGGGTCACGAAATGAGTAAACCCTGAAGAAAAGCAAATGACGTACTTAATCTTAGTCACACTGCCCAAACCGAACGATTCCTGGCCAGTTTGTTTTCGTTCTGTGATTGGTCATGTGGGTGTGACTATGGTATTAAGGTGAACCTGATACATTTCGGGATGCAGGAAATAGACCGGGGGGGGGGGGGGGGGGTTCACAAAGAATTAAGTTTGACTTAAATGCATGCGTAAGTGCCAATGCACAAAAGGTATTAAACGCGTAATCCCATTGGTAGATTACCCAAAAGCGCGCGTCCCTGAGCATGATCTCACCAATGCGGTGACGTGTCATATACCGCACGCAACTAGGAATTTAAGTGGGACTTTTAGTCAAACTTAACTCTTTGTGAAACACCCCCAGGGGCCTGTAACAAAAAGAGATAAAGCAATCTTACGATATATTGATATCAATCGTAAGTCTATGGCAAACCATGTACAGAAGAGTTACAATTGATTGTAAGATTGATTGTATCCCTTTTATATTACAGGGCCCAGTACAACTTGCAATGAGTCTAACTGTACAGGACACAGGGTTAGACCATGCATATAATGTCTTAACTCCCAGCCTGAATAAAGACTCCGCTGCCCCCCCCCCCCCTTCGGCCCTCCTCCTTTGCTTTGTCTATGAAATTATGAATACGCCACAGACATGACATTATATTCTAACAACCTCCTATATTTCCATAACTGGAATTGTGTGGAATTGTTTCCATTTGTGATCGATATTAACACAAATAATTAGAGAGAATAAAGAACCTAAGGTTCGAACGTCATTACAGTCAGATAAGTGATTGCATGCCTGTGCTCTATTAAATTATAACATTACAATCATTTATATATTTGATGTTTGTAGGGGTGGAGTGTGTTTCTTTCTTCACTCAGAAGTTTGTGGAGGGGTTGTGATGTAGATTATTTTTGGGGTAACCTCCCTAGTGATAATGGCGGCTATTCATAAGGACCACTTATTCATAACGCGTGACTAAATGAATAGCGTTTTTGTACGAATAGAGGTCTTTCTGTATAGCGAGCACACCATAGACAAATTACCTCGCTATTCATAAGGACATCTATTCATAAGGACCACTATTCATAACTACTCATAAGGACCGTTAAATGAATAGCGGTTTTCTATGAATTAGCGAGCGGACCCCGATCCCCCCCCCCCCCCCTTCCTACTTACCCATAAACCTTGCCGTATTTCTTGTTCAGTTCGATGAAAACCTCTGGTATTCCCTGTTGATATAAGATTTCAGGCGATTTAAATGTATTTGTAAATGAACATGCATGAACAGAGGGTGAGCCCTATTGTTAGCACTGCCCCCCCCCCCCCCCCAAATCATCCCGGAGGGAATATGCCCTGGGATATGATATCTTGGAGAAGATGATGGGTCGTTACTATATCATTACCGAATATTCTAGCAAATGCATTCGTTATTCATTGAGGACAACAGTTCTATTCATTATGTACACTGAGGCAGTGCTAACTTCATATTGAGGGAACTTGAACAATAGAATCGTACTCCGAGCTGACATCCATCGCCACACAATCAAAACCGATTTTCAATCCCGTTAACTTCCAGATAGTACACGGTTTCATCGAAATGCTGTTAAATGTGATAAAATAGACTATGGTTTGATTGAGATGAAACATGAAACAGCCCCAAAACACACAAGTCGATGAAGGTCCTTATATTATTTCTTAATTTTAGGGGTGGTTTGAGAATACAACTCTCTTTTTCTTCCCCATTCACTTCCTCTCCACCCCTCTCTCTCTCTTCTATACGCGAAGGCTTCGCAACACAGCTTAAATCAGTCGGTAGCACGAAATCGAACCAATTATTTATTTTATTATTACATTCTTAGTATAACGAAACTTTTTTTAATGCCCTTATTTTTATTTTTTAATTTTTGTTGTCATGATTTTAGAAAATATCACTATTACACTCACCCTGGTAAAGAGAGGGTTATCAAATAGGGGTAAAGCTGGCTCGTGGGGCACTCCACGACGTTTCCAATAGGTATGACACCAGTAGTCAAATCTATGCAAAGATAACGTATGAAGATTAAAAAAAAAGTTTCTTTCAATCCTGTGTCTTACACATCATTTCTATAAATTGCATTTCACCTGACCACTTCAAAAAAGATCTAAAAGATTCCTCTAATTCCAGTCTACTTTGTTTTAGATTAAGATATCCGATACAGCGCCTCGTATAATAGCAAAGGCGCTAATGTAAATTCAATTATCTTTATTACTATTACTAATTATTTGCAATATAAAAATAATGTGTTTGATGCATCACAATTTTAAAGCTTCGAAACTTTTTATCCTTTAGTTGATTTCCCTCTGACTTTCACTAGTCATATATTTTTTTTTCTTGCTTCCTCTCATTTTTCTGCCTTTATTTAGGACAACTTGATACCAGGATGGAATTCCCCTCTAATATGTCTCCAAAAGATTACTGGCTTTCTATCGTTTCTGCTTTTATTCAAGCCAACCTGGAGCCAGAGTATACTTCCCCTTCTTAGTGTCTCAAAAAGAGAAGGATAAGAATAGACTTGAACCTAAAACGTTCGTTGAGATTTCGATAAATCCTCTTGCTACGATAAGAGGAAATGCATGTATGTCAATAGGAAGTTTCAAAGGTTATACTGATTATCTTAAACATATTTGTTAAAACAATATACACATTGCAAAATGGTAGTCGTTGTAGTCGCAAGACTTACTTTGATGAAATACTGAGCGCGTATGGGTCAAACATCGTATAGCGTGAAAAAATTATACTATATCTTTTTTTTTCACTTTGATTTAGAAAATATTGAACATTATTAAACTCAAATAAACGAAAGTAATTGGAAGGATTTTACGAGGATTCTTTTTAACTGAAAACACATTTTCACGAAGGTGTGAATGTATTCTGATCTGTACGTAATAAACTCTGATTCCACGTATTACGCCTAACATGTACATCAGTGAATTACTTACATCACGTATAGGATGAAGAAACCAAGGGTGATCAGGGCCAGGAGCCATGTCAATGACATCGAGATTCCCATTACCTCAACCTCCATTTCTACTTCGATTTGGATCCAGTTGCTCGTAAAGTGATCTAAGGCCTTCTCTCAAACTGCTGCGATATGACGCATTGATCATAACTATTTGTTTTATATAGTTTACATACTGCCAGTGTAGGCTGCATACACAAACCCTGTGTTCAATTTAGGTCTGTGGGGCTCTCGCCAGTAACAGGCTACGACGTGTCATTGTTTATTGTTTTTATATAAATATTATCATAATATTATTATATCATTCTATTTGTAACATTAAGGTAAATTAACATCAGGATATAATATACCTCAGAAAAGTTCGAATGTGTCATGTATAGAGTCTGAGTTCATAGACTATTTCCATGGGTCGAAGTACAACCAGTAGAGTCTGACGACATTATTGACACTATTTCAGAGATTTCCAAAAAAGGAAATCGCACTCTGTTGAAATATCAAAGGAAACTTTCAATGCCGAAGATCGACACGAGAACCTTCTACCTTTGTCGTAAAATGACCTCTCTTTGACAGCTTATAACGACGTAGTTATATTCGAAATGGTTGGGCAAAGGCTTCGGCCTAGTACCTCGGATAGAGCCAACAGCCAGATGTAAAATGCTTTCTACCCTTCCATGAAATGTTGTTTTGCTTAGCTTTCCAGTGATTAATTACTTGATGTAAGAAATCTGTAGTTTTAACTGATTACATTTGAACAGTTCATGCACAATATATTCTGGCAATATGATTTACGTCTGTAAAATCAGTTGACACATTACGACGTCGTTTTATAGGATCCAGGAATAAGTCAGGGGCCAACATCTCATTACACTGTAGAAAAAATAACTAAAACTACAGGTTTTTGGGCCCTTGAAATTACACTTTATTGTCTTTCAATTTTCTTTTTTCCTGTAAAGCAACAGCAAGTTTGTTGGTTAACCAGAAATCAGCATAATTATAATTATAATCGCCCGACATAAGTTTTATATAATTTTATTGTAAATATGCTGATTTCCGTTAAAAAAAAAGCACTGTGGAAAAACGGGCATTCCCAGCATCCTGACTGCCAGGAAATCCAAACCCATTCCAAACCGACCGATACTTGGAGATTCAATTTTTATAGATGTGATAATAAAGAATCCCTTCCTTGTATGAAAATAAGTTACAATAATGATGATTTTACATGTTCCATATGGAGTCAAACCATGTTTTACATTATTGAAGCAAAAAAATGAAATATATGATATTTCATATAATAAAATACATAAGGAAAAGTGGGTGCTTGACATCATCGGTTCACTCATTTGTTATGCTATGCATATCACTGTTTCATGAAATAATGCAAAACTTCAAAATGCCATAACTTTCTTATTTTACATCCGATTTCAGTGAAATTTTCACTGTTATGCTTGTTTAATTTTAGTCTGTTTATTCAAATCAACTTTATATTAGGGTGGACTTTGCCTTTAACACAGTTTTCAGAATACCAAATTAGAGTTATGTTAGACGTGTATTGAGGTTTGGGACTTAACATAGAAGTTAACATAAAAGTTAACATAGTTTTAAGAATATGGCCCCTGATTCGAAATATGACTAGAAATAGCTGCCATTTTCTGGCAAACCATTCACGCCACTTGGGGTGTAGTCCCATGTACCAATTTCTGTGTGCAGTAGATGTGCTTTTTCAGTGAGATTGGGTCAATTTCTTACATATTTTGATGATTCCAAAACATCACAGTATAAAACAATTCTCATGTAGACATGGTCAACCTTTCCCAATTCCTTTGAGACAGTTTATGTCACAATGTAGTTGCATGACCAGAACTCCATTTTTATCTTTAACAGCTTGATGTTTATTTCGTTGCATGCAGTTGAACACTTTGAACAAAGTGACGACTCTCTCTTCAACGTCATTTTCCGATTCTGTAGTACTAAACATATGTTTAAATACAATTCTAACAATCTTAATAAGAAAGCTTCGGGTATCATTAATGGTATATTAAACAAGAACCTAAAACCTTCCCAAATCACTCAGCTTAAACGATGGCTTAATAGACATCAAATATTAGATATAACATTAAGCATCTTTAAATATATTTACATCTTTAAGGAAATTTTTATAGTTGGAGCCAAGACAGGTGCAAAAATTTCATGTTCTAATAAACTATATGAATTACATGAGTTGATCAACATTATAATTAAACCTTTTTTTTTTAATCCTACTTTTAAAACGAAATTATCAAAGATTTTAAATATTTGAAGAATAAATAGTATCAGCATCGATTAGTCAACACATACTGTAGTAAAGAGGTCTGCTGTAGCTCGCCCTAGATGAAGATTATTAACTTGTCACTTATAACTGGCAAAGTCCAAAAAAACCCTTAAAATTGCAACAATTGTTGCAGTATTCAAAACGGGTAATTCCAATGATATATTAAACTATCGCCCTATTTCTGTAGTATCATGCTGTTTTTTGTGTGTTTTTGTTGTGTTTTTTTTTCGGTTTTGTTTTTTGTTGAAAATTTATTTAGTAAAAAAATAGTTTATATACTGGTACGTTTGGATAAATTTGTGGGAACAATATTAGTCCAATTGTATTCGATGATATTATCAAGCTAGATTTTAATGTTCGTTCCCATTTCACTCGTAATTCTGTGTAACTTCGCCCTCCAAAGGTTAGTTCTTTAGACGTACAATCACTTCTCTATATTGGCCCCAAATTTTTAAACCAATCAGAATATCACCTCATTTTCTGTTTTTAAACGCATGCTGAAACAAGATTTCATTAATAAGTACCATGTATCTACATACACCTAATGCACTCTGATAATTACATTAAAAACAAACAAACAAACACGTTCTTCTTCATGTTTGATGAGGGGGTTCTCTGAATAGTGTATGTGAAAATGTATTTGTAGTGTATGTATATGTTACTTTTTTTTTCTTCTTGTTGTTTTGCTTCGTTGATAATTATACTCTGTTCGATGCCTTCTAATGTAGAAGAAGGGAGGTGGAATAGAGAGCCTTCTCTCAACTCGCTATGTTTGTATGTAGGCGTATACGCGTGTGGGCGTGTATTCGTATGTAGTGATGTGTGTAGGCGGAATAGTAAGGGTGGGTGTTTTTGTGTGTTAAAAAAAATCAAAACAACAACTTTTTTTTTTCAATCCATTCTGGCGTGGGGGAAGATCTGAATTCGAAGTCCTTATAAACTGCAGAGATCGATGTGTAGAGGTAAAAACAAGATTAAACATGCCAGTGCGAAGACTTGGAGGAGTGAGAGGTATTGAACGAAAATTAAATAGTATTAAATGTAAACGAAGGACAAGGCGTTTCCAACATATGCATGACCACCATGACCACGCATGACTAGTAGTATTTGCTAAAATATATACTTGAAGTGTTTGAGATTTCACCATTGATTAAGCCGCCAAACTTGTTACATTTGACTATGTCAGACAGTGTCAGAAAGGCCACATTTTTCGACGTTTCAAAGCAAATTTATTCCTAATGCTAAGCGTGCGTGACGTGAAAACCTTTTGTCATACCTGGATATTAATGATATAATGCTATATTTCGCTCCCTTTAGGGCTTAGGGTGTAACAAATGGTATTCTAAGCATCTGTTTATCATTACCCTTGCCGGCAACAAGAGGAAAAGAAAAAAATGACACGTTAAAATGAGGTAAAGCGGAGTATTATTCCATTCACACCCCCAAGCTTACTCCAAACCTACAGACAATCCAGTAACACACACACACACATATGAAACACTTGACCGATCTCGGTGTAACGTGTTAGTGTTGGAGCTTTTTGTTGTTGTTTTTTGGGGTGAGTTTTGTTTTGTTTTGTATTTTGTTGTTGTTTTTGGTCTATTACCGGTAAAATGTCGGTCTCGGCGTTTTGACTAGGGTGTGGGAAGGCCTACAAGAGAAGAAGGAAAGTAATATAAAGAGTAGCAATGGAAAATCATCAAGGAGCACAGGAAGTACGTAAAGAATGGAAAGAAAAAAAGGTATATTGGTGAAAACTCAGACTAAAATATAAACTGCACTTGTTGTTATACAACTCTGTCTCTCTTTGTCCCTCTCCCTATTTCCATCTCTGTCCCCCTCCCCCTTTTCAATCCCCATCTCTCTCTCTCTCTCTCTCTTATTATCTCTCTCCCATCCCTCCTCTTTATCTCTCTCTCTCTTCCTCTCTCGTTTCATCCTCGTTGTTTTTAATTTTGTTCAAACAGAACACGTTATAACATTTACAGGATAAAACTAGGAAAAGCTTTTGTTTTGGTGCAAAAGGCAAATGTAATCTCAATCATTCTGATCTAATGCTGCAGCATTTGCAAAAGGAAATTTATCTCTCTTTTCATCAAAATATATAACCATTATGATTGTACATAAGTATACAAAACAACCTACACTAATTGGGTTGCATACTATTTTCCTATTCTGTCTCCGATATATATGTACTTCTTTTAAATCCTGATGTACATGAGAATTATTTCGAACTCGGAAAAAACGTCTCGTAGACAGCAAAAATGCAACGAAAATGAAACTGGGTGAAATATTTCTTGTTAAAAAATAAGAAATGAAAACATTACTCGATCGCGACAATAAAGACTAAAAAAATATATTGACAGCTTGGAAAAACGAAGAAACAAATTTGTAATTTGACAGATCTTATCAGGTCTATACCAATTTCATTTTTATAAGTAGGCCTATGACTTTTAATGGCAATTTCAACTGGCGATCTCTACAATATGCGAATGTAATCTCAACGTTTCAGATCTTAAAGTTATATTTAGTATCTTGCTTATGATATGTCATAAAAATTCTATTCTAACAGAGGAACAGCTGTGGAGATCGTGGACAAAATATATTTCAAACTTAAAACAGAGCACACAACAAATGTTATATAATTTGATAACAAAAGGCAACTCGACATTGTATTCAAAACAAGGAATATCTCCTGTATCAAAAATCTTATTTCCATTGATCAAAAACTGTTATAATATTAATAGTACTAATATCAAATTGTTATATGCATATTTCTCTTAATATGTGCCTGATGTATGATCATAATTCTATATTGTCATTTATTTCTTTTCTTTGTGCATGATTAATGTCACGCTTTTCTTGAAATAATTAAAAATATGCATTTTGGGCCACGGACAGTAATCATTTTTATCAAGCCATTTTATCTACATAAAATGAATTTACAAGTAGCTAATGATTTTGAGCTATTCGTAGTGTATTCATTCACATGGATAATAAGCTAATTATAGACTTAAAGTCATCCAAAATGATAGCTTCATAGAAATACCACTATTATATGCACAGCTCTAACTTTCACCTAGTCATATGAAATATACATGTACAGGTGATGTGGTCTATTCTCTGGACTACAGCAGCATTAACGTCCTTTCTCAAGGCAATAATCTACATTCACCACACTCGGCCCAAGTGTAGTAAGTGGGTGCCTGGTAGGATTTATTTCTTGAAAACACCGAGCGCTACGGTTGCCAAAGCTTAAGCTAAAGGGTAATAATATCCAAAGGGTCCTTGGAAGCGAATAAAGACATAATGTGATAAGCGCTATACAGGAACGGAATATTATTATATGCATGTTTAGCCCTACGGAATGCTATTTCATATATTATTTAAGTACTGCTACATCAAAACATATAGACGTTTGTGATAACTTCACTTTTGCTAAAAATTATTTCCCAAACGAAGAAACGAACACTTTTTGAAAATTTGGATATCAAACTTTGAAACTCACCTGGGTCTTTTTTTTTACAATGTAAATCACATTATAGTAGGCCTGTATTTCATTATTTGCAATATAGTTCATTAAGTACAGTTATTATAAATCTATACAGATCTACTGTTAATTTTGTATGATTTGAAAAAAAATTCAAGTTTTATATTTCATATTTGGACTTGTGAACTAATGAAGTTTCATTCCAATAGGCCTACTATACGAAAGAAATAAAATTTGATGGAATACGATCCACATTCAGGCAACCGCGTCAACCCTCGGTACAGCTTTGAGTGTCACCCCATTGGGTGGGGTCAGAAAACCGGTTTTAGCGAACTTTGGAGGAATCTGAGAGCACAGAGTTTCAAAGAGAGAATAAACATGATAAAGACAAAGGAACATAATTAGCATACAAATAAAAGACGAACATTTAACTTCTTGAATTAATTAGAATATGATCATGCTCAAGCATCTCGATTATCCTTCTCGATCTTCACCAATATTTTTAGTTCATCATCATCTTGATCATGGTGTATAGATTAATTTTTATAGATTTTCACTTATAAAGTAGAAAAACTAGTTTACATTGCCTTTTTTGCATATCAAGTATTCTTCTTTATACGATAAATGGCAGAAATATTATTATTACGACAATCGAGGTATAGTAGGGTAAAGTTCAGGTAAGAGCAGAATGACCATCTTGTGATTATTACTACAGAGCTATCAAACCCCGACTCTCACCAACTTGGTTCGAGAGACTGAAAAAAATGGGGCACATTTATTCGAGCTTTTTTTTTTGCGTATCTCGTAACGGATGTGGGAGGTCTTGTGTGCGCGTGTGTATGTGTCTCTAACAATAAAAAAGAGGTACCATTTCATTTTTTTAACCTGACTGCAACTGAATTGGTCAAACTCTGTATACAGATTCCTCTTCTTATTACCTCTGTTTGTGCGCATGTCTCGAACCTGTAGTTCTGGAGTACACGAACCACGGCCATCTTGGTTTCCATTAGAGCGAATCGCATCCCGATGCAGTTGCGAGGACCAGCTCCGAACGGGAGCCATGCAAATGGGTGTTGATTGGCCCGCTCTGCCTTAGTAAACCCTTAGTAAACCTGAATATATTACAGACAGATTATGAATAAAATCCTGTGGATTTGACTTTTGGAAACATCATGTAACTTTCATAAATTATATTAATATCTAAAAGTACTTCATTCATATTACTAAAATACTCCAATGACAAAGCTTTACTCTTTCATTGGAGTATTTTAGTAATATGAAAGTACTTTTTATAGATATGATTTTCTAAAAAAAAACAACTAACTTTATGAGCAAAATGTGCAACATCTTTTTTTTCACACCACAAGTAGATTTTATTTTATTTTTTATTGGTAGTAATGAATGGAACACAGATTGCTGATAATAGTCATTGGATAATGAAAGCATATCTATTTCTGGAGTTATTGCCAATTTTATGATTTCGGGCAAGTGAAAACTTTCCGTGGAATTGTGCACGTGTTATTTTTAGGAGTAAAACGCATTTTGGAATCGCAGACCGAGTTGCACAACTGGAATTAATATTAACCTACATTCGTTTACTTGGTCAAATTTTATTCATCGAAATGGCCATATTAGTAATGTTGTCGTGTAAAGTACCTAAACTAGGAAAAAGAATCTGCACACCGCATAAAACAAAATAAGTTTTAAAAGGTACAATAATGGAAGTGTGGGAATTATTACCGATCCGGATCGAACTTTTCAGGCTCGGGCCAGTAGTCTGGGTCACGCTGAATGGTGTAGGTTGGGATTAAAACTTGAACTCCCTTCTCAATCACCCTCCCATTGTATTCAAATGTTTCATTACACATCCTGTTGGATCTGTGCATAGTGGAAAAACAAAACTGTAAGTTATTACCTTGACGTGGTGAAGTAAACCATGGTGTTGGTCAGGTCATAACTTAGAAGTAGCCTACGTGCCTTTAGTCATATAAGTCGCAGGAAAGGTAGCAGTTGTGTGGAAAGGGTAACCACAGCAATAGTTGTAATAAAAGCGGACGGACATTTGTGCTGGAGTTTCTCGTTCTGATCATTACTTGTAACGATTTTGATCAAAGTACGGACAATAAGCTGGATGGAGAGGAGAAAATGTCTTACACGGCTGCAGGTGGGTATAGACGCAGGGTCTCGCATACCACTTGATCCAGGTATTGCATGGAGGCGATTGAGGTGTACCCAACAGAGTCGCGAGAGGGCGTCACACTGTCTACCTCAAGGATAAGCTTCTCTTGGACTTCGGGGTTCATTGCCAAGGCGTAGAAGATGAACCCCAGCAGTGTTGTGGTTGTCTCAGATCCAGCAGTAAAGAAGATTAGCACCTGAAATATGTATCACGAAAAACTTGAGATATATACATGTTGATATTTCATGTACTGGCATTGACGTAGGCAAAGACAAAGAAAATTAATGTTAATGTATTGTAGCCAGTAATTTTGATGTTTTATTTTCTTAAATTTTCGACGCTCCCTGGCGTCTTCTTCCGGAGAACGATAAATTATAAGTTTCATGCAAATAATTGAAATAGTTTTAGTGCGCGCATCCTCGATCAGATATAGGTTCCCTGATAGCAGAAAGTGGTAAAAATTACGTGATATTTACGTCGTGGTTTTCGTCTTTTTTACGTCCTGTAATTACGTCAATAAGACGACAACTTGCACCAACGCAAGACGTCAAGAGGACGTCTTATTTTGACGTCATCTGTACACTGTAAAAACTGAAGTGCTGTATATAGCACTTTTTGAGGGCATGCATAGGGACTGCACTCAGAGTGCTATTGAATGCACACCGCGTGCTATTTCAGCACTTTAACGGGAGCTGGACCGGCTCCTTAAACTGCTAAACATTCATTAAAATTATTTGGGCGAGCTTCGAACCAGGGTCCGCTGATCGAGAATTGCTGGCATTACCGCTAGACTAACTCACATTGTACGATTTAGAGCAGATCATATTGTTACATAGTGAATTTACGACACCACATAGTTCATGTTATCTACTTGAATCCCATGACTAAACTGGATTGCAAGAAGCATTCGTTAGTCCATCGGTAACGTCAGCGCCTCTCAATCAGCGGAACCTGGTTCGAGGCTCGCCACGGTCACATTTTTTTTTGCTGGTAAATTAGCACACTACAAGTGCTATAAACACCATTTCAGGTGCAGTCACTATACATGCCCCTAAAAGTAGCACTTTAGTTTTTACAGTGTACAAGACGTAGAGATGACGTCAAAATAAGACGTCCTCTTGACGTCTTGCGTTGGTGCAAGTTGTCGTCTTATTGACGTAATTACAGGACGTAAAAAAGACGAAAACCGCGACGTAAATATCACGTCATTTTTAACACTTTCTGCTATCAGGGAAGAGGAATGAAGACGTAGAGATGACGTCAAAATAAGACGTCCTCTTGACGTCTTGCGTTGCTGCAAGTTGTCGTCTTATTGACGTAATTACAGGACGTAAAAAAGACGAAAACCACGACGTAAATATCAGGGTTGCTTAGAAAACATCTCTCTAAAAAAATAAGAGATCTCAGATTCGGTTTGCCTACGCATGAGGGGGCTTGTGTGTCCAATTAGTGTTAGTTACCCTGTATCTTATAAGAGGGCAACTGTTCCAGTTTCAGTCTTAAGCTTTCAATCTTCACATGCCCTCCATGCTTTTTAGGTTCTGCCAATGGAGGTCAAACAATATCTAGTCTCTTCATTCTGTTGAAATGCCAAAGAGAAAAATGTCATCGAATTCTGAAATCTTTATCGTAATCCTTTGAATTCACGCCCTCGACTTTAAATATCTGAGTTGCAGAAGCAGCCCGATCCTTCCCAACCCTTTTACCTGTCCAAACACTTCATCATCAGTCAAGGGAGCCCTCTTGCCCAGATTCCTGGTGTGGTACTGGACATCGTGGTGCTTGTCCAAATCGGCATGTATGTCATTTTCTTCGTCGTCTTCAGGTTTGTAAACCTTGTCGACTGTTTCTTGCTTCTGGGCGTCGATTAGCAATTGAAGGAAATCATTCCTCTGAATTAAAAAATGTAGACGTATGACAATGTGTAAAAGAAGTCGCGGTAATTGTAGGGAACTGTTTGCATTTCAAACACTTGAACGCTTCCTCGGCATTAAAAAATTGAAGTATTGCAAAGTATAGAAGAAGTTTTAAGGATTTAAAGAATTGTAACACCTAACATGTCTATTAAGGCTGGATAGACTTCTATTCATTAGAATAATGTGTAGTTGGTTCAAAGGGTGAACACAAATAAATCAGTTCATTTCATCTTGAACAAGATAAGCAACTTCCGGTTCAAGTTGAAAATTGCATTTAGCAACAGCTTCCGATCGATCACTGCGAAAGAAAACAAAGGGGGAAAGGGTTATCGAATTTTTCATGTGATTTCATGCCTTTTTGTGTTCGCAAATTGCTGCAAATGGAGGGCACATTTCTTTTACATTTCTGTACGTATTGTGTACTTAAGATATGGCAGATTAGGTTTTGCAGGGGCATATGGCCCAGTGCCCCCATGCCCCCCACCACCACCAGACCCACCTTGGCAAACCAAATAACTTACTTTAGAATTAGATCCAGATGACGCGTTTTTCTGATGGCGACAACTTTTTTGTTGACGTCTTTGAAGAAATCCAGCACATCAGCAGAGATCAACATTGCAATCCTAAAACGTCCCATGAGTCTCCCCAATGCAGGGATCAAACGCCTCATGTCGCCTTCTCAACCCAACCAAGACCGAAATTGGATCCGTGAGCAAGCAAATACTTGACAGAATAAACAAAGATCTCAACAACAAGACAGACGTCAACCAATGGAAGAACACATCCTCTGTCATCAACTGGTTTGCCAACATCCAAGATAAGCACCAATGCTCCTTTCTACAATTTGACATTGTGAGTTTCTATCCATCCATCACCCAACGCCTCCTCTCCAGTGCCTTGCAATTAGCCCGGTCCCACACACCAATCAGCGATGATGAAATCGACATCATAATGCACTGCAGAAAGTCCATACTCTTTGACAACAGCGGCCCATGGCAAAAGAAATCTGACACAAATGACCTCTTCGACGTCCCCATGGGCAGCTTCGACGGCGCAGAAGTGTGCGAGCTCGTTGGCACCTACATGCTAAACAACCTGCCAGACAACTTCCGGTCTGGTGTCTTCGGCCTTTACAGAGATGACGGTCTCGCCATCTTCCGCATCAACATTGTTATTACGTAAATTACCAAACGAAAATGCTTTTAAAGTCGTTCACCAATCGGCAAAAACACGACTCAGTGTTGGGTACCTCGAGATCGATCTTGATCTCGAGACTAGTTTCGAGATCGGCATCAGTAACCTCGATCTTGAGCTGCGGATCTTGATCTGGATCTGGATCTCAGACTGTCTGATCTTGATCTTGATCTCGGACCCTCTGGTCTTGGACCCAACACCGTTGTATATGTTAGGTCTGTAATGATCCGTTTTTGTAATTTTTGTACTCTTCTCAATACCTTTATCTTTGTATTCTTATTTTGATATATTCATTGAATCGATATGTATCATATCTGCTTATTTTGAATCAAATCAAGTCAATTAAAACCATAAATTGGTTCCTGTTGTATATCAAAGACGATTCCATTTTATTATTAAAATATTTCCCATTATTGATAAGGTGTAAATATATTCCACAGCACTTCCTTTTGCTCATCAACCATGCCAATTTTGTTTTGCTCTGGTTTACTTTTTTGTATCATTGTTCATCATTATCATCTATTCCCGACTTTTCATATTGTTACTGGATCTTATCATGCAAAAACAATTGGAAAATTGGAAGGGAAGGAGTGCATTGTTAAATCCATTTCTTTTATTGCGAACATGCTTGTCTATTAATGAATTCGAATTCCTTTCCAAAATGTTCGCGATTCAGAGCTCCAGTGAATTTGAATGTTCATTGGGTCAACTTCAAATTTGAATGCTCCTATGAAAATGCATGATGAAAATATGCTATCGCTTGCCCTAAAAATCAATCGAATGCTCCTTTTAGGCAACTGAATGTTGATCTTGATGAGCATTCAAATCCATATCAGTTCGGCTGATCCTTTGATGAATTTGATCGGGAAAATATGTAAGATCTTAGGTATGGCAACACTTCAAGCGTCCAGCTTATATTGCCAGACCTCTGTGTGTTTCTATTTTCAAAGTTTGTATGTATGAAACTGATTATTGTGAAACATGCAGGAATAAATAAATAAATAAAAATAAATAAAAAATAATAATAATAATAAAAAATAGCTAGGCAGCATTTTTAAGGTCTGTGAAGTTGTTTTGATATTCGTTATTCGATATTTATTTGATATTCATTTGATATTCATTTGAAATTAAAAAATGCCTAAAATCGGATGACCTTGACCTCGACCCCTCAAGGTCACGGTCAAAAATGGCGCCAAAATAAATACTAGCTTTTTGACGAACTGAAAGTGGCCCAAAATCGAAAATATTTCGACCACTGCCTGGTGCCCACGGTCCCCGATCTGACGCCATGGTGAACTTGACCATGACCCCTCAAGGTCACGGTCCAAAATGGCGCCAAAAATGAATACTATCTTTTTGACAAACTGAAAGTGGCCCAAAATCGAAAATTTTTTCGACCCTGCCTGGCGCCCACGGTCCCCGATCTGATGCCATGATGACCGTGAATTTGAGGGGTCACTTTCAGTTCGTCAAAAAGCTAGTATTCATTTTTGGCGCCATTTTTGTCCGAGGTAATTCTCCAAAGGACATTGTTTGAGGATATAATAATGGTGTTGTCTTAGAATCCATTAACTACAGCAAAGACTGGAATGATAAACATTTATTGAATCTATTTTTAAATCCCAAAACAGCAAGAAATGAATGATATAGAAAGTGATGTTTTTAGAATGATGACATATACTCACCCATATACTTTGCCGTGCTTTTCCCTCATTTTGTTTAAAGCCTGAACAACGCCCTGTTGATGGTAAACATGATTATTCAAAAATAATCATGACAGTATAGCTAGGAGCGGAATAACTAGGCAAATAAATGTGCTCATTATGTAGGGAGGATATTGGCCTACTTTTTCATGATGGTTTTAAATGAATGAAAGTTAAGTGAAAAGGGACAAATTATTATAAACACTACAGTTTTCCTATGATGGCATTACATGCTGTCGTAGAGACAAAAATTCCTCAGGCCCTTCTTCCCCTACGGCTATCAAAACCGTGCCCAGAAGCCCATATTAAGTATGCTACAGTTGCTATGAAGGAATAATTAAGTGATATCGTTGAGACAACAGCCTCCATCCCCCATACCCCTCCCCACCACACTCCACGGCTATCCACAGCTTTGCCCCCCCCCCCCCCCGCTATCAATCAAAATTGTGTCCGTATTGTGTCCTATCATGCTATCATCACTCCTTGATCATCGAGATTTCCCGAGGAAGGCGGGAAGATATCATTTCCCGGGAATACCTCGATTAGAGGCTGTGTACACCTACAACCTACTATAAATGTATTGCGGGCATAAAATATGATACACTGTATATTAATTTTTTAGAGTCGGCGAAACTTTTCTCGGAACCTATTTCTTCCATAAATATATTGGTCAATTGTCTATTTCCTTGCGGAATCACAAATGTTAAGGTTGGTCTCCTAAATTTCGCATTAACAATCACTAGAAAGTAGAAACCTATTTCTTTTTGCCTTTCCAGTAGTTATTACCTTTGACTATCCGGCTTTAGCTTATTTTGCCAAATACCAGATCTCATTTCAGCATTTTATGGCATTTCAAGTCACAAAAAAGTGCAACCAGTTTTAGCCATCCAAAGCTACGATATGATTTTTTTTTTCTTTTTTTCTTTTTTCTTCATGTTATGATAATGTAGTGATTTGCAACATGTGTACAAACTTCGGCGAAGACTCTCATGTTGGCAATAATTGGTAGAGGTTTCTCGTAGGGCACTCCTCGACGCTTCCAGTACGTATGAGCCCAGTGGTCATATCTACCCACCAAAACAGCAAAATCATTTTCAATTATTCATTTACTTGTATGGTATCATGATTGCCAAATAATGGGAAACGTATTAGCCTATACATGTACAGCGTGAGTCAATAAAAAGCAAACTCATATCCGAGCCCCAATGTTTTCAAAACAAAGCAAACTCACTGAAATTTATTATATGGTATGATAGTTTATGATGTCTTCTTTAGTTTGATAGGCTGCTCACAAAAATGCGATCATGGATGACTGAGCACTGGCCATTTAAAGAAAAAAGAACATGTCAAAATCATCTTTGCCCAAGTTTGGCTGAATGGTGTTCAGGAGTTACTTTCATTATTTATGAGTGCATTCAACCGAATGGACACCATTCAACATGTTCAACAAACCTTATGGACTACCCATTGTATTCAAAACTTGAGCATGGCAAATTTGACCTGAATCAGGAACAAAATGTTACCGTTCTGCTGTCAATGGTCGGATTTTATTGGTCAAGATGTCAAATTAAATGAAACGTGATAGGCTACAATGGGAATGTCATTGATTAAATATATAATTATGTACTGCTTGCAACGGTATTTAGGGTTGAATCCGGGGGGGGGGTGTATTGACCCATACTATATAATAATATATTTTAGGTCATGGTCATAACTATTTGTGCGGAAAGCAACAATACAATTTTCTTTTGACAGAAATTTCTCTGTAGTCCTTTCCCAGAGGCGTCGCTATAGAAGGGTGTAGGAGTATGACAGCCCCCCCCCCCCCCCTCGATATGTCGCAAAAACCTTAAAACCTGTGACTTCTTTCCTTTCTCTTTTCTTTTCAACGTATTGAAAATTTTAAGCTTACCTCCCCCTCCGCCTCCTTAATCCGCAATCAAAATAATCTAGAGAATCACCCATTCCAACCCCCCCCCCCCCCTCACTCCCCTACTGTTCCCAGTGTGGTCACATGCTTCACCTCATAATGAATGATGTTTGGCATTTCGCTCATTTCAAATTAAAAAATCAAATCAATTCAGTGTATTGAATTCATAAGAAAAACGGGGATCTCGCTAATGAAGTAAATGTAGAAATGCCTGGTCTTAGACATTACCATAATATAAATTTTAACAACAGCAAACAAAACTAAGAGGCATTTCTGATTTTAGTTCTAATGGATGTACACTATCAAAGCTTGCAAGACGTACCATTTTGAAGCAAAGATTGCAATTATCTTAAAATAAATAAAAACAATTTCACATGAGGTGATATACTTGAGAATATAATCCGTTTGGGAAATACATTATTAGCCAAAGGCGTTTTAATATGTCCTAGCATAGGACAGTATGAACAATAATTTATATGGATTTGGGGAGCGTCGTACAAAAGTGTTTAGCAAATATATGTACACTCTATCTTTACCGATTACAAATATAAATGGCCTACTTAATTGGAATACACAACATTACTTCGCCCAGCAATGCCTAATATGGGCTTGATAAATTAGTTTATCTTTTGTTTACTAAGAGAGAGGCACACCGAACAGCGATACCATGAATATACATCATTTACATGTATAGAAACAGATCTATGATCATTAATCTAGGGCGGATCCAGGACTTAGTATAAAAAAGGGGTGGGACAAATCTCAAAATTTTTCTGAAAAAAGTCATCAGATTTTTGTTGGTGTAGTTTTCCTCAAAAATTATCTGACAGGCAAAAGAGGGCTATCACTTATAAGAGGGGGCACACTTTTGTACACTTTTCACTTGTCTTTCTAAGGGGGGGGGGGGGGGGGCAAGGGCTGGAAGTGCACTCCCCCCCCCCCCCCCCTAAATCCGCCACTGGTTGATCAATAGCAAATATGGGTGGTAAGGCGCCGTACGCATTGGCTAACTCCGTATTGTGCGCAGTTCCATAAAATATATAAATGGAGACCAGTATGAGCACGATAAATAATCATACTTACATTAGGAATAGGACGATGAAACCCAGGGAAATCAAGGCCAGAAGCCATGCCAACGACACCGAGATTCCCATTAACTCAACGTCCATTTCGAGTTCGATTTTGATACAGTAGGCCTTTACAACAGTTTATGTATAGGCTTATTATCCTCACAGTGTTTTAGTGATAATAGTCGAATCGGTTACAGTTCCCAGGGCGATAGGTATATTCGTCATATTCATGAAGTATTGTGTTACTATTTGACAATTTGAACCCGTAGTCTAAGGACACGAACCCGTTATCTGCGCCGGTCGTGTACTATAAGATCAGCGAAGACGCACCTGGTTTACATTCATGAATCATGTGAATCGGTAGTTATTATTTGTATCTCTATCTTATATATAGCATCGTTAATCTCACTAGTAGATCTTGACTGAATGTATCTCCAGAAAGTTCTTTCGAGGTATAATAAAGTCTGTATTCGTAGACTATAGTAATGAGGGCAAAGAACGCACGTGAGTTTGACGACATAAATATTATTTGCACTATTATGATTACACCGTGCTCCAGATTACGTGGACATTTGCAGAGATATTTCGTGATACATGTCCTATATCGGTCGATATGAATAATTTCAATTATATTGAACGTCTTGAAACAACTATACATCACTTTTGTTCTCCAAATGATAAAAATCAAATGATAATGTAAGTAGGAGCACCCCCCCCCCCCCCCCCATCGAATGGTTAAATGATCCATTAATTGAATTAATTTCTTGAGAAGTAGCATACAATATCGCTGTCAAGGCATTATAAGTCATGATCCCTGGACTGGGCACAGGGTGATAAGCCCTATTCGCATTCCTTGTATAGCTTTTCTTGTGTCAATCACTGCGACTGTTCTTGGCCTCTGATACCTGAAATATATTTGGCATATGACATCATGGTTATTCGTGGATTTCGATCTCTCTAACTGCTAAAAGAAGATGAAGGGAGGAAGGAATTCAAACCGTCCTATAAAAAAAATGAGATACAATATTTCAGAGGATTTATTTTTAAAGTACACTGGATGGCACCAATATGTGGGGGTATTAGTCATTTGCCTCCCCAGTCCCTTGTAGAGCCCACAAATATTAAAATCTACCCCAAAAATAAGAATAACCGCGAATGTAAAACATTTGAATGAAATGGATGGTCAACCCAACGTTAGTTGAATGTTCTCCATTCCATTGAATGCACTCACAACAAATGAAAGTATTTCCTGTACACATTTCAGCCTAAACGGAATTCATGTCAAAAGCATGCATATTCCCGGTGCTTTTATTGGACTCATCAAACCTTAATTATACCATTTCCGAGCTTTAAATTTCATGTAAATTACATTTTTCATAATTTCAAATAAATACTAGGGGAATTAAAATCACTTTTCAAAATCCCTCTTTCATGTGTTAACCTGTGGGAGCTGGAAGGCCAAAAGCATGCATATTGCCGGGGATTTATGTGGGGTTTAATGGACTCATCGAGCCTTAATTATACCTTTTCAGAGCTTTAATAATTTCATGTAAATCGCATTGTTTACATTTTCAAATAAAAACAAAGGGAATTATAATCATCCTAAAATTCCTTGTTTTCGCGTGTAAACCTATGGCAGGCGAGACTGTTCTGGTCAAAAGCATGCATATTCCTGGGATTTATGTGGGGTCTATTCGACTAGTTGAGTCTTAATTATACATTTACATAGCTTTAAATTTTATTTAAGGCACGTTTTTCAAAATTTTAATTTTTATCTGGGGGAATTATAATCATTCAAAAGTCCCTTTTTTGCGTTTTAACCTATGGGAACTGGAACGCGAAAAGCTGGCATATTCCCGCGGATTTATGCGGGGTCCCTTGCACTTTTTGAGCCTTCATTAAGCTTTTTCAGAATCTCAAAATACATGTAAGCCACATTCACAGTTAATTCAAGGTAATACTAGAGCAACTATAATAATCATTCTTAAAACCCATGTTTTAACCCTAGTGCAGATGACTCTTTCAAAAAGCAGGCATGATCACGGGGATTTATAGCGGCATTTTATTGACAATAAGGGTTCAAGAAATGATTTTTGAATTATCAATCCTTTCGTGCAGAAAGATATACCAATGAATTCGAAGTCCTAATACCTGCGTCACATATCCATCGATCTCCGGTCGAATTTGTAAATCGCCACAAAGTCGCCTATTTTCAAATCCGCCCGGGAGTCGAGCGTATTTTTCGCTTTAAATTTACCCTGTCACATATTGGACGAGGCTCGGGCGGAGCCCTTTGAACACGAGTGATCAGAAGTCGCCCGGCGTCCGCTCAACATAAGGGCGGACGCTGTCCGAGTTTCGGTTGATGATCACTAGTTCTGTCGGTGCCCGCCCGACACCCGAGCAACACCCGGACGATCGAGTTCCGCCCGACGTCCTGTCTAGCGTCCTCTGACACCTTCGCGCCTCGCAAATATCGTCTGTTTGGAACCAGAAGGGCGTTAATTCTATGTTAAAGTTTATGAGTATACCCAAGGGGCAAAATTCCTGAGTTGACAGGTGGAGCCCGGCCGGGGCCCGAAAAAAGCCGCCCGACGCCAACCCGACACCGGCACGAGTACGCTTGAAGCACCCCCGATTTTGTAGAAATCGGGCGCGATACGGAATGGGGACGTTCGAGTATCGTAGGGAGCCCGTGCGGCGGCCGCGCAGCTCTGCCGATCTCCGTCCGCATTTTAAAGCCAAAAAAGGTGTAAAATCGCCGGATTACCGCCGTATATCGATCGATTTTTTTTTCCAATACCCAAGCGATCTCCGGGCGACCTGTTTACGAGCTGTGTGACCTCACAATTCGCCAGTGGAAAATCGCTGAATAGGGAGCATGTTTTGGTGCCCTGCGGACGTCGGCCGACCCCTAAAACTCGCGGCCGGAGCCCGCAGTGATCGAGCAGACACCAGCCGCATTCCGGGTGAAAATGCCCTTTTTCAGCTCGCAGAGAAGTCGGGCAGGCTCCGTTTTGGATATGTGACGGCCCATTTAATTCGAACGGAGGTCAGCATCGCCGGACTCCCGTTTGTTACTGGCGGGCGCCGGGCGACTTCTGATCACTAGTGTTCAAAGGGCTCCCCCCCCCCCCCCCCCCCCCCCCCCCCAGCTCCGTCCAATATGTGACAGGGTAGATTTAAAGCAAAGCATACGCTCGACTCCCGGGTGGATTTGAAATTCGGCGACTTTGTGGCGATCTACAAATTCGGCCGGAGATCGTGTTCCTCATTACCCTTGCCCGCAACAGGAGGAAAAGACAAAAATGACAAGTTAAAAAGAAGTAAAGCGGAGTAATACCTCAGTCAGACCACCAAACTGAAACGCAATCCAACAACAACTGACACACCCCACACACAACACACACCAAAACTTGACCGATCTCAACGTAACTTATTATTTTGAACTGTGAAAAACGTCTCATAGACAGCAAAATAGCCACGACATGCACAAAAAAAAATCAAATTGAGAAATATATTCCTTTTAAAAAAAATTATGGTAAAACATCACGATGATTACGGAAAGCATGGAAAAACGAAGAGAAATATTTCTAATTTTTCAACTTTCAGCTTTGTATTTACAAGCATTTTTGGAGACAGATTTGTTCACGTCTTTAAATAATGTTTATAAAGTATAATTAAACTAACATCCTCGAAAATATGCGAATGTAACTTCAACGTTTTAATTCTTAACGTTATATTTCGAAACTTGTTTATGATATGTCAAAATAATTTTATTCTAATAAAGAAACAGCTGTGGAGATCGTTGACAAAATCATTTTCAAACATTTTCAAAGTATGCAACAAATGTGATACAATTTGAAATCTAATAATAACTTTACATTGTATTCAAAACAGCATATATGTCATAAATCAAATATCTTATTTTCGTTGATCAAAAAATGCTATAATATCGATAGTAATAATATCAAATTATTACATATATAGTTCTCTTAGTATGTACCGGATGTATTATCATAAGTTCTTTTCTTTGTAGTTTTGTTATGCTATTCTTTAAAAAAAATAGAATATGAATTTCCGCCCGGAAGTATTTTTTATCAAGCCATTTAGATAAATAAAATAATTTTAAAGTAGCTAATGATTTTGAGCTTTCCATATTGTACTCATTCCCAATGATTAATAAGTTAATTATAGACTTCAAAGCAACTGAAATGATGTCTTCATATAAATGCCACTATGATATGCACCAATTGAAGATTCACTTAAATTTCACCTGATTATATAAGATATACATACAGAGGTGTTGTGGTCTAGTGGATAAGTCTCTGGACTATGACCCACAAGGTACGGGGTTCGAATGCCTACTGCAGCATTAACTCCTTTCTGAAGACAATGGGCCGTATCTATAAAATTAGTAAAGGCCTAGCAAATGCATTTTCTAACTTTTTGCTTGCAGCTTTAAAAATATCAATGTAGAGGTAATGGGCGAATTAAAAAGAGGCGTTTACTTGGGCTACAAGTAAAAGGTTATCAAGTAAATGGTATATATAATGTTCTTGCGATGCCAGGCTTGTGAGTTTGCAGCTGGTACTGTTTGATAGTTTAAACTAGGGTTACTCTAACATCAGCTCATAATACCATGAGGGGAATATCACAAAAGCAGTTTGAGCGCCGAGCTCAGTCAAAAGTTTTTCTATCCCTGCTTACATTCAAAATTGGCGGCAGAGAGCGGTTTTACTTATTCGACTTACTGCTGTTAAATCTGGCAAAACAACTTTTTGCCTGATGAAATTCACTTGATTTTTATTTCTGTAATTAAAGATAAACATCTACAGGCTTTAAAAAAGATAGTGTGGACAGTTCAATATGAAAATATAACACCTTTTTAATCTCCATCATGTCTATGCAAGTAAAAGCGTAAGCTAGTACGGAAGGACCTTGCAAAATGCCAAGTAAAAGCTTAATGATGAAAGAGAATTACTCCTTTCCAATAGCCAATTTCTAGTCTGGCAATCGCTTGTGTAAAGTGACAAAACTTTGCTTTTTAAAGCTGAATAAAATTTGAATAGGAATGTAGCTTTTGCTAGTCTGGGAAAGCGACTGCTAGCAATAGCACAAGCTTCTACTTCATTTTGCTAGCAACTACTTGATTGGAATATATGAAGATGCAAGCACATGGTAAAGAAAAGCATTTGTTTGGCCTTTACTAGTTTTTATAGATACCGGTCATTAATCTACTTTTGTCACGCTCGACGCAAGCGTAGTAAGTGGGTACCAAGTAGGATTTATTCCTTGAATGCACTGAGCGGTACGGTTGCCGGAGCAAAAGCCGGGGTAATAATATCCAAAAGTCCTTTGGAAGCGAATAGAGACGTTATGAGATACGGGAAAGGCATTTATTATCACATATATGTACAGACCTACTTAATGCTATCATATAATATAATTTATAGTTCTAGTACTGCTACATCAAAACATATTGACGTTTGCAATATCTTCATATTTGCTTAAAATATATTTACATTTCCCAAGGGAAGAAACGAGCACGTTTTGAAAATGTAGATATCAATCAGTGAAACATATCCGTTTTACCATGTAAATACCATACACATTATATTATAGTTCATTAAGTACAGTTATTATAAATCTATACAAATTCACTGTCTTAATTTTGTGTGTTTTGAAATTAGCTAATTTTTTTTCGCTTCATATTTGGACTTATGAACTAATGAACTTTCATTACGATACTTCATGAAAGAAATAACATGATGGAATACAATCCGCGTTCAGGCAACCATGTCAGTCCTCGGTACAGCTTTGAGTGTCACCCCATTGGGTGGGGTCAGAAAACCGGATTTAGCATACTTAGGAGGAATCTGAAAGCACAGAGTTACACAGAGAAAATAAACATGATAAAGAAAAAGAAACATATCATACAAAAAAGACGAGAATTTTAACTTCATGCTCAATGTACACAAGCGGATAGAGGAGCTCACGATCACCATCATTCATGAGTATCTCTATCATACTTCTCGATCATCACCAACATTTGTCTATCATCATCATCTTGATCATGCTGTATAGATTAATTTTATGACGATCGATTTTCACACATAAATTTGAAAACTAGTTTACGTTGCTTTTTTGCATATCAAGTATTCTTCTTCATACGATAAATGGCAAAAAATAATAACTATCACAATAACAATTGAGGTACAATAGTATATGGTTCAGGTGAGACCAGAATAACCTCTTATTATTATTACTACAGAGCTATCAAACCCGGAATTTCGCCAACTTGGTTTCAGGGACTGAACAAAATGGGGCACATGTTTTGGGGGCTTTTGTTGTTGTTGTTGTTGTTGGCGTGTGGACGTGTGGCTGCATGTGTCTACGTATTTGGTAACGTGTGTGGGAGGTCTTGTGTGCGTGTGTATGTGACTGTGTCCTTAACAATAAAGTAAAAGTAGGTTTTTAAAAACCTCACTGCAGCCTAGTTGGGGGAACTATGCATACAGATTCTTCTTCTTATTACCTCTGTCTGTGCGCATGTTTCGAATCTGTAGTTCTGGAGTACACGAACCACGGCCATCTTGGTTTCCATTAGAGCGAATCGCATCCCGATGCAGTTGCGAGGACCAGCTCCGAACGGGAGCCAGGCAAATGGGTGTTGCTTGGCCCTCTCTGCCTTAGTAAACCTGAATATATTACAGACAGATTATGAATAACATCATGTGGATTTGACTTTTGGAAGCATCATGTAACTTTCTATTAGCTGGCATCATAATTGTTGATACAGTATCTTTCCGCTGGTGACGAAATAAAATGTCTTCGTCATATGACTTGATATTTGCTTACTGAAAAAGATGTGTATGAACAGGATGCCTAATCTTCTCTTCCAGGAAGGTTTGAAAACAACATGCATCATCATCACTATGATGAATATACGTGTATATAATAATTTTGGTTAACGGAAATGACATCCAGAACATTCTTTTGGGGTTATTTATGACAGTTTTGAGCAAAATCTATAAACAAAAACATAATACTGTCAGTGATCCAGACACATTGGACTATCCTCGACACACATACCAAATAGTTGAAGAGAAATTGAGCTTGTTTATGACAAAAAATGGACAAGGCTTTTTGACTCACTATGTACACTTTGTAAGTCTGGGAATGTAGTGGGTTCAATGAGTCCTGTTATAAAGTATTAACAGGAGCTTATGATCATACAACATAAATACATGTTCTAAACATACATTTCCTTGCAATAGCTAAATATATATAGTGTAAAGGTCATGACGCTTTAGTCAACTGTTTATAAACCCATTATAGCTTTACTTCAAAATGTTCAGTCGGTCAAGCAAGGCTAATCTGTGTTCCATTAATCACTAATTAATAACATCTGAGGTGCCTGTGGTGTGGAATAATGGGACTCAGAGATGTTGCACATTTCGCCCCCACAGTTATTTTTGGAAGAAAATCATATCTTTAATAAAGTACTTCATTCCTTTGACTAAAATACTCCATTGAAAGAGCTTGTTAATCTCTTTCATTGGATACTACATTTGTCATGGCGGCACATCTCTTTCTGGAGTTATTGCCAATTTTATGATTTCAGGCTGATTGTTCACGTGTTATTTGAAAGGAGTAAAACGCATTTTTTGAATCGCAGACCGCGTTGACGCATCTGGAATTGATATTAACCTACGTTCGTTTATTTGACGAAATTAGTCGATTTTTATTCATGTAAATAGCCATATATTAATAATGTTATCGTGTAAGTACCTTAAAACTAAGAAAAAGAATTTGCATACCGCATTATAAAGCAAAAACTAAGTTTTAAAAGGCAAAATAATGGGAGTGTGGGAATTATTACCGATCAGGATCGAACTTCTCGGGCTCGGGCCAGTAGTCCGGGTCATGCTGAATGGTGTAGGTTGGGATGAACACTTGAACTCCTTTCTCAATCACCATCCCATTGTATTCAAAGGTTTCATTACACATCCGGTTGGATCTGTGCATAGTGGAAAACAAAATTGTAAGTTATTACCTTGACGTGGTTAAGTAAACCATGGTATTGGTCAGGGTTCAATTCAATTTGAATTTATTTTTTTTTGTTCACGGAACTTACATCAGCCAGAGGCTGTTTTACAGAAAGGCCATGTAAAAACGTAAAAATCATTTAACACAAGATAAAAATACATCGTACAAGAATACTAAATTAGCAAGATAAAATTTACATAGATAAATAGATATAACATCATACTGCGTGACAAAGGAAAAAATACAAAAACCCAAAACTATAAATCCATTAACCCATTCGAAATGATTATAAAAATTAGACAAGTAGAAAATTTACACATAAAAAGATTGCAAGATTGAGATATGATAGTCAAGATAGTCATGTCTACTATTTAAACAAAACGGACCCTACCCCCCCCCCCCCGACGGCCTTTCTTGCTTAAGTGTTTCCTAAATTCGTTCCAACCCATTCTTTTGTCGCACTTGGTTAACTGTTCCACAATTTAGCCCCACAATAAGTAAACCTGTTTTTCATGAAATTGGTTTGTATTTTTAGTCATTTGAAATTATATAATTGTTGTCTTAGATTATATGAGTAGTGTCAACATTCAAATTACGGCTATAACGGAGGGTAATGCTTAGAAGTAGGCTACCTGCCTTTAGTCTTGTAAGTCGCCAAGGCAGCATGAACAACAAATTCGTTGTGTGAAAAGGGTTACCACAGCAATGGCTGTATGAAAGAGTGCCGACATTTATGGCAGAGTTTCTCATTCTGATCATTACTTGTAACGATTTTGATCAAAGTATGGACAATAATCTGGATGGAGAGGAGAAAATGTCTTACATAGCTGCAGGTGGGTATAGACGCAGGGTCTCGCATACAACTTGATCCAGGTATGGCATGGAGGCGATTGAAGTGTACCCAACAGAGTCGCGAGAGGGCGTCACCCTGTCAACCTCAAGGATAAGCTTCTCTTGGACTTCGGGGTTCATGGCCAAGGCGTAGAAGATGAACCCCAGCAGTGTTGTGGTTGTCTCAGAGCCAGCAGTAAAGAAGATTAGCACCTGAAATATGTATTATGAAAAACCTGAGATATATATGTTGATATTTCACGTACTCGCATTGACGTAGGCAAAGACAAAGAACATGCTAATGTATTGTAGCCAACCTCAAGGATAAGCTTCTCTTGGACTTCGCGGTTCATTGCCAAGGCGTAGAAGATAAACCCCAGTAGTGTTGTGGTTGTCTCAGAGCCAGCAGTAAAGAAGATTAGCACCTGAAATATGTATTACGAAAAACTTGAGATAGATAATTGCACGAAAGTTAACAATAAATAAGACAATCGTTAGTGAGATGAAATAATACGAATTTTTTGAGTTGCAAAGGCAGTCCGATCATTCCCAACCGTTTTTACCTGTCCAAACACTTCATCATCAGTCAAGGGAGCCCTCTTGCCCAGATTCCTGGTGTGGTACTGGACATCGTGGTGCTTGTCCAAATCGGCATGTATGTCATTTTCGTCGTCGTCTTCAGGTTTGTAAACTTTGTCGACTGTTTCTTGCTTCTGGGCGTCGATTAGCAATTGCAGGAAATCATTCCTCTGCATTAAAAAAATAGACGTATGACAATGTGTAAAAGAAGTAGGGGTAATTTTGGGGAACTGTTTGCATTTCAAAACCTTGAAAGCTTCCTCGGCATTAAAAAAAGAAGTATTGCAATGTGTAGAAGAAGTCGCTATAATGGATTGCTAACACCTTACATGGCTATTAAAGCTGGATGGAATTCTATTCATGAGAATATATGTAGTTGGTTCAACTGATGAACATAAATAAATCAGTTCATTCCAACTTGAACAAGCTAAAAGAACTTCTGGTTCAAGTTGGAAAATACATTTAGCAACAGCTTCCGATCGATCACTGCGAAAGAAAACAAAGGGGGGGGGGGGGACTGGTCATCGAAATTTTCATGTCATGTGATTTTGTGCATTTTTCTTTTTTTACTTAGTGTGTACTTAAGATATGGCAGATTAGGTTTTGCCGAGGGCATATGCCCCAGTGCCCCTGTGCCCCAACACCCTACCAGATCCACCTTGACAAACCAATTAACTTACTTACTTTAGAATTAGATCCAAATGACGCGTTTTTTCTGATGGCGACAGCTTTTTTGTTGACGTCTTTGAAGAAATCCAGCACATCAGCAGGGATCAACATTGCAATCCTTAAATTAGCCATGAGTCTCCCCAATGCAGGAATCAAACCTTTCAAAAGAAAAGTAGGCCTATAGATAGACTTGTTACTGAGGCGTTTTCTGCGAGCCCGGATATTTTTTTTTTAATTAAGCTTCATGTGCAAATTACAAAATGCAGTAAAAATGTCAATTCGTTCCTGAAAACAGTAAATTTAGATTCCGTTCCGGTGCTTCTAAATAACAGATTTCAACGAATAAGTGCAAAATTCCAAAATAATTCGACAATGAACAAAATGTCATACTTCCTAGGATGAAGAGTGGGTTATTAAAGTCAAACTGGAAAGCTTTCTTGGCGTTGGTCACGAATGGGTTAGCAGGATCAGACTGGGAATCAATGTCGAGTCCGAAAGCACAGCTTCCAACCGTATCCATAACGAAAGATCCGAAGACCCTGTGCAAAATATTATTTGTTAATGTTCTTTGAATAATAAAGGTTATCCATAATACTAAGACAGCTAAATTGGTGTGTATATTTATCCATATTGAATATCTAAAGATCATCATGAGCATGCATGCAAATTCATAGAAATTTATATCCTGAGTCATTAAACAATTAATGAAGCTTGAAGAAAAACCACAATGTTATTAATGATCATCTATAATTATTTTATCTTCATAATTATTCTTTTTGTTTTCCGGATGGGCTATACGAGCATCAGTTTGATAAGGCCAGCTTTTTGAAAATGGGGATGGGGATGAACCCCTGCCTCTGTGCTACATGACTCACTGTTGGCATTCAATGTATCCTTTCTCTTTCTGTTTGATGCCGATGTGGTTCACGAGAGTGTCAGCGTTGTTGTTAATAAGATTAGACATCTACGAATATAAAAGAATTAAAAGCAACATAATAAATTTTAACCAAAAACATAGTTTGTATCAGAGACTATCACCTTTGATGGAAACCTATCGACACATTTGCTAGTATTGTCACCGACATCGTTATTCCCTTGAGTTGTTTAGTAACCATATCATGGTTTTTGTTGATACTATCCGAGAGGATTATATCAAAATTTATCCCATTATCGATTGCGATTCATCAGGATAAAGTGGTGTGAACATTGCGCACAATAATTTATTTTACGAATCGATATCTTCCCCCATTACTGGTGCAACACGTTGAAAGCATAAATTGCACTGCACTTCTCCCGCCTTGAACTAGTGTTAAACCAAGTGTTAACAAAAGAATATTAATTTTAAAAAATGAATTATTCGTGTGAACTTATTCGAAACTGTCGATATACGTACTAATAGAGCGCCTCCGCGCGGCTTCTGAGTTGCCTAGCTAGGTCAAGCTAAACCCAAAAGTCTGCTCAAAGTACCGAGCCGGACTGGCAAGGTTTTGCCTTTTGGGCGAGGAGGTGTTATCATTCTGTTACAGGCGTATAACGGGTGTACCAAAGCTTTTCCTCTCAATTTAGGCCTTGTATACTGTAAGGATCCCCCTTTTTTATATCTCCTTATGTAATATATACTAGTATAAGGCTTTGCCTGCACATACAGAAAAACAAAGTAATACCTCTTTTTTTTACTACGCAACTGAGATGGCGTAAATATTCATATTTTGAATGACAGCGCCGTAAAAAACAACACCAACATACGCCCCCTGTCTACAATATATATCGAATAGCGATAACGCGGTACTTTTGACGATAGTGGAAATTCAATATTGGTCCTGCCTATTCTCCGTCATCATCCTATGTCTGACTATGCACCGATAAATTAATATATTCCGTATAGTGTTGCAGCTAGCAAAACATCATGATCGTCGTCATCAATTCATTCACATGAATATCACATTCGAAAAGCAATATGTAAAAGAGACCTACCTGTTTCATCTTGGCTCCGCTGAATGTTGGTGTTAGAATGTTCCTGACTTCCTTCCACCGCTCATCCTCAAGGACTGAAAGCATACTCCGTAACTCCCCAGCAGCTTGAGGAAAGTCCTACATACGGGACATTTAGAAGTATTATCTACACAGTACAACAATGCAACCTGGTAGTGTAGTATTTTACTTTTCACTATTTCTTACAAAGAAAGAAATTATACAGCAAAGGTGTTCGTTGTCGCTTGTTATGATAGACAAGGTAATAACAATTAGCGATGAAAGTTTGTTTAATCGTGATTCTCTTAACATATTATTTTCTAAGAAAGTTTATTCTCCATGCACAAGCAAAAGGCAGAAATAGTTTTTTTGTTAGTTTAGCGGATTGAAATCAGTCACTCGAAAGTTTTTTTATACACCACCGCCATGTATTTACGGGGGTAATATAAATCATGCGCCTGTATGAATATGTAACATACTATTATGGAGCGATATAATTGTATTATACCATGTTTATCATGAACATTAAGTATACACATTATACATGCCAATAAACTTACTACTCTGTTGTGGAACTGGTTGAAGTTTTTCACGGTGATGTGACGTAACATTTCCGGGTCACCCACAACAATAACCGGGTCACGAAAGGAAAACATCCTGTTACAAGGAAGAAAATAAAGTGAAATAATTTGGTAAGCGAAAATGTGATTGTCATCATTTTTCTTGCGAATATTTTAATATAATACTGTAATCTATTAAAAACAATATCGCGACTTTAATAGCAGGGCATATTAGACACTTAGACTTGTTCAATGTTTGCGTTTCTGTAAGCCTACTGTATTTCTACTACACCTATGTCGAGATACACAACTAGAGATACAATTCTGGTTTGAGGGCTTGCAAGTACTGGAACTAGATTCGAATCTACAACCTCGTAATTGGAAGTCTCAAGAAGTATACCACCGGGCCACGGTGAATCTTAAAGGTTATGGGCTAAGTTTAAGCAAGGTTTCCTTTTCATCTCAGCTATTCCAAAAACTCCCATCTCCTCACCCCTTAGGTATCCGGACAATTCTCAAATAGGCACTGTTGGAGGACATAGTTAATATGTGTTGTATTAAAATCCATAAACTAAACCAAAGACTGGAATGATATACATGTATTGAATCAATATTTTTATTATCCCGAAAGAAATGAATGTAAAAGAAATCGAAGTTATTAGAATGATGGCACATACTCACCCATATACCTTGCCGTGCTTTTCCCTCATGTCGTTGAAAGCCTCAACAACACCCTTTTGATGATAAACATGATTAAAATAATATTACAGTATAAATAAAAAGGAGCGGAACAAGCAAGGCGAACAAACGTTCCCATAATATAGGGAGGATATGGCCTACTTTTTCATGATAATTTTAAATGAATAAAACTTATCAGAATGAATGTTAATTATAATAAATGCTACAGTTATCATATGATGGAATTTACTGCTGTCCTACAGACAACAGTCCCTCAGCCCCTCCCCTCCCCCTTTCGAAATTTCTATCGGAATCGATTTCTTTTAGAAATGGTTTGATCAGTTCTCTATTTCCTTTGCGGTGAATCACAAGTGTTATTGTTGGGCTCCCAAAATTCGCATTAACAATCACTAAAAAGAAGATGTTTTGCTTTTCCATTTGAATTTAACATTGACCTTTGACTATTCGGTTTAGTAGGATATTCTGTCAAATACAAAATTTCATTTTCACATTTTTAAGGTATTTCCAATCGCAAAAAGGGAAAACATTACAACTAGTTTTAGCCATTCAGAGCTACGATATATACTTTTTTTTAAATCTTCTTCTTTTTTTTTTTTGGGGGGGGGGGGGGAGGGGGGATAATGGTAGTGATTTGCACCATGTACACAAACCTTGGCAAAGACACGCATGTTGGCGACAATTGGTAGAGGCTTCTCATAGGGCACTCCGCGACGCTTCCAGTACGTATGAGCCCAGTGGTCATATCTACCGAACAAAACAGCAAAATCATTTTCAATACATCATTTACCTGAATGGTATCATGATGGCAAAGTAATGGGAATCATATTGGCCTTAGCATGTACAGTGTGATTCAATGAAAAAGGAAATTCGTATTCGAGCCCCAGTGTCTTCAAAGCAAAGCAAAATCACTGAGATATAATTATTATCATGGATATAATAATTATCATGATTATAATGGTATGATAGTTTTACGTTTTCTTTAGTTTGAGAGGCTGCTCACCAAAATGCAATCATGGATGACTGAAAACTGACCATTTTAAAAAAGAATGTCACAATCGTATTTGCCCAAGCTCGGGCTAAATGGCGTTCATTATTTGTGAGTACGTGCATTCAACTGGAATGGAGACCATTCAACATGTTCAACTAAGGAGGTACTAGGCAAATACCTCCTTGGTTCAACCAATCTAATCATGCGAATGGACATTTCATTTAAAACTTGGGCATGGCAAATTTGACCTGATTCGGGAAAAATGTTACTGTTCTGCTATCAATGGTCGGATTTTATTGGTCAAGGTGTCAAATTAAATGGAACGTGATAGGCTACAATGTGAATTTCATTGATTAAATCTATATGTACTGATTGCAACAATATTTAGGGTTGAATCTTGGTTTTATTTTATTGACTCGCATTGTATTATAGGTCATGGTCATAACTACTTGTGCGCAAAGCAACCATACAGTTTTCTTTCTACAGAAATTTCTCTGCAGTCCTTCCCAGCGGCCTGACCTCCTTCCCTTTAATTTTCCTTTTAGCATGTTGAACATTTCCAGCTTACTTTACAGCATATTAACGACATCCAAAATAATCTAGCGACCCCCACCCCACTCCCCTACTGTTCCCAATTTGATCTTATGTTCCATCTCTTACATGTCTTAATGAAAGAAGGATGACATTTCGCTCATTTTCATTGTTAAAAATGAAATCAAACAAATGTATTGAATTAATAAGAAAAAACGGTAATCTCGCCAATAAAACAAATGTAGAAATGCTTAGTCTTCGACATTTTATCGTAATATAAATTTTGATTCCAGCAAACAATATCAAAAATAAAAACTAGAAAGGCCGTCAAAGGCGGAAGACCCACGCCTTAGTGGCGCTACAGATCGAGTAGTTGCATTCTTTCCCTAATCGATTCTTTCCTGTCACTATATTTTATATTTTATATTTTTCTCTATTTTTTATCGCAATAAAGACTTCCAGATTTGGCATAATCTAGTATTTAATACATGCATGTAAAATGTTATGGTTTTATTGTTATTATTATGTAGTTTGGCACAATGATACTCCATGTGAATATATTTGTTTGTGTATTTTACCTTGATTATTGTGAAAAATGCTATTTTTAAGAAGGAAGTAGTAAAATATTCTTAAAAACAAAAAAAAACTATCCGAAATGCAGCTCCTATAACCGATCATCACCAAAATCTAATCGATTCTTTTCCTAATCGATTCTTTCCTGTCACTATCCGAACTGAAGTTTGGGTCAAAACTTCAAGGTCACACAGAATTTGCAGGGGTCAACCGATCATCACCAAAATCTAATCGATTCTTTCCTGTCACTATCCGAACATTCCCTGAAAATGTGGTGCAAATCCGTTCACCCGTTCTCTAGTTATATTGTACACAACAAACAAACAAAAACAAACAAACAAACATACGGAGCCCTTTACATAACCCTGCCGATTTTATCGGCGTGGGTAAATAAGCAAAATCTGTTTTGTCTTAATGGATGCACCTACGAGATGGAGTACCAAATATCCCTCCATTTGCGTGATAATGTCATTTTTATAATATAATTATGATCATCTCCAATCAATGATGGACAATGATCTTAAAATGAATGATCAAATGGTGGCATGACGTAATATATTTTGATATATAATCGCTTTGGCAGATACAATAATAATAATAATAGTGGGTTCTGGTATGGCGCACATGTCTGTCAGTCTCGACACTCCTGGCGCTCCACAATTATTACCCTTGCTTTAGCATGGCTGCACTTACGGCGCTATAGCATTTTAAGGAATTAATTCACCTCACCTGGGTCGAGTGTGGCAATATCAACAATTAAGTAGGGCTGTATCAAAACGGTTAAACTTTCGGAAAACGACCGTGAGGTCCCAAAACGGAACGGATTAAGTGTCGTTGTATTCATTCTATGTCCTATTCACGGTGGGGATTATGATAATTATTAGTATAATTGTGGATTTGGGGGAGGGGCTTACACATGGTTTAGCAAATATACCTTATCTTTACCCATTAAAGATCTAAATAGGCCTACTTTGTGAATACGCAATAATACTTCTCCCGGCACTGCCTAATACGGGTTTGTAAATGAGTTTATCTTATGTTTACTTAGATAGAGGCACACCGAACGGCGAGGCCATACATCATTTAATTAAATGACTGTATAGAAAAAAGATCTATGACCATTCTTGTCAATATCTGAATGGCATATGCAGAGCGCGGCATGTAATGACTCTGTATTTTGCGCTGTTCCATAATATACAGTGTGTCCCATTGCTCCCTCGCTTATACAATAATTCATAATTTGGGCTTACGACCCCGGGTTATATGTGCATCAAAACTCATTTCCATGTAGAGCCATCATTTCTAAATCAAATACGGTAATTAATCCGAGTTTGGGTAAGGGGAGGGGGGGGGGGGGGTGCAGATTTGATCGTTTGCCCTGGGCCTAAGAATACCTAGATACGCCACTGGTGGTCAAGGTAGCTAATGATGATGGTTTGCTTAATTTTCAGCCTTTTTATACCGCAACCATCTCTAATATTCCTTTTCATTCCCCATGTTTGTGTAAATTCAGCCAAGCATTAAGTCAGTTGTCATGTGCTAGATCAGGGAAACTGAATGGCTTCTAACACAACTATCCACTCATTTTTGGCAGAAATAAAACGTTTCGTCGTTCTACTTGTTCTCTGGCATGCAACCTTTTTACGCTTGAGGTGTCATATAAAATAAAACATGAATTTTTATGTGATTTTTTTTCTTCAAAATGATTACGTTTACTACCCTAAAATCTCACTCAAGGTTGTGCGTGCAAATGAAATGTTAGTAGCACCACTTTGCATTAATGTTTAAATTCAATCTGTGTGAATTATGAGTATTTGTTGTGCATCAAATTAATAAAAAAAAGAGAAGCAGAGCATTTCATACATGTATTAACCAAGGAAGTTATTCATTACAACAGAAAATTTCTGCCATGAAACCCGGTTTCCTTTATTCTGGGACTAACTCTATAAATGGAGACCAGTAAAAACAATATCAATAATCGTGCATACTTACATTACGAATAGCACGATGAAACCGAGGGTGATCAGGGCCAGAAGCCATGTCAATGACATCGAGATTCCCATTACCCCAACCTCCATTTCGAGTTGGATTTTGACACAGTATTCCGGTGCAACGGCTTATATTTTATACTATCCCCACGGAGTGTTTCAGTGATAATAGTCAAATCGCTTACAGTTCCCTGTGCGATTGGTATAATTTGTCATATCTATGAGGTATTGTGTAATTGTTTGACATTGGAATCCCTAGTCTAAGGACACGAACCCGTTATCTCTGCCGTGTCGTGGCTTTCTTACTATAATATTAGCAAAGACGCAACTGGTTACATCGATGAATCGGTAGTTGTTACTTGTCTCTCTATCTTACAGAGCATCGTGAATCTCACTAGTAAATCTTGACTGTATGTATCTAGAGAAACTTCTTTCGAGGTATAATAAAGTCTGTATTCGTAGACTGCTGCAATGAGGGCAAAGAACACACGTGAGCGTGACGACATCAATACTATTTGCACTATTATGATTGCACCGTGTTCCAGATTACGTGGACATTTCAGAGGCATTTCGTGATATTTCGACATATTTCGTGTCCAATATCAGTCGATATGAATAATAACAATTTATTGAACGTATTCAAACAACCACAACTGTAACAGTTTTTTTTCTCGAAATGATATATTCTAATGGTAATTGGTTCATTTCTTGAGAAGTAGCATGCAATTATGGTTGTCACGGTATATATTACAAGCCATGATCTTTGGACTGGGCAATTGTACGAATTTACCCGCACAGTGTGATAAGCTCTAGTCATATTCCTTGTATATCACTGGTACTGTTCTTGGCATCTGATACCTGAAATACAGCCATGGAAAAATTATTTGACCAAGATTGGTTACTGAAAGTGTTATATTTGTGGTATAAAGAAGGAAATAAAATATCATAAAAGCAAGGTACAATTTGCTGGAATTTGTTATTCATTCAGTGAAATACAAAGACCTATCATTTCCATTAGGTTGAATGCATATACCTTTGTTACAGAAGCTTGGTCTAATATTTTTTTTCCAGGGCTGCATATTTGGCATATGACATCATGGTTATTCGTGGATTTCAATCTCTCTAACTGTTTCTTCTTCTTCTTCTTCTTCTTTTCTTCTTTTTCTTTCTTTTTCTTCTTTTTGCTTCTTCTGTTTTTTTTTTCTTTTTTGCTCCTGTTTTTTCTTTTTCTTCTTTTTTCTTCTTCTTCTCTTTCGTCTTTTTCTTTTCTTTACTCCACATTCTGAACTTTGCTCTCCTTGTACGATTAGTGAATCTGATACCTCTCTTCCGTTTCACTTTTATTGCTTTCTAATCAGAATTAATTTTAATGGTACTCTTTACGGGAGCCTAATCATTTACAAGCTCTTCTATTTATTTAGGCTCCCCACATTTTTGACGTTCTTTTTTTTTGCCAGTCGTTCCTATATCTCTCAAAACTTTTTTTTTTACCTATAACCAGGTTTAAAAAGGAATTTAAGAAATGTATTTTAAGCCGGTATGCACACTAATTCCGTTATTTTCGTCTCGTCTTTGTCCCCTCCCATTCCACTTCTTATTGTATTTGCAATACAGTGGAATTTACAATGTACACTTTTCTTTCATTTGACTATATTTATAACGATGTTCCACTGACATTTGATAAGTATGTATTCATGACACGATCTTTACTATTTGTGAACCCCATTTGAGTAATCGCTATATAATTGTATCTACGATATGTGTTTATATGTTAAGAGAGAGAGGGGGGGGGGGGGGGCTTTTTCATTTTTTGAGGGGCGTTACTTTCAAGCCTAAGGCTTAATGACTAACCCCTCCCATGCGATGACCGTTTCACTATTTTGTTGCACGAAGGCAATGTACAATGTCAACAACAAATGTAAAATTTCATTACACTAGTGGTTTCCCTTTTTTTGACCTCGTTTACAGTTTACAGGTGCGGGGTCGAGTAACCGATCATGAACTTTAGTGGCAGGATAAAAATTCACATAATCGCAATAGAAGAGCAATTTATTTTATCAGTCTTAAGAGGGCGCTTCACATAACTTAAATTTGAATGCATTAAGTTCTAGTCTTTATTTACGCGATTCTGACAATGCATGCCTTATTAATCCTCTGGAAAGTCCCATGAGACAGGTATTATGAGTCTCATGTCCGTGTGTGATTTGCGAACCGTGTCGATCAATCCTTTTTCAACATGCGTAAACGCTATCACAGTTGCCCTCAGGGGTGTCGATCTGTATTCAGGATTGGGGGGGGGGGGGGGAGGGGGGATGACAACAATGAAGTTAACCCCCCCCCCCCCCCCCCCTTAGAGTGCCTAAACTTACCTACGTTATTGTACAAGCAAGTGAGCAAAGCGACCGAACGGATATTTTTTCAATTCTTAACCGTAAACAACGCAATTTCTTGTGCATTTTACCCCAGGAAATTTTGCAATTGACCACCGCAATTGAGCGGTAGAGAAGCTCAAATTGTATACATTGGTAAACGGGAGCAAACGTAACAAAAACCCTAGCCTATAGGCTTGAGAAAGAGTCGAGAAAATCAGCAAGGCTTCCTGCAGTTTAGATTCCTTTCAAAAGTCGAACCTTTGCAAATGCTGTTTTATACACTTTATCCTATATTGGGGGCGCAATATTAGCAGGAGTCATATGAAACTTTACATGATATTAGCAAAGCAATTACATCTTTATTATTTAAAATTTTGAACCCTTTAAGCTATTTAAGAACTATACTGGGTAGTGGCGTATCTAGGGATCATGGCGCCCGGGGCAAACAATGAAGTTGTGCCCCCACCCCCGAGTCCCCAAACTTATTGTAGAAGTGAGGGAGCAAGGCGACCAAGCGGCAATTTTTCCATTTTTAACGCCCTAAAAAACGTAATTCCCTGTCATTTTACCCAGGACTATTTTGACTACTGCTATTGAGCAATCGGTTTTCTATTCACTCACTTCTAAAATCGGGAGCAAAATTAACGAAAACCCTCGAGAAATTTAGCAAGGCGACCAAAAGTTGGGATTTCATTCAAATGTTGCAGTTGTTGCAAATGCTGTTTTATACACTTTATGATAATGCAGGATTCGTTTTAGGCCAAGATCAAAGATTGTTCCTGTATATAAACTTTGTTTGTTATTGACTGTAAAGAGCAACTCTCATCGTTTTCCCCTCACTGAAAGCTATATATAGGTTTTCCAGGTCAAATGTCCGCCGAGTCAGATCAAATGTCATATAGGTAATTGAAATGTCCGAGGGGGAATCAAATGTCCTGTTAGCAAAATAAACATCCGAATAAGTACGTAAGGTGTCCATAGAGAATTCAAATATCCGCACAATAGAAATAGGGGAAACAAATGTCCACATTGCAAAACGAATGTCCCGATAGAAAAATAAGACTTCCATAGGGAATTTAAATGTCCGCATAATAGAAATTCCTGCTTATCCATGCATGAATTAGAGGATTAAGTCTTACATAGGTAAATCGAATGTCGTATAGGTAATTCATATGTCCAAGTAGTCACACACTTGTCAGTTGAACGTTTCATTGACAAAAAAAAACCCATAGCAAAATAACATTTTGCAAAATGTGTATTGTTGTCTCTTTTTTTTTTTGGGGGGGGGCGGAGGAGGGATGGACATTTGTTTGTGAATGAGTGTGTTTGTTCGTGTTGGAGTGCGTGTGCGTGCATGTGGGTCTGTTTAGCAGTATGTCAGAGGACATTTTCGGACAGAGAACAAAAAAAAAATCATGAGAACAATGGTCCTCGGAAGCCGGACAATAGTCCTCGAACGTCGAACAATGAATTTGTGCTTTATTCCGTCGACTGTCCGAGGACGAGGAACAATAGAGGAACAATACCTGTCCTCGGAAGTAAAGCCATGTTGAGCTGTGTGTGTGTGTGTGTGAGTGTGCACGCGTGCGTGCGTTGAATGATGCACATAACTTGATGTCAGTATGGGTGTGCTTCGGACTGTGTAATTACGAGAGACTTTCCTTGTGAAATGGTGGATAGGACTGATATCTCTTCTGTGCGATTTGTTCTTATTTAGGGATCGTTCATTATTTATGCCGGGGGGGGGGGGGATTCATGTCACGTCAAATAAAGTTACATGACCCCCCCCCCCCCCCCCCCTATCGGGGGAGCAAAAGTTACCTATCAGGGAAGCAAACGTTACCTGACCCCAAACCCCCCCCCCCCCCGCCAACCCTACACGAACAAGCATACGTTACATCCCCCTATTTTACCCCCCCCCCCCCCCCCCCCCCCCCCCCTGGCATGAATTATGAACCGTCCCTGAGCTTAAATAATGTATAATTAAACATATTGTTCTAAACTGTGGGCAGTTGATATCACTATGTGACATTTGTTTTCCCAGTTTGGATAGAAGTCCCCTTATAAGGAAATTTGGTTCACTATATGATATTTGGTTTCCCTTATCGGATTTTAAAACTGCAAATATGGACACTTCGTACTATATGGACATTTTAAAATGCAAATATGGACACTTCGTTCGTACATGGACATTTGAAAATCCTTTCATGGATCTCCACAATCAAATGTGGACTTTTAAAAATATCCATGGATATTTCAATTACCTATATGACACTTTCCTGCAGTCGACGGATACTTGATCTGGAAACCATATAGCACAGTAAGTTTTCCTCCTCCTCTCCCGGAGCTTAATGAAGCGTGTTCGAAGCGCCTCGCAGGTTCGATCCGCGAGCCGGATCAGTGTGTGAACACGGTAACAGTACCTTTGGCATAACAGAAAGCAAAAAACACGCTTGATCACATTATAGATTACGGGGACAAGGTCCAAGCCATTGAATAAGATGTTCATTTGATTATCTTTAGCATTGCATGACTATACGCAAACATGCGTGCAGACACATGTATGATGGCCTTTTGTACTTTCCACGGAGCATGTCCATACTTTGTCTCAATACAGCCTTCCCATGCTGGAAAACAATTATTTTACTCTTCTTGGTTACTCTACGTCTGACCATGTAGGTCCATGGTCTGACATGACTCATAGCATTGATGTATAAAGGGGGGGGGGATCCCCAACACAATCCAATATTCGTTTTATGCCACAATTAAAACTTGTTCCTGGATAACCTTTGTTTGTTATTGAATGTAAAGAGCAACTCTCGTCGTTTTCCCTCAGTGAAGGTGAGACATAACAAACCAACGTGACTTCTTTCCATATTCAAGACACAGAGACAATGTAACCTTCGTAGAAAATGGCAAAGCAACGACCACCCGAGATCACTGTTTTCTACAAACATGATAAATGATTCAGACACTTTTTATCATGAATAAAAATAAAATGAATAGATTCCACCTAATTTCTGGGATTTTCTGTTTAAAAGTAGGAATAAACGCCCCTGATTTTGTTTTCCTATTCACCTCGATTTCCCTAGTATAGCTTTTGTTATATAACTGTACATAATGTTGTTGTCTTTCTCACGTTTCTGACGTCACCTATGGGAACTACTGGGCTGGTTTATATATAACCATGACGTCACCCACGTGATTTCCAGGGCCCTCAAGTTAGTCTGCAGGCTCAGACTCTATAATGACACTTAAAACACAATTCCATTATTTTATTTTGTAGTCACTGAACAAGAAATTTAACTATGTATTGAACTATATATGTTATGTATATTGTATTCTGATACCCTAAATGGGTTTTGCGTTTTCATTAAACTTTCAAACTTTCTAACTTTCTAACTTTCAATAAGGCCCTATACCCAACTTGACTTTGCCAGCCTCTGGCTGTGTAAAAGAGCAACTACAATACTACACAATACATGGCACTATGAACATGACGAACAAAGAAGCGGACAATTTATGCTGCTCCTCATTGTACCCTTCACAATTGCACTGGTTAACAAAAGAACATCCATTCATTGCTTTCCTGTAAAAATATGTAGAACAGGTGTCACATAATAGCAGTGAAGGGATGTCCTCTTGTCTACTAGAGCTATTGTGGAGGGTACAATGAGGAGCTGCATAAATTGTCCGCTCTCTTTGTCACCGTGTTCATAGTGTGGGCCTATGGATTACCCATTGACTGTGTATCCATAGTCTCTTAGATCAGACCGTCTATTGCCCATTACATCCTTACAAGGTTTTGTGCCTGCAGACTACACTTGAGCTATGTCGCAATAGAGGTCTCTGGGAATTCCCACTTGGAATGTCCCAGTGAATATCGAATGTGTATAGTGCAGTGGCGGATCCAGGGGGGGGGGGGGGGGGGGGGGGGCACAGGGGGCCATTTTTTTTTTTTTTTTTGGCTTGTCAGGGAATTATGGAGGGAAACTGGACCCCCATAACCCCCCCCCCCCCACACACACACACACACACACACACATACACACACACGCACACACACTGTGCGAATTTCCGAGAATCTGGCGAGACCAAAAAAGTCCGGTTCTGCCTTCTCCAAAAGTTGACAAACTTTCATTTGTGTGCCCCCTGTTACTCAATCCTGGATCCGCCACTGTAGTGTTTGTGTTCTTAGCATACAGAGCGAGATATCATATACGACATTTGTCACTGATACCAAGGAGTTATCACTGTGATAACTCCTTGCTGATACAGACGACGCACGTACAGTGTATGTCATTGTCATTGTATGTTGATCAACATACACCATACGCTACGCAACATACACTATGACGTTTTAGCAAATTTTGAGAGCCAGATAACGGCTTGTAGCCCATTTTAGGCCTTTTTCTCTCACTTCCACCGCTTTTTCGCTCTCGCTCTCGCTTTTTTTTTTTTTTTTTTTTTTTTTTTTGGGGGGGGGGGGGGGGGCTGGATAGGGGAGGGCATGGCCACCCGGTGATCCCCCCCCCCCCCGCTGTCTACGTCAGTGGGTGCATCCTGCCCCAGACTAAGTGCCATCGGTGGTGCTGATTCACATACTAAGATGATATACAAAAAAATGCTGAAAATGCGCTGCCAGAGACAGGTTCTTCTTCTTTGTTTCACAAACTAAGATGAAATAAAAACTGCTTAAAACTGAAAAGGTCATTTTTGTTGGTTTTTTGTTTGTATATTCACGGATAAAAACAATATACAATTGTGCCGGCATTCAGCTAAAAGCTGTTTTTCAGCGAGGCCGTGATAAAAACATTGATTTACTACATACCATACTCAGTACAACGAGCATGGCTAAGCTTAATATTCATTTTATACCCCAAAACTCCAGAGTAGAAAAGCCTATTATCATTTTATGAGCTGAATAAAATGAGGCATGCATTTTAATTACCTCCATCATTAATGGCGCTTTAGACAAAGTCACGTTCACACTCTTTTATAATTCAGCTTTATAACTTGTCTTACATCATAGACAATGGTACTTTCGCAGCGGACACTTAAACATCCCTCTTATTTCAGACCTCACCACTATTCACTACGGATCACCACAAATGGCACAAAAGGCAAATTTCTTTATTTCTCTCCTTTATCTGTCTACATCTATTACCGTGTTAGGAAAAAGAAAAGTAGTAAATACAATTTCAGTTGGACTGTGACACCAGTGTACCGACAGCAAATGCCAAAATGAAAATAGAAAAATATACTGACCCACAATAAAAAGTACCCACGACTTTATAATGGTATATCATATTTATATTGACAGACACAGAATGGCAATGAACCAGGGTGGAAAGATTGACCTTTTATTGAAACATTTCACTAATTTCGGAAGACAATGCTGTCTCTTGTCAGCGCGCATTACAGTGCAGAACACAACAAGTTGAAAAACTTCATAACCATATTGCTGACCCGTTTTATAAAACTAATAATACATGGTTGTGACTTCGTGCGTTAGTGCGATCCGGCAACAGGCAGGTTTTTATCGTGGTGTCCAACACACTCGGCTTGCCGCGCTTCGTGTGTATAGTACACCACGATAAAGACCTGTGTATTGCCAGATCGCACCAACGCACTCCCAGCCATGTATTAATAGTATAATGTAGGCCATTAAGTCATGTGGGGGGGGGGGGGGGGGAATGGTCGTAACGTCTTTAAAAAGCGCTTTAGCAGACACAACTGACCCAGCGCTTACAATATTATTCTCTTCTTCATCATCTTCTTTTTACATTCCCTGTCCACTCTTCTTTTTCTTCTCTCTCCCTCTCTCTCTCTCTCTCTCTTCATTTTCCTCACCCCCCCCCCTCTTTTCTCTCTCTGTCTCTTTTTTTTTTACTCTCTCTCTCTCCCTTTTTATTTTAACGCCATTTGATTTGGACCCCGTGCCAAATGTAGCTACGTCACTGTGTTCAAGAATCTCGGGGTTATATTTAGGTCTATCGCAAAGTTGATCATGCTCATAATTTTAAAGGAGAATGAAACTCAACATACATTAGCTGATAATCATGTGGAAAATTGTCAGCCTGTTCAAAATATCTTGAAAATACTCTGATCTCTAAAGTTTGCAGATTTCTTGCTAGATATTATCCCTTGGGGGCTGCCATTTTGAAAAAAGCTGTGATGTCATTGCGGTACATGTCCATTTACCTGTACACAATGGATAAGATGAAGACGAAAAGTTAATCAGTTGTCTCACGATGTGCAAACGAGGAAAGCTACAACGTTTCGACCGCTACTGCTAGTCTTCGTCAGGCAATGAGCATAGACTTCGCTGCGCGCGTGTTATATAGCAGCGGCGGGGGTCCGGGGAGCCGGGTGCGTGCTATTGTTTGTCTCTACTCCGCGCTGTGATTGGTCGGTGCCGGAGGTCTATTATGATTTTGCCAGCTGACAAAGGCCACGCCAGTGTTATCCTGGACGCCGATGTCTACCGCGCCAAAATGTCTGATTTAATTGAATCCGGACCGTATCGCGCTATCACTAAGGACCCGACCGATCGTCTCTCCCGCAAGCCTGCGACCATTCTCCGCGGCCATAACAAGAATGGTGACATCGATGATCCTCCTTACCGCAAGTTGAAGTATCGCAGAAGCAACCGCCTAGGATCTATGGACTACCTAAGATCCATAAGCCCGACACCCTGCTGCGCCCCATAGTTTCGTGTGTGAGCTCTTTTGCCTACAACACTTCGAAGTTCCTAGCCGACATCCTCGCTCCTTTAATCGGTTCTAACGGACATGCTGTCCACAATTCCGCGTCGTTTGTTGATTTCTTGCGCAGCGAAACCATACAAGATCATGCGGTTATGGTCTCTTTCGATGTGGTATCGTTGTTCACCAACGTACCCACAGCCCTCCATTCGCTTCACTATGGAGACGGAATGCAATGAGCGCATTGCCTTTCTCGATACCATGGTGCACCGCGACACCGACGGCCATCTAACTACCACCGTATATAGGAAGCCCACGCACACCGATCAATACCTAGCTTACGATTCGCACCATCCGAAGTCCGTGAAGCGCGGGGTAGTGAAGTGTCTCTACGACAGAGCTTCACGCATCGTTAGTAAACCCCATTGCACAGCATCGGAGAAGCAGCATGTCGCCTCAGCTCTCATTTCTAATGGCTATCCTCGCTCGTTTGTTAATCGCGTCGCCAGGAAGAAGAGCGCTATTCCTGAGCAACCCACGCAATTTAAATCTACCGTAGTGCTTCCGTTTGTTGATAGCATCTCCCACCTACTCCGCCGGCGCTTGGAGAAGCATGGCGTTCGCGTCGTCTTTAAGTCTGACAGCATCCGTAACCAGCTGGTCCGTCCGAAAGACCGCGCTCTCCCGGCAGACGCGATGGGGTTGTTTACAAGATCCCTTGCTCGACTTATGACAAGGTCTATATTGGCGAGACAGGTAGGCCTGTTGGGGAACGCATGCAAGAACATCGCCGGGATGTTCGGCTTAGGCGCACCGATAGTTCTGCTGTCGCAGAGCATGCGTGGAACTCCGATCATCGCCCTAACTGGGATGAGATCAGCTGCATTGCGCACGACAAGCATTGGTATACGCGCCGAGTTAAGGAAGCGATCCAGATCCGTCTACATCCGAACAATATTAATAGGGATAACTGCATTGGCATCACAGAGCAATGGCTACTAGCCATTCGGCGCCACTCGGCAATCCGGTTGAAACCAGTTAGGGACAGCGCCGCCCCCGCACTAGTCTAGTTCTGGACTCTTTTTATTGATTTTTTTATTCGCCGACTATACGCGATAAGCCGAGTGATGGCACGATCGCGAGAACCTGTTGGCCCCGAAAAAAGAGTCCAGTGCAATTGCTCCAAGCTGACGACTTTCCCTGAGATTTTTCAGGGAGAGCAATTAAAATTGGCCGCACCTCCCCATGCTAAAGCGTGGAGCAATTTCACTGGACTCTCTTTTGCTCGGGCCATCAGGTTTCCGGATCGCGCCAATAATATACGTACAGTAGGTAATAGTTTCGATTAGAATTTTTTTGTGTTTGATTGCACTTGAGTCTTGACATGTAATTATAAGATTTTTTGTTTGATTACAATTAAGTCTTGACATACTATATATATCATATTTAGCTTGATGTATACGCAAACAATCTATAGTACTTATTTTGTATAAAGGGTCCTACGCCATACTAGCTTTCTTGCTATTTCTGTAGGGTCCTTTTACCAACCTAGTTATGTCATATTATTGTATGTTGTAACTTGTTACTCTATTGTAACCTTGTTTGTTGTTGGTAATAAAGTCATTCATTCATTCATTCATTCATTCAAGGAAACTGCAACTTTTGGAGACACTGTTCTCCTTCTTAAATAATCAAATAGGAGTAATTTGAGTAATTTGTAATAGGCTGAAAATTATCTACGTGATTATAGGCTGTTTGCTGCCTTTTATTCCCCTTTAACTATCTACTCTTGTGCCAAGACAGAACTGAAGCGCGCCATCTAAAGCCTCGAATGAGTCACCCAGACGTCAAATTGACAGTGGACTTTGTACAATGAATGTAACGCACTGTTTTGTAATTATAATCTATGCATGGATATACTTTCGACGCATGAGCTATAAACGAACATTCGAGAACTGTTGTACACACACTACAACCACTCTGAACCGCATTCGTTCATGTTTGGAATAATATCTTTTGTCGGATTCATGAGATTCCTCATCTCCTTCACGTTGGTCATTTTCTCAGGTAAACTTATCATAAAACCGTGACAACGTTCAGAATGCTAAATGAGCGTCCATTCTAGTAGTAACTGGTTCCACTTTCATTCATTTTTTTTTCATTAAAATATACTGTGTGTGCATCTATTATTGGGAGGATTAGTTTCCTTTAAAACATTTGCGTGAATTTTACTAGAAGAGACGTTGTAACAACATTGTAAAAATATAACAACAAAGATTGACCAAATCAAAAAGATCCTGCCAAAAAATGAAATGTGTTGGGCACTTATGTTCATTTTGGTTTTAAAAAAAAGTTGTTCACTTAATACATTGTAATTGTAACATGAAAGGGCTTTATACATGAAAATGGTCTACACAGGTTTGGCAAACAAAAATGCACGGTTTCTTTCAAACTCCTTATTTTATGCTGTTAATCTTTTTTGAAGAAAAGTGGTCTGCTTGAGGTAAAAATAAGGTAAGGTTGAATATTTTAGGGCTAGTATCGTCTGTAGAATTTCATTTTAGCATAACTTTTCTAGAACTTATTTCTAAAATGTAATGCTGTATTTAAGGCTTTGAATCTTCAAAATCATAATAATTAGGTAAATTCAATGGAGTCTGTTGTCGCCGAAACCACCATGGCCGATTCCCGGCGGATACATTTTTTTCAACCTTTGCAAAGATATCAAAAGGGGGGACAGCAATGGGGGCCTTTTAATCAGGCTGCGAAACCATTATTCTCTTACTTGCAATACTTTCAGTAAAATTAATAAGATTCACCGGATTGATGGAATACCAAATGATCTCGTACAAACATCTTTTGATACAAGTAGAACAACGTGAAACTATATTTATTATTATCACGTATGCCAACTGATACATGACCTGAGTAAAGGCAAATTAATCAGTTAGTAAGTGGTTCAGTTCCTAGGTTTAGAAACAGGGGTTTAAAATTTGCTCATTTGAATATTCACAGCTTAATTGCTAAAAATTAATGAACTGAGATTACTTCTGAGAAATGCATCATTTGATGTTATTGGTTTGAATGAGACTTTTTGCGACTCCATGATTGATGATTCTGAATTGCGTATAGATGATTATGTTTTATTACGTAGGGATCGTACGAGACACGGAGGTGGTGTGGCTGTATATATATCGAAGAGGTTCAATTACAAAAGAAGGGATGATTTGATCTCATCTAATTTAGAATGCATTTGGTTTGAATTGCTTTATCCAAATAAGCCTCCCATCCTGGTTGGGGAGTTTTATAGGCCTCCAAATTCTCATGTTGACTTCTTTGAAGAATTAGACAAAAATCTCGACTCTGCTCTCTCGGAAGATATGAGCTGTATTATTTTGGGTGATTTCAATTGTGATTGTATGCCACACCATCATGATGTGAATGCTGAAAATATGTTTTATACAAATATGTATGGGCTAAGTCAGCTTATTGATACTGCCACAAGAGTTACAAATACCTCTTCCACTTTAATTGATTTGATATTTGTATCAGACAAAGAACTGTACAATGAATGGGGAATATTTGAAACTAGCATAAGTGATCATTATTTGGTGTATGCAATTCGCGATTTCAGTGCTAAGATCCATAACAATTCTGAAAATGCAGAATTTCGCTCGTTTAAAAATCTTGACGAGGAGAAATTTTACAGTGAATTGAGAAATACTCCTTGGCAGGTCATAAAAGATATAGATGATGTTGATATTGCATGGGATGTTTGGTTGACTTTTTTCAATAATGTAATCAACAAGCACATTCCTGTATGTAAAAAGCGGATAAGAAAAAAGGCGTGTCCATGGATATCTGACGAGGTCGTTAAGCTCATGACGGAACGTGACAAGGTTCTCAAAGCTGCTAAAGCTAACAAAAGTGATGATCTTTGGGACACCTACAAATTTCTAAAGAATAAAGTTATTCGTCTCATGAGAAAAAGTAAAAGAGAATATAATGCAAACCAGATTTCACAAAATCATAATAATAGTAAGAAAATGTGGAGATGTTTGAGAGACCTTGTGCCTAAGTCAGTACCTATTTCTCCCAATACCATAAACGTAGATGGAGCAAATGTGTCGGACAATGCAAATATTGCTGAGGCATTTAATGACTTTTTCATTTCTAATGCTACTAAGATTACAAAGGACCTGCAGAGGAATACGTCTCAGCTGAGAGTAGACGAGGACAAAAAAGTTGGTCCAACTCATTCTCAATTTGAACTTAATTTGATCACCAGTGATTTTGTATTGAAACGGATTGATAATCTGAGTATAGATAAAGCTACTGGTGAAGATCACATCAGCTGTAAACTTTTAAAGATGACAAAGAATGTTATCGCAGAGTCTCTTTGCGATATCATTAACAAATCCCTGTCTACGGGAGTTGTTCCACGTGAATGGAAAAAGGCTCGGGTAGTACCGATATTTAATCTGGGGATATTTCTTCGTTGAATAATTACCGCCCCATTTCTGTATTACCTATCGTGAGTAAAATCATAGAAAGGGCCGTTCATCAACAGCTGAGTGAATTCTTGGAAGAGAATGATTTATTACACCCAAATCAGTCTGGTTTCAGACCTATGCATTCAACAGCTACTGCCCTTGCAAAACTTGTAAATCAATGGTCGTTGAATATTGACAACAATGAAATTTCTGGAGTTGCCTTCATAGATCTTCGGAAGGCCTTTGATACTGTGGACCATGAGCTACTTTTACATAAATTAGCTTGTTTAGGTTGTAGTAACAGGACTATCACTTGGGTCAAATCATATTTAGGTAATCGACAACAAGTGACCCAATTCAAAGGGGCCAAGTCGCACCCTTCAACCATCAAGTTAGGCGTGCCACAAGGTTCAATTCTAGGTCCCCTTTTATTTTCAATACATGTTAATAGTCTACCTGAATGTATTCCTGAAGGTATGATCGATATGTATGCTGACGATACGACACTTACCGTCAGTGCAAATGATGCAACAGTTTTGGAAGAAAAATTAACTGTGGCGTTAAACAGAGTCTTGGCATGGATTAAAGAAAATCGTCTCGTCCTTAACACTGAAAAAACCTGTGTCATGGTAATAGGCTCTCGTGCTAATCTCAGGAAAATTGAATCTTTCACCATTTCATTAAATGGTAATTTGATAAAAAGAGTTCAATTCACCAAATGCTTAGGAGTTTTGATAGATGAAGAATTGAAATGGTCTAAACAAATTGAAAACGTATGTAAACTTACCCAGAAAAACATAGGCATAATACAGAGAGCAAAGTGTTTTTTGCCTGTGCAGTCCTTAAAGTTGCTTTATAACAGTCTAGTGTTGCCACGATTTGATTACTGCTCTGTTGTATGGTCGAACAGATTTCAAGCCCATACAAATAAGCTGCAAAAATTCAGAAGAGGGCCGCAAGAATAATACTGAACAAAACATATGACACACCGTCGGCTGATTTGTTTACTAGTCTTAAATGGATGACACTTGTCAAACGGTTTGAGCTAAGTCGCGTTATGATGATATATAAATGTGTTCATAACTTAGCACCTTCTTACCTTCAGGTAGGCTTAATCAATCCTAACGATGTACATGAGCATCATACTAGACAAAGAGACAGTGGATGTTTACGCGTGCCCAGATTTCACACTGATTGTTATAAGTGTAGCCCAATTGTATCTTCTATATTTGAATGGAATAAGCTCGATAATTCGATGAGAACAGCTTCCTCTGTCAGTTCATTTAAGAGGATGTTTAAACAAAGTTGTAATTTATGAATAACTCAGCCTAACATACACTCAGTGCTTATTCTGTAATATTAGTATGATTTGTGCACATATTTGCGACTGAATCAATATTTTCATATTGGCATTACAGTTGAGCTAGTTTACTGATATTTGTTTATTTTTCAAATGAGTATTCGTTTGCGCCACGTCTATTATTGCTTTGTTTGCACTCTCTAATTTTACTGAGGATTTTTTATTTTGAACTATTATGTATATACGTTATGCATTTTGATGTAAATATGTTTATTATTATTCAGGGCCCCATGGAAGACCACTACTTAATGGTGAATGGGCTACCCTGACAAAAGATCAGAAATAAATAAAATAAATAAATAAACTGATCACCGCTAGAGCTTCCGAGCTTTTGTACATGGCTACTAAATTGCGCCCCAAAAGTAGTACATTTCCTGTGTCGGAATACAGGATGCCAAATCTTGTTAAAGACGTCAAAAAGACGTCTTAAAAATGTCGTTTATATTCAACACGTTTCTTACCTATTTCCTTTTTTTGCTATCAAAACTGTACATGAGCTTAAAATTCAAAGTTCCCAAATGCTGTCCTCCCCTTGTGATAAGGCAAAAATAAGGCATAATAATTTTTGGCAGAGAATAATTAAATAAAGACGCATACGAATACAGTGAGAGAAAAATAAAACCTATTATTTCGAGTTATGATTGTTAATACATGTATGTGTTATAGTGCTGTCTAATTCAGTTAAATCTTTGGTGTCATGACTATCGAATATTTTGTTATTGTGCAATGATCATTGGACTTTGTAGCAGATTTCATAAGTCATTATAGGTTTTAATAACAATAATAATAATAATAATAATAATACATAATATTTCTATAGCGCCATTATCCATTTTTATTAAATGCTCAAGGCGCTTTACAACATAAAGAAAAATATACAAACATAACAAGAGAATGAATAATAAGAAAAATATCTGTCTTCAAAAGGCAAGATTGAACCATTTGTCTGCCTGTTTGTCTGAAACTATAGATAGTGCTAGGAGAGCCTCCATCAAAGTTATATGGTGTTATGTGCCTCTATGCCCCTGTCATTTCCTTTATGGTTATTATTACAGATGATGCAAATTAATAGACATTATGATTTATTTATTTACTGAACTAGGTCTTGGTATTTCTGGCCAGACTGTTGAGACATATCCAGAGATTATTCTTAAAGTGGGAACAAGAGGTATTGTACCATGCCCTATCCAGAGACGACCCTACGAAGTTCAGTGGAAAAGACGGAGGACATCCGAAATTGAGTTCCTTGTATCGCTTGACCCATACTCTGGTGCCAGAGATGGGTCTGGTTATAAAACAGGGTTGTTCAATATCACAGAAAACAACTCGCTGGTCATCAAAGATGTCAAAGTGGAGGACGAAGGACTGTACTTATGTACAGTCTCTGCCTACGAAACGGAGGAATTCATTCAGAAATGGACACGAGCATACGTGCAAGGTGAGAAAAACACTCAAGGGAGAGTGAGAGAGAGAGAATGGGAGAGGGTAAGAGGGGAGAGGGGAGTGAGAGAGAGATAGAGAAAGAGAGAGTTAGAAGAGACAGGAAGTGTGTATGGGTGTGTGTTCAATGTCATTACATAATTCAACGTCTGCGCGTATTTACGGCCCGAATATTGTTTTGTTTGTTTGTCTGTTTGTTTTTCGTGTGTTTTTTTATCATTTTACTTTTGTGATACTTTCCTGAAAGTTTTCAAGGTTCGAAGATGGGTTCTGTTTTACCTGGTCTTGAGATATCTCAACACATTTCGTCATGTATTGAGATCTTGGCCACTGATAGTGAAAACCATTCACATCACATCATGGAATTTAAAAAAAAAATGTTATAATAGTGCTCGTATTTTGTCGAACAGTTAGGCCTATCCAGACTCGCTTCCTTAATTTAATGAGAGTTCTTCATTCAAGAAGTAAACTTATTACCATCTGGTGCAAACTGAATAGTATGGGCACTGGGCAGGTCGGAGCATCAAACCAAAACCAACCTTCATCAAAGAAATGAAAATGCACGAAGGGAGGGTTTTGGGGTTGCGAGATGCCAGAAATAATCTCCAGTAGCAAATTACGTATCCTAACCCATATGTAGGATCGGATAAAATGACCGGTACCGTATAACCCATTACAATCATTCCATACCTAGGTTGGACTTTGGTTTAAAGGGCCCCTGCAACCAAATGCAACCCAAATGCAAGTTTTTTTTTGCTGTTGATGTGCAGGGATGCATACAACTAATATTTTTTTATTCAAACATCTAAATATGAAATATGTTTTCCAACCTCCTAACCTCCTAAAAAAAACCTCCAGGTCTCATTCCCGCAATGACATCATCTGTCAATCATCAGTCAGCCACACTAACATTCTACAATAGACAGTGGAATGTAACTTCCCCCAGCTCAGCACATCCTCACAATAGAATTGCATGCTTTCGAACGATACCTCCTCATTACCATTCTTTTCCTTGTGATGCTACAGCATGTCTGACATAGTAACTACTATGTAGACATTGTATGGTCTATTAGAACAGATGGTCATCTCTGGCAAAGCTACATACTACTGTCTCTCTTTAGCTCACTAATGATTGAGAGATGATGTCACTGCAGTAATGAGATCTGGAGCATTTTTTTACGGTGGAGCTTAGCATGTTTGAGAAAATGATTTCAAAAATTATTTAAAAATCTATGAAACCTATTTAGATATTTGAATAACAAAATATGAGTTGTATGCATCCCTGCATATCAACATAAATCAACTTGCATTTGGGTTGCAATGGACCTTTAGGTGGCTTTTTAGCTATTTATTACCTAAATTATATCCTGTGCAGACAACCATGTTGCCTTTACCAACGGCGAGTGAGCGCGATAATATTACTGTGGCTGCAAGGGAGACTAGCTGCAATGTGGGTAGCTTGCTGCTAACCGCCTTTATCCACCCGTAACGCAATCAATATTCATGTATTCAATGGCTATGAATAATTCCTCCGTACCCGGTGGCTAAGGCCGGACCATCAAAGTACTGCCGTTCACGAAGGAAATCGCAACACAAAGGAATCGCTTCGTAAATGGCACTTTTGCCAAAACCAGTGGGTAGCGCTAATCCTTCCCCGCAAGAACATTTCTTATCGCAGTCTCCTTTAATTCCTTGAATTTTTCACCTGGAATCTTCAATTTGCTGGCAGCATATTTCAAACTATCGTGAAGAAGATCGTCGAAGCTGGTGGAACTCGCCATTTTGGATAAAGCAGGGTGAAACGTCACGATCAATCACGTGACAAAAAATTTGCATGATGAGTTTACCTCGGTGTTCGTGATTGGTTACTTTCTCTAGAGGGAATTTAATATGTATGAGAATTTTGCGTCAGAAAACGACGCAGATTTCAATGGTCAAGATAAAAAAAACAACAACCCGCGTTACGGGTGGATAAAGGCGGTGAGCAGCAAGCTGCCCACATTGCAGCTAGTCTCCCTTGCAGCCACGGTAATATTATCGCGCTCACTAATATTATCGCGCTCACTCGCCGTTGATAAAGGCTAACAACCATGAGGAATAGACCTGTTCACAAATATATTCAAATTTTATGTATACTTTTAAAACAAAGGTTGTTCATGACAACCTGAAAGCTTGTCAGAGGCTTGTCAGACATAGCAACAAGTAATGTATGCAAACTGGATTCAAACTGGATTCCAAGTATTGTATTTCATTCATTAATAACAGGTTAATGGAATACCCCGTTACTAGGTCCCAGGAAGGAAACATCCATCAATAGACCTGTTTACTAAGTGTTCAAATTTGATGCATACTTTTGAAACAAAGGTTGTTCTTGACAACCTGAAAGCTTGTTAGAGGCTTGCCAGACATAGCAACAAGTAATGTATGCAAACTGGATTCCAAGTATTGTAGTTCATTCATTAATAACAGGTTAATGGAATACCTCGTTACTAGGTCCCCAGGAAAGATTAAGAAACATCCATAAATTTGAATCACTTAGTAAACAGGTCTATTTGAAGAACTTTGTGAACAGGTCTATTACTCTGGGAATATGCAGGACCAAAAGGTGACATTTATGACTAATGTATTTCAATGCAAGTATGCATGTTTCTCTCCAGAATGTATAGTTACCAACTATTCAGTGCACCTGCTATGCATAATTGCATCTCTATGGATGGAATCCATTTTGCATACATTAGTTTTTGCTATGTCGGGCAAGCATCTGGCAAGCTTTTGAGTCGTCAAGAGAAAATTTTGTTCAAGAAATATGCATAAAATTAGTAAACAGGTCTATTGCCCATCGACATGGAATGGTTTGAAAGGGCTTTTGTGTTTGCATGATCTGAGTGGTTGAACATAATTCATGAATCCCAAGCGTGATAGACTGGGGGAAACCCCTTTTTCATATAATCGTGAATGTGTTTGTACCGTTATGACAAAGACCTCTGTTCATAGACATTTATAGAGCACCGCTCGCAATGATAGTGACTGTTGAAAAGGAATTCCTTGCCGATGAATACTCTGGATTTGGATGAGTGAAATCCTCATAGCAATTGTTATAATAGCTAATATGCCCAGTAATCCTCAAATTGGCAAAAATCCTACCTAGGATATCGAAAAAACAGTGAGCAGAAAAGAGGTACTGAATTTCTATACGACTATAGAGTGGAAGTATAAAGCCTTAAGAGAAACGAACTGTACCGTCAACTGCTCGTGGTCTAGTGGTAAAGAAATCTGCATGGTCGAAGTATGCTTATTCTACGCCGCACGTTCTACAATGTTTCTGGTTCGAATCCCGGTCTTCTTGACTGATATTTTTTTTCAGTTATGAATTAACAATAGCATGTGAATAGCGTTTATTCCGTTGAAAATGATCAGAATTTCAATAATAAAAACACAAGAAACTTGACTAAATATTCACTTGGTCAAGTTATCATCACTAGTTCCCACTTCAGGAACTGCTACAATGATGATATAGGCCCTACTAACCCTCACATAAAGTATAATATTGTACTACTTGCACGTGGAATGGTTCAAGATAAAAATATTTTAATGTCGCATATTTACATTATGATACTGAATAGGATTGTGGCATGAGCCTTCGAGAAACTTTTCGAGGATACACTGGACGGATGTCCCACGAGACTGCATTGAACTCCCTTCATGCCCTCCTCTGTCAAAAATGTCTGTCTCCAAAGTCATGGAAATAAATCTGAAAGAAAGATAAATACAAAAACAGGAAGAAGAGGGGGAAAAAAGAAGTAAGAGAGAGCTAGAAAAAAGAAGACAGATAGCCTGCCATGCTTTTTTTACACGTTCTAAATGCCATTTACATTGGGGTAATATTTCTGATTATGTACATGTATATTAAGACTTCATTTATTTTGGTCCCTTGAATAATGACCAAAAGAAAGAGTCATTTTGTTGTTGTTGTCGTTTTTTATTGTTCTTTGTTGTTTTTATACTTAACACTGTACTTCTGTTTTCTAAATACATGAAAAGGAAGAAGTTAAAGATCACATTACAAGAAAATTCCATCAAAATAAATATTGGCTTAATACTTATTATTGCATAGATGGCATAAATTAAACAAGGTTATCCAAATTCAACCCTTGGAAACATTTGAAGTAATGATTATTATCAATTATAAAACGGTAAAATACAGCCCCCGATATAGCAGCTGAAGAGCTCCTCGAACGCTGCTGAGATGTGTGACGACACACCAGGAACCAGTCCTGTCTAAGCAGACGATGTCCCATAACATCTTACACATTTTTCAGTGCCTGTTTTGTCATCTCCTCTTCACTTATTTCTCTTACTTGACTAGCGTCAGTCTTAATGTTAGTCTGTTGCCTCACTCTTAACTTCGTGTATGGTATTATTTTGATGAAAAATGCAGCGTTAAAAAAATAAAGGAATCAGTCACTTGTAAACAAAATAAGACGCCGTTGTATTTTCAGCTGCTTGCACCGGGGCATGTTCGGCGTTTCAAGAGGGAACGAATACCATCCGTGCTATTATTCGGAGGGCTTTTCAATTTGAAAGTGGGGTTTATTTCATTGATCAATGACCCTTCTCCTGTGTATTTACAATCAAACGGTTTTAGTTATCAGAATCAGTTTCACTTTCCCTTTTAGAATGGTGTGAAATAAGGTCATGTTTAAATATACAAAACTCTTTATAATTTGATAAATAATTGCATTGCAATTACGTTCATTCATTATAGGACGTCGTCTGCTTAAGCAGGATTGGTCCCTAGTGTGACGACATCAAAACATCGCTATATTTCTAGCGAATCCTCGGATATTCCAGATGCTGAGAAGAGCTTTTATTTATGTTGTTTTTATAATCATCAGATACGCAGTTGACATAAAACTTATACGATTGCCATCTGTAAGCTTCCCAGTTTCTAGTGATACATTAATTGCCATATTTGTGATTTTCTTTGGATAGCTACTTTAAAGAACTTAAGCTACCCCAAGCCTATACATCTGGTTGAACAACTCCAACAATGTTCTACTGCAAACCTCGAACTTCCAAATTCATGATCAGGAGGCAGGAACATAATCATCCGTATAAGAAAAAAATCCTTTACAAGGAATAGACCGCTTCTGTAATGTATACAAACTTATGTACATATATTCTCTGAGCAGACCTAGTGACGAGCTATTCCATGAACCTGCTTTTTATAAATGAGCCTCAATGCTTGGAATCCAGTTTGCATACATTATTTGTAGCTATGTCCGGCAAGATTTCAGGTTGCCAAGGACAACCTTTGTTTGAAAGGTATGCATAAAACTTTGAAATAAATTACCGAAGCGGTCTATTGCAGATAAATTCAGAAATGTATTGGCCTTACCCGGCCTTCGTGCTTTCCTAACAGACCACTTCTGTAATGTATACAAATTCATGCACATAACTGAGCACCTAGTGACGAGATATTCCATTAACCTGCTATTTATAAATGAGCCTCAATGCTTGGAATCCGTTAGCATACATTATTTGTTGCTATGTCCGGCAAACTTTCAGGTTGTCAAGATTAAAGATCAACCTTTGTTTGAAAGGTATGTATAAAATTTGCATAGATTACCGAAGCGGTCCATTGCCCATCGACATGGAATGATTTGAAATGTCTTTTGTGTATGATCTAAGTGGTTGAACATAATCCATGGAGTCAGGAATCCCACGAGTGATAAACTGGGGGAAATCCCTTTATCATGATCGTGAAAAGTATGCCTACCGTTATGACACTTGCATGTCTAGTCTAATGAACAGGTTTTGTGACTTCTGTTCATAGATATTACCGGAGCACCGATCGCAATTATAGTGATTGTTTCAACCGCAGATTGTGGACGTTTTTATGCCGCGAGAGGACACCGTGATCGTTACCTGAATGAATGAATGAATGAATGAATTTATTACCATTTCTGAAACAATATATGAAATATATTTACAAGGCATTTACAAATGTGAATGGTAATGGGAGACCACGAAATAGCTGAAATGGCTAATGAATATGTGGTTCCCTGACAAAAATTATGTTAATGTGATATAATTAAAGACTACGTAAAACAGTAAGCAATTTTTAAGAATACAAATACATGTACTCTAGCAATTAAGGTCTTACAATAATCAGTAAAAACTGTAAATACTGGCAAGAAGAGTATGTATAAATATATACACACACGCAATCAACATCAATAAAAGCAAAAACAAAAGTTCGTTCATTGAGTATAAACAAAATACCTGTATCTATAAAACTATAGGTTATATATTCACAAATACCAAGGGGGGGGGGGGGGGGGGGGGGGACATAACAAAACAAAACACACAAAAAACAAACAACAAACAAACAAACAAAAAAGTGATACATCACTCTATTCCATTAGCATCATTTCTCTTAACTTCCTACAAAATGTTTTGACAGAGGGTTTCTCTTTAATATCTAAGGGCAATGAATTCCATATTCTAGAACCGTAGAATGAAATTGACCTCTTTTCATGCTTTACTTTTGGTAAAATGAGATTTTTTGTCTCGTATCATACCTGTGATCGAAAAACTGGCAATATTCATATACAGAATGGGGAAGTTGTTGATGTATTAACTTATACATGAAGGTAGCTGTTTGAAACCTGTGAAACTTGTAAATATCTAAGATTTTCAAAGCGAGAAATAAAGGCGCAGACGGTGTCATAAATCCACAAATAGGTAATAGCCCTAACAATCATTTTCTGTATAATGAATATTCTGTCAACAAATGAAGTATACGCACATCCCCAGACTTCAAGGACATAGGAAATGTGTGGCTGAACAAAAGAATGATACAACAATTCCAACTTTTTTTATCATGCCGTTGCCCCGCGGGGCGCAAACGTCGGACAGACTGTTCGCTGCGCAACATGGACGCTCCGCCTGAGCACGATCGAGCTCTCGCGCGAGATTCGGTCGGCAGTCTGAAATGTAATCCCAGTAGTCCGACGCACAAACTTTGTGTACGAGTGAATGGGGCTTACGCAATCCTGACATTCCCCAAGCCGCCTGATAGCGTATGCCTTTAATTGGACCTCCTCGCCGATGAATAGTCTGGTTTGGATGACTACGCTGCTATCTCATGAGTGAAATCCTCATAGCAATTGTGACCATCACTAGTTTCCACTGCAGGAACTGCTACAATGATAATATAGGCCCTACTTACCCTCACATAAAGTATAAAATTGTGCTACCTGCACGTGCAATTGTTCAATATAAAATATTGTAATTATACATATTTACATTATGATACTGAATAGGATCAAAATAAAAAAAAACAACACTGTACTTCTGTTCTACCAAAAACATGAACGGGAAGAAGTTAAAGAACTTTAGTTACCCGAAGTCTATACTTCTGGTTGAACAACTTCAATTTAAACAATGTTCAACTGCGAACCCCGAACTTCCAAATTCATGATCAGGAGGCAGGAACATTATCGTCTGTAAAATCCCTAATAAAGAATTGCACAGAACAAATCAGAGCTGTGTTTGGGTCATTCCACCAGGTTAGGGCCAAGAAATATGATGATGTCTATGTAACGCTGGTGTGAGATTTTTTATTACACATATAAGATGAAATCATCTGTGAAGCTTTTATGCGATGAATAAATATAAAATAGAAGTGTCTTGTCAGGATCATTCCCGTTTAAGTTGTTACTCTTTCGAAGCTTTTCTCAATACGCGTTTCTCTTTTTTACCAGCGTTACATGGACTTCACATTTGGGTCTAAAATATTGATTTATTACCATGAAGCTACGACAGCATTTCTGACTATGTATATACTCGAAAACGTGAGTTGTAAAAGGGAAAAGGAAAATATATATTTAAAAAGCTTAAACTTCATATCTCAAATTTTCCTACATTTACTCCGTTTTAGGAATGAATGTAGGAAAGGCTACGCAGTCTCCATGTAGTCTGCAAGCACGAACCCTAATTTGACACTTCATCAGAAAATCACTGTGTTTTGAGAGAAGCCTATAGTCCAGGTAGCTACTGGCCATGTCAATATATTATATATATATATATATAGTAAAACAAAATAGTTCTGCTTCGGACTTGCAAAGTTATAGACAAAATAGGAATGAAAAGTTCATATATTTACAATAAAAAGATTCGAATTTTCGGTCGTAGGCCTTCATCATTTCCTGATGAATTCGAAAAATTCGAATCTTTTCATCGTATACGACTTTTCATTCCGTTTATATATATATACATGTGTGTGTGTGTGTGTGTGTATATATATATGGGCGAAAATTTGAATTCTTTCATCTCTTAACGGTTGTCTTATTCATCATTGACTTTTGTGTATTTTTCATCAACCGACGCAGGACAGTTATTTTATATATATATATATATATATATATATCTATATATATATATATATATATATCTTGTAAGACGTGCAAAAGCGAATGATGACACGAGACGTAGCTCTAAGTCCGTTGCTAGTGCCAAGCTTTCGGCGTGGGCGCCTTTATCACGGCTATAAAACAAGCAAATAATACAAAGTAATACGAACTAAATATAACATAATCAAAGGCACTGAGAGGTAACATAATAAAGTGAATAGGGTAATAGACAAATGAACGGTAACGGAAATACATAGAAACATATAACTATATACAGTATCTGAGTATACGTATGTAAGTATAATAATAATATAAGTTGACAGGTACCTGTGTTGATGTTGTGTTGTTGCTTGAGATAGTGTGGAGACTGAGGGCTGGGTTTGGATTTAGCGGGAAGAGGATTAGTGGGTATAGGTATTGTGCGGGTACCTGAGGCTTGACCGGGCAACAACACAACATCAACACAGGTACCTGTCAACTTATATTATTATTATACTTACATACGTATACTCAGATACTGTATATAGTTATATGTTTCTATGTATTTCCGTTACCGTTCATTTGTCTATTACCCTATTCACTTTATTATGTTACCTCTCAGTGCCTTTGATTATGTTATATTTAGTTCGTATTACTTTGTATTATTTGCTTGTTTTATAGCCGTGATAAAGGCGCCCACGCCGAAAGCTTGGCACTAGCAACGGACTTAGAGCTACGTCTCGTGTCATCATTCGCTTTTGCACGTCTTACAAGATATAATATTTCTACGATGACACAGTCAATGAGTACGAAGATTGTCAAACCTCTCACACATTTATATATATATATATATATATATAAGCCTATGGTAGTCTTATAGTGCAGACACTCTTTTACGACTAACCAGGGTTTGTGCCTGCAAACTAGTCTCCATGCCTATTTCAAAAGTAAGGCCATTATTATCTTTATTCGTATCACTACCTGGCATCACCTGTTCCTTTGGAGAGGGTTCATCTATATGTATAACTGATTTTAATGTGTACAGCAATGGGATTTTTCTCACATGAAAGCCCGAGATTGAGAGCAAAAAGGAAACCCAAGGAAACCAAGCAGCAAAAATAATGTATGGAGCACTAGTGTATTTGAAGGGGCAAGGGGCACTTTGCCCACCCCACCCCCTGAAAAATAACAAAAAAATAACAAAAAAATTCAGTTAAGTTAGGAAATTTTTGAAAGGTAAATTTTAAGAAAGTTTTCAAACATATCATAGACTTAACCAATTTTTTAAAAAAAAGTTCTGCTCAGCCGCAATGCGAGTTCGCAAAACGGTGTTGGTAAGTTTAGGTCATAAAGGCAAACTTCAAAGGTGGAGAGAAAGGGAAAAGCCCAATAGAAAAAAAATGAAGGCAGGTTTTAATTATGAATTGAACTATATCTGACATTTACTGAAACATACAAATAAATAGATTGCGCATGAATTATAACAAATGCACCTGTTCATATTCGAAATGAAATGAGGGCAAACTTTTGGCTTGCTTGCAAATAACTATATTTTCATTGAATACAATTGTTATTAGTTGTACACAAATCATAAAATTACAAAGTAAGAAGAGATAAGAAAAACAAGGAACATCTATCGCCTTAGCCCCACCCCACCCATCCATGCAAATTAGGGCCCCAAAAGTGATTTTCTGCTGAAATACATGGATCCCCATTGGCTCGGACGTGTTTACCCACCCCCCCCCCCCCCCCCCCCCCCCCCCGACGCCAAGGTTCAGATACGCCACTGGTAAGGAGCCACCAAAGCCACATATACTGACAAAAGCACTTCGTAAAGCTATGTTGCTATGTTACAAAAGTACGTATTTTCTTGAAAAATGCACCACTTGTAAGGGCTATTTTGTTTCAAGCAGAAACAATTGCCTCTACATGTAAATCGAAATTCAAGAAGTAGTCATATGGTAGTGCCTAGTACATGTATAATAACGCTGAGCACGAGTAATATGATAAAATTGTAATTCCAGCATTAAACAAGGAAATGTTTTTGTTGCAACCATGTGACCCTGAGAATTTCAAGCCTTTCGGGGCATTTAGTTAACCAAGTCATTTGTTCGCAGGTGTCTACATAGTGTGGTGTATGTTGGTGTATTGTGTGGTTTTCATTTGTGTATAAGGACAGTGGCACCCCTATACACATTTCCTGATTTCACCATCAAGACCTCCCTCTTTATTGAGATACAGTTGAATGCATGAGTTGAAGAGAAGAGTACTGGGATAGGTGAAATACAATTTCTGAGCTTTCTCATTCCTTGTATGTCAGTTTGGAAGAACATCAAAGTAGAAATGTCACTAAAAAGGATTGCTCTTCAAATGACGTCATATTCGAAATATGACAAGAAATAGCTGAAGTGTTCGGGCTGAACATTCATGCCTCATTTGTGTACAGTGCATGTGCTTTTCAGAGAGATATTGGATCAATTTCTTATCATCTTGATGACTCCAAAGCCTCACATTATACACCAATTATAAACATTATCAACCTTTCCCAATTGCTTTTAGACGGTTTCTTTCACAATGTAACCGCATGACCAGAACTCACCTTTAAAGGTTGACTAGATTAGAGAGAAAAGGGGTGCTGTTTCCATGTATTTTTGCCTTCCAATCACGAATCTGGCAACTGATTGTCCAAATTATGTCTCGTTTTGGCGAAAAAGGGGGAAAATTAGAGGTTCTGGGACCGTTCCTTAAAACTCGTGAGCTGATTGGCTAATTGACGTCACATCCCCAAGTAACGTATGAAGAGTAAGAGGCACAAGACCTGCAGGCTGCAGCATATAACATTGTACACACAATGTGGTATTTGACCCCTCTGTTGAACGGACAATTTATGAAAAAAGGAAATTAATCAATATAATCATTATCAATATATTTTCTACAAGATCAGCGAACACTTTTGCCCAAATATAGAGCTTTTGTTTAGTTTTTTAACCTTTTCTTGAACAATGTTCTCATCCATCTGAGCTGCTTGCCGAACGAAAGTTTTGCGTTGGTCTGAAACGCGTGCACAGCCCATGATTAGGTATAAGGGGGGGGGGGGCACACAAATGCAGGTTTGTCAATTTGTGGAAAAGGTAGACCTGTATCCCCCAGCTCAGCCGCTCAGTGGGGGAGGGGGGGGGGGGTGTTGTGGCGACAAAAATAAAAAATTCGCTCAGTGGGGGAGGGGGGGGGGGGGGGTGTTTGTGGCGACAAAAATAAAAATTCGCTCAGTGGGGGGGGGCGTCCAGTTTCCCTCCATAATTCTCTGACAAGCAACAAAAAAAAGGTCAGCATTCTAAAAGGGGGGGGGGGGGCACAATCGAGAAAATGGCGGATAGTCTATGGTCAAAATGCATACTTTTCTTCCAAAGGGGGGGGGGGGGGGGGGGCACGGGCTTTACATATACGGTAGTACTGATTTTGGCTGAATTCGAGTAACTTATATATAGAGAGATGAAAAGTGAGCGCGATTCCGAGTTGGAGGACTTTTTTGAGCCAGATACGAACTCTGATTTATCAGATGATTTCTCACAACCCGAAGGCAAAGAAGCTCAAGTGGCATAGGGGAATTCGACCATATTATACGTTTGAACCCCTCGCAGAAGACGTGCAGGGGGACTGGTGAAGGGGCCGCGGGTGAAGTAATTCCATGGAGCTTCAACGCGTTGGAGCTCCCTGGAGTTACGGGTGAAGCTGCTGCAGCTGTTTGAGACGATGTCGTTGAAAATAGATTGGAAGACTTTACTCCAAGTCTGATCGGAATAGCTGAATCTTTTAGCTCGCTTCTCCTTTTCTTCATGCCAAATTCGGAATACAGGCCAGGATCCTCAAAACCATCTTCGGCAAAGTGATCACTGCAAATTGTACTCCACTCATTGGCCGGCCCTTCCCACTCTGCCCGCGTGAGCTTTATCTTTCCTACCCACAATTTCGGTAGATTTTCATCTTTAGGAAAATGATGTAGGCTTACATCATCTTTATTGGTCTTGCTACAGCCCGCAACTATACACCGATTGGCATTGTTGATGAAACTGTGTCCCCAAATCAACGCTATTGCGAGGAATTCAACACCAAAATATGTAATGCAAATGGTCGATGCGGTGAATAACATGCTCGCGCTCTGGACCATAACGGGCTCTGCCTGCTAGGTCTGCGGGCGTGCACGGTATATAGGTGGGTGGAATATTTTTCCTTTACTTCTCGTACGTCACAGATCACGTGATCACAATGTCGCTGCAATTGTTTTCATTTTTTAGGGGGGGGGGGGGGAGCTTATGACTGTGTAAATCAGCAAAAATGTACATTTCAAATGATTATGAAATAGGACTGAATGCATAAAAAAGTGTGTGATAGATGACTCCATCCTACGAAAATTGGGCAATTAATTTTCTATTTTAGTCACCTTTTAAGGTCCAAATGCATCATTTTGTTATTCTCTTCCTTTTCTTTTAGTCATTAAGCAAAAAAAAAAACTTTTCACTTTTCTAAATACCATCGCAAGGAGTTTCTTACATTTCATTTGCTTAATACCCCAATTTCATAGAAAGAAGATAATACAGCAGCTCACATAGGTGTACGAGCAAATTTTGCCCATATATCTACTTTCCCGTTTCAAAATTATTGTCAGCAAGCGAAGCAAGCGAACAATTTTTTAAAATACTTTTTTCATGGTAAAATGTACAGAAATTACATATTCGGTAAGCACGTTGTCCGAATATAAGGTGGTGGTTGCCCGAATATCGAACTTTAAAAATCCTACCCCCGCCTCGTACGCCTATGGCAGCTCGGTATTGCGAATACTATTTTTTCTATTAATTGACAAAAAAGCAACAAACAAATCTTACAGAAATGGGATGCTATTATTAAACTTAAATTTGCGGAGAACATAGACATATGATTTTCTTTTTTGCTTGTATTTCAAGCTGTGAATGAGTGCACCAACAATCTGCATGACTGTAGCCCGCACGCACTCTGCATCGACCTGTCAGAACATGGCTACACGTGCCTTTGCAATGCTGGTTTTAACGACTCTGATCCTACCTTACCTGGTAGAAACTGCACTAAATGTAAGTACATTATACGATGTAATACAATAAGTGATAAAATGATTATGTTTTCTGTTATTACTAGCAGGTTAAACGGTTGATGTCCAAATGTTAGGAAAATACAAGTTCTTTACAATACGACTTCCTCATATCAAGTCTTCCTGCCAATCAAAAATATCAAAACTATGTTTAATTTCAATAGTATTTCGATCAGTCAGATGTGTCAGAAGGAAATGAACATACAGCGTTATGTTCTAGTTATCACGGGCATCATTTCCAAGGACACGGGCCCCCCCCCCCCCCCCCCGTTCTATGTGTATTTCTATTAACGCGTTACCTCCGCTGCAATTGATCGACGCCCCTATGACTTACACCCCTACCAGTGACTTTTGTATTATTGTCTCTTTTTAATGGAGTATACATTATCATGTATTTACACTCAACACAAAAAAAACACACAAAGTCAGCTCATGTAAGTATATCGAAGGACTAAAATCGCTCAGCTTCTCGTTTTTAAAGTGATATTTTCAACCATAAATGGAAATATTTCATCTGAAATGACCGTGAGTCAAAATACATAATAGGAACTGAAAGTGCAACTCCATCACCAAAATTTCCCATGAAAATTAGTATTTCAATAATGATGATTTTTTTTCTTCATAAATGGGTGGAGAAATCGGACATAATACAGTTATATCGACATGATGTAGCCCTGCCTAATACTAGCATTATTTTTCATGTGCGGCGGCAATCTTAGAAAAATCAAATATCAAGTAACACGGACCCCCTCCCCCCCCCCCCCCCCCTCCTCCTCATTTTCGAAAAATCCGGAAGAGAACTAGAAATCAATTTTACTTGGCCTAATAGAAAGTATCAAAAATAGTCACGGTAAGGGTAATAAATGTATTATGTATAATAACGCTGAACAAGAGTGTTTGTAATGAGTGGTTGTAATAACTATATGACCCTGCAGTGGAAAATTCAAGTCTTTGGGGGCATTTAGATTACCAACTGATTTGTTGGCAGTTGTCTGTGTTGTGTGGTAATTTTTCGGATGTGGGTAAACTGTTTGCGTGTGTATGGGGGCAATTTAAAAGCCGCTTTTGAATAATTTGTGGCACATAAATATAGTAAACGGACGTATACCGATACACTTTTTTGCCATAATTTAGGGAGCTCACTTAAGCGTGTTATCTACCACATACACCTTTTTGCCAGTAAACGATCGAGTTTAGTTGAAAAAGAGTTGTAGATTGCCCATGCTATCTTGTAAAGGAATTCTTCTGCTATTCCAAGATTTGGCTAAATGAAAAGAGTGCCCTTGGTAACCCCCTCCCCCCCCCCCCCCCCCCTAATCATATAGTCTCAAAAAGTCAAATTTTCAGACACACCCTTTTGCAAAATGAGGGCCGCTCTGTTAAGATACAATTGAATATATCAGAGAAAGAATGGTTAGCTCAATCAAAACATTTCTAGAGTTATTTTTTTTTAAAAATATTCATATTTGGACAGGTTTTTCAGATACCTATTTAATAATAATAATAATAATAATAATAATAATAATAAGTTGTGCTTTTAGAGCGCTTTACAATTAATAAAGTGAGATTTACACACAAGAAATAAACAAGTAAATCTTGCTTACTGCTACGACATAATTAACGATGTAATAAGTGATAAACATTAAAGTATAGATATCTTATTCCGTAAAAACAAATATTACTAATATAATATACATAATTATGACTAACAGTATTCAATAGTATGAGCAATTACAATTATGAAACTAATTAATTCTTAAATAAGCACGACTTGAGCACTTTCCTGAAGGTCTGAATTAACCTATGATAGATGTTACGTTAGATAGATGAGCTGTAAACTCATGTTGGTGAAGTTTGGACTCGTTGATTTTATGACCCTTTTTCAGATGCGGCGCTTTGCAATCCGACATCGAATTTTGAGTTCGAGTATCTCTGAAATTCTCTGTCAATTAATTTTCTTGTTGGACACATTTGTAGTCCAAAGGTTCGATCTGCCTTACGATTGGTATAAACTGGTCTAAATAAATTATTGTAGAATAATAGAACACATGGACAGAATATCACATTCCTAACAATTTTTTGAAATGTGCGCGAACTTTGTTCACCCCATCATAAACAACTTCCAAATAGCCATGTACTCAAATCGCTTTTGCTAATACCACAGCAAGGAGTATTCCCACCTCTCTTTTTAAGAAAGAAGAAATACAGCAGCTCAGTATTGTGAGTATTATGTTTCTATTCATCGACAAATGGCAACAGAAATATTTCCAAAACGGGATGCAATTAAACTAAATTGGCCCATAACATAGACATATAATTTCGTTCTTTTTTTCTGACTTGTATTTTTAAGCTGTGAATGAGTGCACCAACGATCTGCATGACTGTAGCTCAGACGCGTTCTGCATCGACCTGTCAGAAAATGGCTACACGTGTCATTGCAATGCTGGTTTTATCGACTCTGATCCTACCTTACCTGGTAGAAACTGCACTACACGTGAGTGCATGATGTAATGATATCAGTGATAAAAGGGTCAGTTTATGATTTCTAGCTGGTTAAACGTTCCATTTGCGATTGCTACGAAAATGCAAATTGTAGAACTAAAAGGTCTTCCTGCCATTATATTTCAATCATTCATGTCGGACGACAAATAACATATTGCGTTATGCTCTAGCTATCAGGGGAATCAGGCAGTTTCCCAACTCATTTTATTGTGTATTCCTGTTAACGCGTTACCTCCCTTTTTTATTCATCGACTCCCCTATGATCGACACCCCTACTAGCGAAATTTTTATTGTCTCTTTTAAATCGAGTATTCATAAATTATATTTACATTTAACAAAATATCACAAAGTCTCCTTATGTAGGTATATTATTGCGAAGAACTTTGGATAGCTAATAGTTTCTTGAAGTTCGGGCTAACGAATGATGCAACAAAAATCGCTCTGATTCTCATGCTTAAAGGGAAAGTTGACCTGATTACAAGTTGGTTAAAAAAAAATTAATAGATCATCAGTGAAGGTTTAAGCAAAATACGATAAGAAATAAGAAAGTTATGATTTTTTAAAATTTTAATCAAACACGAATTGGTAACTCCGTGACGTATCTTGCGAGCTCCTCTCCCATTTGCCCTGCACCCCAAAAATCACTAATTCAATTTTCTCTAAAGAAAATATTAAAACATACATGCTTCTTTAATAGATGAAGTCATTGCTCATAATATGTTTCTATACACAAAAACCTGAATGAAACAAATTTATTCCTTCATCAGGAACGGAACGTTTATGAAATTTTCTGTACTGAGCAAATGAGAGAGGAGCTCGCAAGATCACTGATCTCTCCTTTGAAAAGAAATGATTTTTATTTTTAAGTAGAGAACAGTGCGCAAGATACGTCACGGAGTTGCCAATTTGTCTCTGATTTATTACAACTTCAAAAATTCATAACTTTCTTATTTCTTATCGGATTTTGCTAAAACTTTTACCAATATGTTTTTTCTCATTTTTCTGCCCTTATTCAAATGAACTAAATTCCAGGCTGGGCTTTCCTTTAAAGTGATCTTTCCAGCCATAAATGAAAAAAATTCATCAGAAATGACCGTGAATCAAAATATATAATACAATCTGGAAGTTCAACTCCATCATCATAATTTCCCTTAAAAAGTTCTTTAACAATAATGACGATTTTTCATAATTTGCATGGACAAGTCGGTCATGTTGGTAATCTTCATCTCTTGAATTGGTAGCTTTAATCTCTTTGTTCCCCATTCTTTCTTTATTTCTTTCTTTCTTATTTACATTGCAGAGACCGAAGTGGAATTCAATCAAGGTATGCAAAAAAAATCAACGTGTTTTGGTCATGTTTTTGGTGTGTATATTATTGTTTTTGTGATGTTTTTTTTTTTCGTTCAAGATTTTATTGCATTTATTGGAAGGGCGTAAGAAGCTTTTTTGAAGCACATTTCATACAAGCGCAAAAAAGGTCATCGCCGTTTTGGGGTGTCTATTTTACTCCAAAATTCTCTGACAAGCAACAAAAAAGAAGGTAATCAGCATTTTCACACTTGGTGCATTTATTTATTTTTTTTAATTCAGAACAAATAGTATACATGCAATTCATCATGAATTGAAAAGTACCATCTAAAATTTTTAAAATGCACAATATAAGGGGTTTTCAGTCATAAAAAGTGGGGGAGCGGAAGGAGATCCCCCCCCCCCCCCCCACACACACACACACATTTCCTACGCCCTTGCTTTATTGTGCAAAAGTGATAAACAGACACATAGAGAGATGGCAGAGAGAGAAACAAAAGAGAAAAAGCATTTCGCCTAGGTGTATACACTGTATTTTGGGTTTAAACAACCTTTCCAAAATGTCAAAACGCTCCGTTTTGCGGGAAACCTGAAAGATGTGAAAATGCTGTGCTATTTATCTGTAACTGGAAATGCGCTTCATGAAAAAAAGAAGAAAAACAAAACAAGATAAAAACATAAAACACAATTTATTAATCTTTTCAACTCACAGTCAAGAGAAATGTTGACTTATAAGTACTCATTTTTTGGAACCATTCTAACGGTCATACAAATTTCGACAAGAACACTAATTCAAGTGGAAAGGGCAGTTCGAGTTAAATGTATTGATTATTATTACTACGTTTGTCTTTTTCTTTGCACCATGGGACAATCATAATATCTTGAAATGCCATCATTTGATATTATCTACATTTACAGTAAATAGGGAGGACATAAAAAAACACATAATGTATATGCTTGATGAAGAGAGTCTAGTAGAGTAAGTAGACACATGATTTCAGAACATGTTTTTGTTCGATTATTTATGAAAGGCACACTTTTATTGTATGTTATAACTTTGGCAAAACGGGCTTAATGATATTTTCCCAACAATGTAGAATGTTTTGGAGGTTGTCTTGTTGTCTTGTTGGGAAGATATTCTTGTTTCACACAAGATTGCGAAAACTTATACCAAGTTTTTTTATTTCAATTGTTGTGTTTTTCTTTATTTTTCCTTTTTACAGGGGATTGGAAGATGGTAATTGGTGTAACGGCGTCGATTATCGGGGTACTATTGCTCGTCCTCCTATGCTTGATATTTCGGCAGTATCGAAAAGGTCGCCAAAGGAGATCAAGAAGTTGGATTGACAACAAAACCACCATTTGTCTTCAGAAATCGCTGATGTTTGAATAATAATAATAATAATAATACATAAGATTTCTATAGCGCCATTATCCATTTTGATTAAATGCTCAAGGCTTGAAGGAGGTTCACGATTATAATATCTATCATAAACTCTTAAAATTTAAGTTGGGCAACTGGTTGGTTAAAAGTTACCTATAGGCCATTTTCGTTGTTTATTCAAATTTATACACGTAATAAGATATTCTTTTGCAATGGTCAGAATGTGAATTGCATTGCTTGTAGTAGGCGTTGTTATAGCTTGGACATTTTGGCTTCCCAAACCTCGGAACATTTAATGTATGCAATCGATCTGCATTCTGACTATTGAAATACCAGGGAAATACAATGACTTGTAACAGGAGTAACAATTACTAGGAGTTTTACAAAAAGGTAAGCATTAAATGGCCCTTTCAGCTAAAGCAACCTTGAATAATTTGTGGCAATTATCTTTACCTAATAATTGGGAATATATTTACCAACAATACTTGATAAATTAGGGTTCGGAAAAAAAAGTTTGGTAGAAGGTTTGGGAGGATATTCGGGATACATCTGTTTTCTCTATATTTCTACCTGTAGGTTGAAGGAAAGGGGGGAAATTGACAATCAAATTTGCCCAACCACATAGTATTCATTACCCAAACAGCCTTGGGTTATTGGGTAAACTGTAATAGAGTTAGGTAATTGCTGCCCAAATCTCATTGGGTAAGATTAGTTGGGCAGTTATTTAGCCAACTGAAAGTATAACCAATAATCGAGCAAACTGAGGGTTTTGTAAAATGTGATTGGTGAACAGCTGTTGGGCAATTTAATTTGCCCAACCACATATAGCATTTAGATTACCCAACATCAGTTGGGTAGATTTTAACCAACAGCTTACAGGTTAGTGTGCCTTTGCCCACTATTGGTTTAAAATGGGTTAATTTTGGGGACAATTCTTATCACAGCCAAAATATGATACAATGAAGACTCTGTGTGTATCGAAGTCCAAATTCTTTTGCTTTTATTTCACTGTGTGCATGGCTCTGCTCCACAGTACAATACTTTGATAAACCATTAGTTGGTGACTTGAGGGAGTCGAAAAATGGATGGAGTTACTATACAAGCTTCGTTGCAGTTAAAAGTAATGACTGTCGAAGTTTTTTCCTTTCCCTTTATCGATAGTTCTGGTAGAATGAACCGGTGATGTGCAGACCCGGCCATAAAATGAGGGCTTGTTCGAGCTCACTTCTAAGTAGGTAAAGAGAGAAGATGTAAAATTAGGGGATGTTTTCCTCTTCTCGGTGCGCTAAGGTAGGCTGGTTGGTTGGTTGGGTTTTTTTTCGTATAACAAAATCATCATCAATACATACATGTAGATATACAGGAATATATAAATCAATAATTGAATCAAGTGTTAACCAAAAAATAACGAACGGAAAGCTCAATTCAGAGCCATTAACTTAATGGCTCTATTCTTCCTAGGCTAGTTGCGTAGTGCACGGCATACAATACTCCGCTCGTGCATGTCCAGTGACGAGTGCACGTCCTTGTGTATACTACTTGGACAGTTGAACATTTCTAGAGAACAAACTGAAATTTCATATCAATAAGAAAAACCGGAACTTTGAACTTTGATTGGGAGCACTGTGGTATATTGGTGAAGGCTCTTAACTCTCATACGAGATGTCATGGGTTCGATCCTCGCTGCCGTGCTTACATCCTTGGACAAGATGTTTGACCCCATTGTCCCTCTCGACCCCGTGTGAACGGGGACCTGGCAATTGCTGGGGTAATAATATAGCGTTTCCCGTCCATGTTAATACTCTCTTTACTCAATTTCATCATTGTTAACTTCAATTTCGTCATGAGAACCACTGAATATGCAAATGTCAAAGTTACTTTCGTAATTTGTCGTTCAGTTTGGTCAGTGGGCAGTCCATTTCAACATTTGTCCATCATTTTCGTCCCATTTCATTTGAATTGGTCTCACCTGTCGATCCGCTGCAGAATGTAATGATGGAATTCGTCTTTATGCAATCAATTTCAAAAGAGTTTCATTCACATATGTCGGATAGACAATACTTTGAAGTAAAACCATCCAAAGGACAAAACAAACACCTTCTTCATAATTCATGTATGCCTCATAATTTATTGAATAAAATAAATGAAGCAAAAAAGGTAAATAGAAACCTTTAATTTGCATGTACCGACATTTTTTACTTCAATGGATATTTTGTCGAAAGTCAAGACAAGAAATCGAATAAATATATCTATACAGCAAAAGCACGAGTGATGAATTTGAAAGAGGCTTTGATGACATTGATTCACGTAATCGTACGTTGGCTGTCGAAGATGACAAAATTGATTTGAATTGGAAGACATTTGATAAAATATGATGAAATTGATTGGACAAAGTAGGAAATGAATGACCAAACACAAGTTTGGGGACGAAATTGAATGAAAAGAGGTATGAAATTGAATGCAAAAGTGTTAAAGTGGACGGGAAATGCTATGATTGCGGCCCTCTAGAAGAACAGCACTGATGCTGATGAGGCTTCCCTGGGTAAACAAAATTATTATTATTGTTGTTATTATATTTACATATTATGCTTGAATTTGTATATATTTACATAATTGTCATGATAAAGAGTACCCCTTTCTTGTCTATATGATTCTATTTTACATTTTACTACCCCCCCCCCCCCCCCACTCTCTCTCTCTATCTCTCTATTTCATATCATTCTGTATCTTCCTTACTTTTTGCAGTAAATTTGCATCATTTAATATGTTTAAATGCTACTTATGCTATGTTTAAACGCACTTATACTATGTTTAAATGCTACTTAATAGGAATGGAGAAACAAGTGACTTCTTATATGAATGTTGTCAAATTCAGCACAGGAAATTTTGATTCGGTATGTCGTATGCAAGCTATGTTGCATGTTATTATTGGCTACATGAATTGTGGAACAAAACGGATTTTTGTCTTTGGTGGGAATCAGAGAAGATATGCACTTTCTCACATTTTTAATCTGTGGAACATATGTGATAAACAGATACAAATTTATCTAACTATTTAGTGCACGTCCTTGTGTATACTACTTGGACAGTTGAATATTTCTAGAGAACAAACTGAAATTTCATATCAATAAGAAAACCAGAACTTTGAACTTTGATTGGGAGCACTGTGGTATATTGGTGAAGGCTCTTAACTCTCATACGAGATGTCATGGGTTCGATCCTCGCTGCCGTGCTTACATCCTTGGACAAGATGTTTGACCCCATTGTCCCTCTCGACCCCGGTGTGAACGGGGACCTGGCAATTGCTGGGGTAATAATATAGCGTTACCCGTCCATGTTAATACTCTCTTTACTCAATTTCATCATTGTTAACTTCAATTTCGTCATGAGAACCACTGAATATGCAAATGTCAAAGTTACTTTCTTAATTTGTCGTTCAGTTTGGTCAGTGGGCAACCCATTTCAACATTTGTCCATCATTTTCGTCCCATTTCATTTGAATCCGTCTCACATGTCCATCCGCTGCAGAATGTAATGATGGAATTCGTCTTTATGCAATCAATTTCAAAAGAGTTTCATTCACATATGTCGGATAGACAATACTTTGAACTAAAACCATCCAAAGGACAAAACAAACACCTTCTTCATAATTCATGTATGCCTCATAATTTATTGAATAAAATAAATGAAGCAAAAAAGGTAAATAGAAACCTTTAATTTGCATGTACCGACATTTTTTACTTCAATGGATATTTTGTCGAAAGTCAAGACAAGAAATCGAATAAATATATCTATACAGCAAAAGCACGAGTGATGAATTTTAAAGAGGCTTTGATGACATTGATTCACGTAATCGTACGTTGGCTGTCGAAGATGACAAAATTGATTTGAATTGGAAGACATTTGATAAAATATGATGAAATTGATTGGACAAAGTAGGAAATGAATGACCAAACACAAGTGTGGGGACGAAATTGAATGAAAAGAGGTATGAAATTGAATGCAAAAGTGTTAAAGTGGACGGGAAATGCTATGATTGCAGGGCCCTCTAGAAGAACAGCACTGATGCTGATGAGGCTTCCCTGGGTAAACAAAATTATTATTATTGTTGTTATTATATTTACATATTATGCTTGAATTTGTATATATTTACATAATTTTCATGATAAAGAGTACCGCTTTCTTGTCTATATGATTCTATTTTACATTTTACTACCCCCCCCCCCCCCTCTCTCTCTCTCTCTCTATCTCTCTATTTCATATCATTCTGTATCTTCCTTAATTTTCGCAGTAAATTTGCATCATTTAATATGTTTAAATGCTACTTATGCTATGTTTAAACGCACTTATACTATGTTTAAATGCTACTTAATAGGAATGGAGAAACAAGTGACTTCTTATGTGCATGTTGTCAAATTCAGCACAGGAAATTTTGATTCAGTATGGCATATGCAAGCTATGTTGCATGTTATTATTGGCTACATAAATTGTGGAACAAAACGGATTTTTGTCTTTGGTGGGAATCAGAGAAGATATGCACTTTCTAACATTTTTAATCTGTGGAACATATGCGATAAACAGATACAATTTATCTAACTATTTAGTGCACGTCCTTGTGTATACTACTTGGACAGTTGAATATTTCTAGAGAACAAACTGAAATTTCATATCAATAAGAAAACCAGAACTTTGAACTTTGATTGGGAGCACTGTGGTATATTGGTGAAGGCTCTTAACTCTCATACGAGATGTCATGGGTTCGATCCTCGCTGCCGTGCTTACATCCTTGGACAAGATGTTTGACCCTATTGTCCCTCTCGACCCCGGTGTGAACGGGGACCTGGCAATTGCTGGGGTAATAATATAGCGTTACCCGTCCATGTTAATACCTTCTTTACTCAATTTCATCATTGTTAACTTCAATTTCGTCATGAGAACCACTGAATATGCAAATTTCAAAGTTTCTTTCTTAATTTGTCGTTCATTTTGGTCAGTGGGCAACCCATTTCAACATTTGTCCATCATTTTCGTCCCATTTCATTTGAATCCGTCTCACATGTCGATCCGCTGCAGAATGTAATGATGGAATTCGTCTTTATGCAATCAATTTCAAAAGAGTTTCATTCACATATGTCGGATAGACAATACTTTGAACTAAAACCATCCAAAGGACAAAACAAACACCTTCTTCATAATTCATGTATGCCTCATAATTTATTGAATAAAATAAATGAAGCAAAAAAGGTAAATAGAAACCTTTAATTTGCATGTACCGACATTTTTTACTTCAATGGATATTTTGTCGAAAGTCAAGACAAGAAATCGAATAAATATATCCATACAGCAATAGCACGAGTGATGAATTTGAAAGACGCTTTGATGACATTGGTTCACGTAATCGTACGTTGGCTGTCGAAGATGACAAAATTGATTTGAATTGGAAGACATTTGATAAAATATGATGAAATTGATTTGGACAAAGTTGGAAATGAATGACCAAACACAAGTGTGGGGACGAAATTGAATGAAAAGAGGTATGAAATTGAATGCAAAAGTGTTAAAGTGGACGGGAAATGCTATGATTGCAGGGCCCTCTAGAAGAACAGCACTGATGCTGATGAGGCTTCCCTGGGTAAACAAAATTATTATTATTGTTGTTATTATATTTACATATTATGCTTGAATTTGTATATATTTACATAATTTTCATGATAAAGAGTACCCCTTTCTTGTCTATATGATTCTATTTTACATTTTACTACCCCCCCCCCCCACTCTCTCTCTCTATCTCTCTATTTCATATCATTCTGTATCTTCCTTACTTTTTGCAGTAAATTTGCATCATTTAATATGTTTAAATGCTACTTATGCTATGTTTAAACGCACTTATACTATGTTTAAATGCTACTTAATAGGAATGGAGAAACAAGTGACTTCTTATATGAATGTTGTCAAATTCAGCACAGGAAATTTTGATTCGGTATGTCGTATGCAAGCTATGTTGCATGTTATTATTGGCTACATGAATTGTGGAACAAAACGGATTTTTGTCTTTGGTGGGAATCAGAGAAGATATGCACTTTCTCACATTTTTAATCTGTGGAACATATGTGATAAACAGATACAATTTATCTAACTATTTAGTGCACGTCCTTGTGTATACTACTTGGACAGTTGAATATTTCTAGAGAACAAACTGAAATTTCATATCAATAAGAAAACCAGAACTTTGAACTTTGATTGGGAGCACTGTGGTATATTGGTGAAGGCTCTTAACTCTCATACGAGATGTCATGGGTTCGATCCTCGCTGCCGTGCTTACATCCTTGGACAAGATGTTTGACCCCATTGTCCCTCTCGACCCCGGTGTGAACGGGGACCTGGCAATTGCTGGGGTAATAATATAGCGTTACCCGTCCATGTTAATACTCTCTTTACTCAATTTCATCATTGTTAACTTCAATTTCGTCATGAGAACCACTGAATATGCAAATGTCAAAGTTACTTTCTTAATTTGTCGTTCAGTTTGGTCAGTGGGCAACCCATTTCAACATTTGTCCATCATTTTCGTCCCATTTCATTTGAATCCGTCTCACATGTCGATCCGCTGCAGAATGTAATGATGGAATTCGTCTTTATGCAATCAATTTCAAAAGAGTTTCATTCACATATGTCGGATAGACAATAATTTGAACTAAAACCATCCAAAGGACAAAACAAACACCTTCTTCATAATTCATGTATGCCTCATAATTTATTGAATAAAATAAATGAAGCAAAAAAGGTAAATAGAAACCTTTAATTTGCATGTACCGACATTTTTTACTTCAATGGATATTTTGGCGAAAGTCAAGACAAGAAATCGAATAAATATATCCATACAGCAATAGCACGAGTGATGAATTTGATGACATTGGTTCACGTAATCGTACGTTGGCTGTCGAAGATGACAAAATTGATTTGAATTGGAAGACATTTGATAAAATATGATGAAATTGATTTGGACAAAGTTGGAAATGAATGACCAAACACAAGTGTGGGGACGAAATTGAATGAAAAGAGGTATGAAATTGAATGCAAAAGTGTTGAAGTGGACGGGAAATGCTATGATTGCAGGGCCCTCTAGAAGAACAGCACTGATGCTGATGAGGCTTCCCTGGGTAAACAAAATTATTATTATTGTTGTTATTATATTTACATATTATGCTTGAATTTGTATATATTTACATAATTTTCATGATAAAGAGTACCGCTTTCTTGTCTATATGATTCTATTTTACATTTTACTACCCCCCCCCCTCTCTCTCTCTCTCTCTATCTCTCTATTTCATATCATTCTGTATCTTCCTTAATTTTCGCAGTAAATTTGCATCATTTAATATGTTTAAATGCTACTTATGCTATGTTTAAACGCACTTATACTATGTTTAAATGCTACTTAATAGGAATGGAGAAACAAGTGACTTCTTATGTGCATGTTGTCAAATTCAGCACAGGAAATTTTGATTCAGTATGGCATATGCACACTATGTTGCATGTTATTATTGGCTACATGAATTATGGAACAAAATAGATTTTTGTCTTTTGGGGGAATCAGAGAAGATATGCACTTTCTCACATTTTTAATATGTGGAACTTATGTGATAAACGACAATTTATCTAACTAACATTAAACAGGTTTTACAGGTCTGTTCTTGCTTAAGGTTGTCATTTTCATTGCAGAAAAAACTTAAAATTAAAAATTGCCATGAATCATCCGTATTGGTTCATACCGATACTTATAAACTATTTCATATCTGGAAGACTTCTCTACGATTTGATTTTGTTTTATCCTATGTTTAAAAATGAGTAACTAACTACAAACAATTCCTAGAGCTAGATGCCAGACAATGGAATTTACTTATAGTTTTCATACTACATATGAAAAGAATAACACTAGACACACACTGTGATACCATTTGCATGCTGGTATAGTCCAGTTTTACAACCTGGTTTATTTATTTTTCAGGTTTCCATAATTATCTATAGATATTCTCACATTTCAATAACGAACTGGTTTATGTATATTTCCAAAAGTGAAAAAGAACAACGTTGTAAAAAGATGTATCAAACAGCATGAAATATTAATTGGCATTACTCATGTTTATATATATATATATATATATATATATATATATATATATATATATATATATATAATTTTACAAGTCAAAAAAACTTGTTAATCTAGAGTTATTTTTTACAGTGTACAGTCGTGTCTATGTCTAGGTGGTGTGCAGACCCGGCCATCTCACAGTTTTTTGCCTGCCCATTACCTTGGTTTGTTTAATTTCACAGAGCCATCTATCACGATCGTAATATGTATATGCCCTTACAGAAACATAAATTTGTGGCACTTTCATTGTTATATCTCAAGAACATTGATGTTGAGGCAGGGCAATTCGAAATCCCTCTAGAGCCTAGATTAGAAATAGCACATCAGTTTAAATGTTTTAAAATAATCTTGTTTGATTTGTTTAATTTTGCCTATAATTTAGTGTTCTTCATTGGGCACTTTACAAATCTTACATATTATTAAAAGTCTGTATAAAATAGCAAACAATCAATATTAGTGTTTTTATCACTCATGCTGTCGGTTTATCTCGTGCAATTTGCATGTTACTGTAGATGACGACGTATCAGGATTATGCTTTCATTATGAGTATGATAATAACCTTAATTTGCATATTAGAAGGTTTAAATAATGACAATGCATTTGAAATATATTAGTGATTCAAGGTGTGACACAATTAAATGAACGAAAATTTTATCTCTCTTGGTTTTGATGCATTTCTATCATGCCTTAAACTGAAACAAACAGGTTTGGGTCTGATTAATGAGATTGTGAATGACTGTGAATGATTAATACAACAAGGTACTTGATTTTTCATGATGTTTGATCAGTTATAGATTGAAAATACCTCCAGAAACATGCTATGGCTAATGTTTAGGTTGGACACACACCACCCGCCCCCCCCCCCCCCCCTCCTTCCCCATCGGATGGCGAAAACAGATATAGAGGGGAAAAAAGAGAAAGAGAGAGATAAAAGAAGGGGAAAGGAAAGAGAGAGAAAAGAAGACAATTGGACCCTTTTGCACCACCCAAACCAGCGGCCTCGTAAATTCGCAATGAATTTTCCGAGTAAGACCGGTGCCCCCTAGCTACGCCACTGGTGACAGATGATGAAGGTAGCTATTTCTACTGTACATGTTACACTTGAAGTAATGTATCAAAACTGATTTCTATAGGGGGTGGACTTGTTAGTGGAGAGGATTGGACAGGTGTGTAGTAACATAACAAAGTGCACAATATAACAGGCCTTCTTTAAATGAAGTTACAAATGAGTGGCTTTATCTGAATGCATTTATATCAGCAGCTCCCGTTTGTGGAACAGTCTTCCAACTAAACTAAAGGACTCTAAATCAGTAGAACATTTCAAGTCCTGTCTGAAAACTCATCTAATGGCCCAATATTATTGTAGTAATTTGCATTGACATGAATTTCAATGTCTTTATACCCTAACCTGTAATGTTATCATTGTAATTGTATTTTAGGTTAAGTTTAAATGCAATTGAATTGTAAGCGCCTTGAGCACCCTTTGGGTGGATATGTTTTTGCGCATTATAAGTGTCTATATTATTATTATTATTATTATTATGCAATAGAATTTTCAATTCTCTTCTCCTATCCATACATTTACTAGTTTCTGTTGCCATTTTTATATAACTAGATAAGGTTGAGTAATGGTAGAGTAATGCCCCCTGTGCCACCCCCCCCCCCCCCTGGATCCGCCACTGAATTAACCATTCCAGTCAAAGGTTGTTTTCACTCTTCCTTTCAAGCAGGGGTGTCACTAGAGCATTTTGAATGGGGAGAGGTGGGGCAATAAAAAAAAGGTCTTCAGTCTAAAAGGGGGGGGGGGGGCGGCACAATCGAGAAAATGGCGGATCGTCTATGGTAAAAATGCATACTTCTCTCCCAAGGCGCAAATATTCACTCTTGAATGATAAGCGCCTTTAAACGTAAATAAACGAACAAACAAACCAAAGGGGGGGGGGGGCACGGGCCGGAAGTGCCCCCCCCCCTGGATCCGCCAATGGGTTTATGTTTATGCATATCCTCACACTGAATTCGTTGATCATGCCAATAATTCTAACAATCAACTCCGAGGCTAAGACTGAAGAGCGCCATCTAAAACCTCGAATGTACCAACCGTCAAAGCAGTCTTTATGCCAAACGTATATCAGTGAGTACATCAAATTTTCTAATCATAATCTAACAAACATTCAAGGACTATTGTACACACTACAAGCACGCTATGCCATATTTTCTTGAATCTGTACAGGACGCTTGGAAACATGTCTGTTATTTCCATCATACCGATTGTTGGATTCATGGGATTACTCATCTGCTTTTTTCCTGGTAAGTTTATATCAGACGAGCCCAAACATTGCAAAGCCAAGACAGCAGTCAGATAGTCTTTAGTATGCATCACTTTTAGAAGTCACATTTACACTCATAGAATAAATGCACATAATTTGCAGATTGGTTAATTAAATAAAGCAAAGAATTTAAATCAACCTGACAAAAAGACGTTGTAACAACGTTATAAAAATATATTAAAATCAAAGTCCCATCACTGTGTGAAAAACTTTTGTTCATATTTGTAGACAAAAAATCTCTCTCACTTATTACACTGTTTGTACTTACAAAATTTGTGGTAAGCGAAAGAAACTTTTTACATATATGTTATTTCCTTAAAACATTTTAGCCTAGGGCCAAGTAGGGAGGTGTAGGTACACTCAAAGAAAGAAAGACAATTTTTAATGCGCATCACATTAGAATTTCGTTCTTTGAATGAAAGCATTATATTGAGGTTAAAAATCGAAGGGAAGAGCTTGTACAGGGTCCTGGGAGTGATTTTGCCTTTTGGGTACAAAGTACTGCCCCACGAGTGGCGGATCCAGGAATTTCATGTCGGGGTGGTGGCACGAGTCCGTAAATTCTCTGCAAGGAAGTCCCTCAGTGAATCCTGAAGGGGGAAAAAATGGGGGAAAAATGGGTGCTCCAGCATCCCGGTACCCGTGGATCCCAGGTCCAGTGGGTAGTACCGAAATAAATGGATTAATGATTAAGCAAACTGACATTATTTTTGTAGAATTAAGATATTTCTCTAATGAGTAACCTTGTTAATTGGCATTTCATCTACCTCGTAAGAACGGTGCCTCCCTCCGCCATCATAAGAGTACCCCTACGCCACTCTAGGATATTCTTTTTATTATTATATTTTAATATTATCTTTTTATCCCTCCTTCAATACATTTAGATGCGCTTCGAATCATAAATCATATTATTTTATTTTCTATTTAACTCAGCTGGATTACCGCTATCCTGGATATTGCATGTTTTCCATTGGACAATCACAGACCTGGAGCTAGATTACTTTAGTCAAAATGGGTGTGTCATATAGAACAGTTAAAATCATGGGCGAATTAGCTAGGACCAGTGGGCTGCAGCCCAGCCCCCTCCCCCTCCCATCCCTCCCCAAGGATGTTTTAAATTCCATATATTCTCGAAACCATCACCTCTTATTCGGGGAGCGAGGTGCCCAAATATGGAATTTATGTACATTTTCACTTTAAAAAAGTGTCAGCATTTTCGCTAGCTTGGTTCGTTTGCCCGCAAAAAAAAAGACACTGGAAATATGATATTCGGGGGAAAGGGCGTCAGCCTCTCCCCTCCCCCTCTCCCCTCGCGAGAAGGTGTCCCTATACGCCTATGCTTAAACTGAAGGTATGTTATTTTAAGCATTCATTCATTCATTCGCTGCAAATTTGTCTGGATAATTTTTTAAAAATTTAAAAATTGTTGTATTAATCTGTTACTTATCATTTCCTTATTGAGAGCTATTCTCTATGATGTGAATTGATAGACGGAATTATCTATATCTTCTCTGACCTAGGCATTGGTATTTCTGGACAGACTGTTAACACAAAGCCACATATTATCCTGGAGGTGGGAACAAGAGGTATTCTACCATGTCCTGTCCAGGGAAAATCCTACTCAGTTGAGTGGAAAAAAATGGGGACATCCGAAACTAAGCGCCTTGTATCGCTTGACCCACTCCTTAACGTTGGTGCCAGAGATGGGCCTGGTTATGAGGCAAAGTTGTTCAATATCACAGATGACTACTCGTTGGTCATCAATGGTGTCAAAGTGCAGGACCAAGGACGATACTTATGTGCAGTCCATGACTATGAAACTGGGAAACCCATTCGGAATTGGACACGAGTATCTGTGCAAGGTGAGACAGAACTGGTCGAAAGAAAAATTAATATTTTCCATTCTGCGTCACAGCATAGAATCAGTGAAATCATTCGCCAATTCAACTTCTCTAAAATTTATATCTTTAATTATGATAAATAAAGCATTTCTGTGCTGAAAAGGTTTTTTCATTCCTGTACTGCATTTTGATACAATTTTAAAAGTAGGTCTGAAACGAAAAAAAATGTATTAATTGACAGTTAATTAAGTGACGTGATTATATTGGTCCTTGAACACAGATAAAATGGGGAAGTGCTTCCACGATGGACGCGCTTGCTTCTCTTACTTATAAAAAATTCCGACTGCAAAGCATTTGTTATTAATGTTTTTCATTTGATTTTTCTTTAAATGTAAAGCTTTCCTTAGAATTTAAAAAAGAAATTATTGGGATACCAATGATATAACAGATTCAAAATTAATGATAACATTTGCATTATCATGATTATATTGGATAAATACTGTTTCGCATGCTTTACCTGGACTGGATAGCCGCGTTGGTAAATATCAGGAAAATGATAGGTCAAATAATATTTCATGAAATATTGCATGCTCCGCAGTTCCCTGTAACATAACATATATTTTTTAATCAGAATTTCTCCAAATGGCGGGATGTTTTAACGAGACAGTCAGATGTTGAATCATAATGGCAAGAAGGAATTCATTAAGATAAGATTGGTCATGCGATTGCATTGTTCGGGCTTGCATGAATGTTCAGCTTATCTTTATGATTGATCAAAATACAATTTTGATATGATATTATGAGGCCACAATAACAGAATTTGTGAGCATGATCACTAGCTAAGCAGAAACCCGCTCTACATAACTGCCATTGTCATTATGTCATAACACGATCTAACTTGTTACTTTAGAATTAGATCTCAAACTTACTTACTACTTTCTAAGTCTATTCGTAGACTTAGCCTTACGTTTAGGCCAGTGCAGGTCTAACTTAATCTTTTACAAATCCATCTCCCACCGTACCGGGATGTTTATATGTTAGATTCTAATTGTTACTGTAGATCTACTCGGTAGACTATATGGGCTGATCTAACTAACTTGTTAAATCTAACTTTTTAATTTAAAAGAAAACAAAGAATGTTATGAAATTAACAGACGAAGTTTTCTACCAAACAGTAAATTAAACTTTACTACTAACATAGTCGAGAACTTGCCGAGATGTCAGATCAAACATAGATCTAACTTAACTTTAGGACGGTTTTTCTTAACGAGGTGAATATAATTTTTAAACATTCAACTTCTCCTGACCTTAACGTTAGCAGGCTTAGCATAAAAAGGGCCTATCGTTCTACTTCTACTCACCAATGTTTTAAGGCATTTATCCGTTATAAATTCTCCATATTCAGATACGGTACCGGTTTACGGTATAGATCTTGCCAATCAAGAAATGAAACTCGTAGTCGTAGAGACGAACAGCCAATCCGCATGTCCCCTAAAAGCGCGCTATTTTATTTCCAGTTCTGCCTGACTATGGATACATAATGATCAAGAAAAGCCAGGAACATCTCATTTGCAAACTATTGAATAGACTACTTATCATTCACCAATTGTCATGAGTTATACATCCAATAAAAGAAGAGGGATCAGAGATTTGTGACATGCTTTTATTTTTTTCAAAATAAAAGACGAAATTGGTAAAAAATGGTGTTCCTTTTATAATAATAGTGGCCACTTATATAGCGCTCATATCCGTCACGCAGTGACGCTCATGGCGCTTAGACATTATTATTACCCTGGTTATAGCCGAGCTGCCAAAGTAACTAGCGCTCAAGCATATCAGGTACCCATTTACACCTGGGTGGAGAGTGGCAATGTAGATTATTGTCTTGCCAAAGGACGTTAGTGCTGTGGTGGGATTCGAACCCCGTACCTTGTGATCTGCAGTCCGGTGACTTATCCACTACACCACAACACCTCTACATTTATGACAAAAAATGAAAATGAAATGAAATATAAATCTGGCCAAAACTACCATATTTTTATTGTGAGCCAGGGCAAATTTGACATGAGCGTATTAAGGGCATTTTCTGTACTTTCCAAAGATTGAAATAATATTAATGTGCACTTCATGACAGGGTCAGGATCCAGCAATATGTAACCATTGTACACATTTTGTCTTTAAAAAAGTCAATTCCAGTATTCCGATTGGTTACCACCACGCAAGATGTTTTCTCACAGCCAGGTAACAGCTATGCGCATGTTTGCGCAAGGATGAAGCAACAGGTTGCGCATTGTTTCATTCAACGCGCACTTGGTTACAGATGGCTCGCTTCCCAATCACAGGGCTAAGATTCTATGGTCTTGACCATGGTCTTGACAACGGATAATCTGCGGCTGAACATTGCTGGATCCTGACTCTGTCATAAATTTATGGATGTTTTGAATGTAACGATGAAAAAGATGAGATTCCAGCGCTTCGAAACATATGTGTCTTAATGGCGGCTCATATACTTTTTATATGTCTTTTAACAACTTGAAATCTTGTGAAATAAAGGCTCTTGTATGACTATTTCATCAGTTATTTTAAACAACTTATTTCTAAAATTCTGACTGAAACAAAATATCCCTGTGTTGGTAAACTATTCATTAATTTTTGCAGAAAGTCTAATGAGCACAGCATTAATATTTACTGAAGAACATAACTTTAAAGATGATCATGCGATACAGCCGACTGGGTGCAAGGAGAAAGTCCATTTCGGGCACTGGAAATAAAATGCGAGTTTTTTGCTCATTTGCATATGACCTGCGGTCTGACTGGTAAAAGCTAGAATAGATGTCATGTCTGTGATCATATATTGATCAATATGCAAATTCAATAAGCACCGAAAATGCGCTTATTTGCGCTGCTCGCGCAGCTCGCAGATGCGCGCTTTAATCAATATACGTATACACATACGATACACATACAGCGCGTAGTAATCCGTCCCGGTCTAAGGTGTTGCGTTTTACTGTCTACTGTCCGTATTTAATCAATTTCTCAATCAGTCTATCAATCACTCAGTCAATCACAGTGTACCCATTATGTAACCAGTAGCAGATCCCATATGGGAAAATCGCCCCCCCCCCCCCCCCTGGCGGCTAAAAGCCTATGTTTTTCTTTATTTTTATTCATCAACTGATTGGCCAATTAATTGATTTTTTAATTGATTGATCAATCGATTCATTGATTGTTAATTAACTGACTGCTTGGTTGGTTGGTTGAGTGACTGACTGACTGAATGGTTGAATGACTGACTCAGTGGCGTATCCAGGGGGGGGGGGCGCAACAGGCGCGCGCCGCCCCCCCCCCTATTGGCCGTCGTAAAAAAAAATATATATAGCACTATATAGCACTATTTTGCATTTCAGCCCTTCTTCAGAAGCAAAAATTTCTCCCACATGACGCCGATCAATAATTCCTGGCGCCCCCCTATTGGGAAATCCTTGATACGCCGCTGTGACTGATCCATTGTTTAAGTGATTGATGGACACCTGACTGACTTACTGATTGATTGATTGATGTATTGATGGGTTGATTGATTGATTGATTGGTTTATTGATTGAATTTTGATTGATTGATTGTTAATTGGTTAAATGATTTGAAAATTAATTGAATGAATTATAAGCATGTGGTTTTGATGTGTCTGTGTATTGTGAATACTGTGCATAAAAGATCTTGAAGTAATTACACATCATTAATTCTCACTCATGCATAAAGCAATGAAATCATTAAAATTATGATAGAAATTGCCACAAAATTCCTAGTCTATCATAACATAATCATAGATTAATGGCAAAGAATAATTTGTTCCAATGGGAGTACGGTACTTATTCGGACTGCTGGTTTAATTTTCCATCTTCTTTTAATTTGGCGCAAGCCATTTTTCAAATTCTGTACAAAAACAGTCAGTGTTCGCCAAGCGTGAACGAAAAATTGTTTTGTTAGTGGCACATGATAGATGAGACTATTGGGCATCTATCGACATGAAAAAATCTTCTAATTATTCTGAAATGTAATTTTGATAGAGTTTTCAAAACCGTAACGTTTTTTTGTGATACGCATTGTATATTACAGAATTTCAGCATTCCGAAACCCCAGACAAAGCAAGAAGTGAAAAGAATAGCGTTTTTCAATATTCCAAAGAAATTGTAACGCTACATAGTGTTTTTTTTTTCTTTAGGATATCCTATATGCATTATACATTTCCTGTTTTAGGGGTGAAAATGCCAAAAAATGAAAATAAAACAAATTATTTTCCAAAAAGAAGAAAATCACCATTCGGTCGCATTGCTCCATCGCCTGCATAGTGGTTTTATAATCAAACTTTGGCTATTATCCAGGGTTAATATCAAATTTAATTTAATGCCATAACCTTTTTTTTTAATTTAACACCGTAAATAATAATTTAATGCATTGAATTTTGGGCTGGGGGCACATATTGATTGTTTGCCTCGGGTGCCATAACCGCTAGATACAGTGTGGTTAACATTTCTGGTGTCGTCAGCATTTTTGAAAGACTTATGTGTTTTTGAGATAATTTGTATTTATGGTATAATTTCCTATAATATTCGTTTTAGCTTCTCCTGATGAACCGTTTCCAGTCATCCGAGAATGTATCCGAAAATATGTAGACCCTGGAGCCTGCACTCTTACCGTCGATTCAACGTCAACACTCACCTGCCTTGTGGAGGGATACTATCCAGACATCAAACTCTACTTCCTGCATGGATCTGAAATTGTGGCATCCACTGAATATCGAGAATGGAACAACACAGATGGGACAAAAATTAAGCATGTATCAGTTAGGATCAGCGTTAGTGACGAACCCTACCGATGCGTGGCCTCAGCATTGCCGGGAATTGATGGAAACAGAACCGTTTCGGTCTTTGTCCAACATTTCCAAGCAAAATCTCAACTACACAATGGGTACGTTCACACGTAGAGCGATAGCATCGATGCTATCGAGGTGTCGATGCTATTTTGGTGAAGACCAGATAGTGTCGAGACCAAACGCTGTCTGAACGCAGATAGAAGCGAGTTTCCAAACTATTCTTGCAGCGAGTTTAGCAGGAGTAAATCTCAGGATCCAGCGACATAGCATCGACGCTTTGCGGTAGACCACCCACCGCGCTTGTGACTATTTGTAATGTGAGCGCAATCGCTGCTATCTTCACTCGCTGCTATTGTAATTATGTCTGTTTCATGTGGTGCTATAATATAATGCAATGCATGTATTCATGTGATGTACCCTCTTCCCTACTTTTTTCTATTATCATTCTGTCTGTTTCATCTGGTACTGTAATGTAATGTGATGTATATAGGGGTAAGTAGGCTAATGTGTATACTGTGTGGTAAGGAAGGGGGTCGGTTTTGTTGTTGTTTTTTTTTTTGGGGGGGGGGGGGTCCTTCTTTTTATATTTTTTTTAAAATATATGACCAGGCACCACAAAACCACACAAAAGTCGCACTGTGTGATTTTCAGTTAGAGATCAATCAATGTGTTTTGGTTGGCATGCATGCATGGTCAAATTTTAGTTTTGGATATTTCCTGAAAGAGTATACTTTTTTCTAAGTAATCTAAAATGTGGAGGCACCAAACAATCTAGAAGTGGTATTTTTGACAGCTTTTTATCAGACTTATGTGTGTCTTCTCTGGATTTTGTTGTATTACTTTTCTTTTTCACGACCCTGAATACTTGTCTCATTTTAATCTCCCATAAATCTCCCGGAGTAAGTTTTTGCATTGATACTTGTGCACTATGATAAACAGGATATGTCTATGTAGTATGCCAAGTTTTAGGACAATCTGATAATCCCTTCATAGAAATTTTCATTGAGTTCTAATCCTCCATTTGTCACCTTAGCACAACACTTTGCAAGTCAGAGTGCTTCAATAGACTGCAAACTTTAAACCCTTATTAAGAAGTAACATTATGAGGGACTGTGCATTCTTCTCTTTGTACATCGAGTTATGAACATCCAATGAGTTATATATCATTTTAAAGCTGAGAATCTGCTTTAAAACTATCAGAATTAGACCTCAACTAAAGTACGATGTGGTCTTTAGATATTGATTTACATGTGCTTACCAGAGAATATAGTGTGCATGCATGTGTTTTATTTTGGCATAAGATTGGAGTTCAGTCAATTTTGACATGTACAAGGTTTATTTAAAATTAAGTATTATAACACATGTATTTGCTACTTGATTGTATTATCGATATTACAAATGAATTGTTATTGTGTTATTATGTTGATTTATGAAGACAAATAAAATATTATTCAAAACAAAAGCTTCGCATCATATGACCCCTGTACACAAACTTCCGCGCGTTTGACCATGCATACCAATATACTCGGGTCACTCTGTGTGGCGCAGTAATTATTGTTTTGGCAGCGGGTGAGCGATGAATAGTCAGGAGTGGGTGATAGAAGCAAGTCGATCACGGCATGTCTGAACGTACTGGAAATATTTTTGAAACTTACATAGCATCGATGCTATGCACTACGTGTGAACATAACTACTGCTGCAGTAGTTGCTATTATTTGTAAGTCTTTATCCATGTCATAGCAATAGCTTTCTATTTCCATTTCCAGAATAGGATGTTATACATATTCTTATAAAAATTTGTTTTTATATCCTACATCATAAAATTCTCGAGCAAGGATTGGCCAGGAATGTCTCGCGTGACATAAAATACTTTCACCATGAAGAAATTGATATTGCGTGACGTCAGACCTACGTATGTTTTTCGGTATACCAATATTTTGACTTCACTTTGTTATTCTGAATATTTCGAAGCTATCAATATCGCGACAGTGTATCGCGATAATGTTTGTGGTGACGAGCCTCCCGGTGTATGGCAAGGGGTCCTAAAGCTTCGCGGGTCCTAAACATCGAGGTTGAGATCGATGGTCCTAAAGCTTCGCACCCCGCCAATACGCACAAAGCGACGCGTTAAATGCGCCAACTTTCTGCTGTGACTAAGCAACGAAAATATTATTTACGTTTGCCAAAAAGAATGATTAATTTCCCTTCATTTTTGTGATATTATCACTATTTGGAAATCGGGGCGCAATTTACATCCATCAGCTTTAAAATGAAAATTTGCATTCATTTATTACGTGTGCGTAGCTCAAGGACCCTTTCATTTTATTGGACAAAAATTAACACGGGCATCGTCATCGACTTGAAATGAATGTTACTGACATTTGTCCGTTGTTATTTTTTTCAGCTTCTTAAACTTCAGAATATGTTAACAACAAATTATTCATACCCGTACCAAGATTCATTTTTTTTTTCAATTTTGTTTTTCATTAAAAATTGGTTTGTTCTGATTCATGTACATGTACATGATCATGTGACAAATAGTTTTACGAATAATATTATATAACATGAAACAATTTACAAAATTCAACCTTTAATTTTTAAGACAAATACATAAGACTCCAAATTACAAGGGGTATGAATTATTATGCTGTTAACTGTATATATAGACCTCTTTTTATGAAAACATTCATATATCCAACTTATGCATTTATTTGTGTATTATGTTAATGATCACCTCTGTCACTTTTTTCAATCCACAATTATTGTCTCAAGTACGTCCTTTCAACGCTTCCACCAAATTCAGAATGGTTGGTACGTTCTTTTCATCAAAGCTAGTGTCCCTGTATTAAAGAGTTGCGACAACTGCGGATTTGAACGCCATTTTGTTTCCACTATTACGTAACATTTTTATTCAATTCCGATGAGCACCTGGATGTTCTCAAAAGAAAGAATTCGAACGCCATTTTGTTTCCAGAAAAGTGGGACGTCCATGTCGCAACTCTTTAATACAGGGACACTAACCAAAGCTGCGAAAGACCCCTTAGGCGGCCTTTCGCGAGTAGGCGGATTCACACCGAACACGACACACGACAACACGACATGCTACACGACAAACGGCAAAAAACCAGTGCACACCGCACACGACATTCGCTAAAAAAGTCGTGCTGGAGAGTGGGTGATGTCGCCTTTGATGATGAGAATGTCGTGATATAGAATTAATTTGAAATTCATCATTGTAGTCATCAAAATAATTACAAAGATGAGACGGAAGTTTAATTTTTTAAATTTTTAATTCATTTATTCTTGATTTGGGCGAAATTGTGGGGGTCTGCAGCCCCCGGGCCCCGCTTCCGCGGCCCTTGAACCAAACATTTACTCTTTTTTGTTGGAGGTTCGGGTGGTGCTGCTGGTGGTGGTGATGGGTATAGGAAGGTATGATAAGGCCAATAATGCAATAAAATAAAAGTGACACTAATTCCGAGAGAAATTTGTGTTTTTACTTTTGGATGCGGGATATGTAGCCTTCGTAGCAACAAGAGGGCAAATATTATAAGTGCAAAACAAACGCGGGGAAATACAGCCCACAGAATGTAAATACAAATGCACGCAGGTTAAGAAAAGTAAAACATTATTATTAATTGTAGACATGATAAACTCAAAGCTAGTTCTAGAACTCAAATCATGCAAAGTGTATCATATTGTTGTACAATTTATATGCTTCTATGTTTAATTTTGTTTAATTTTTATAGGAATTATTTTTTGCTGGAAACGGGAATAAATTGGATTGAATTGAATTAAGTTGAAAACAAACATAGAAAATCCATGATACACAGGCTGGCGAGCAGGGTCCGCTTGAACAAAACAAAAAGAAAGTAAAACAAAAAAAGCGTGAAAACTTCTTGTGCCAAAGCTCCAAATGCAACGAAAGAATGATTTTTTTTTAGATTAAAAAATAACAAAAATCCAAGGCCATACAAATAACCTTACTAAATGTAGGTTGAACAACCCACTCCCGCTTGGTCGCCGTTTATGGTTTACAGACTGAGACTCCGAGTGAATGGGTGAGCAAGGCTCTGGGAGATGAGATGCTGGGGTGCTGCAGGACCAACGGCATTTTTGAGGGGTGAGGATGCTGCAACACCCCGAAACTTTAATGAAAGCTAGAACGCAGGGGTGCAAACATCGGAAAGGAAATGAGGAAATGAGAGAAGAGAAAGAAATTTATATTGGCCCTTAATCCGCAGAGTTAAATGCATTAGAAATCTATATTATCAGGTTTCGAATGTGGAAAGCTTTCTGAAATTCGGTCACTTTGCTCCCTCGCACCTATTGCAATAGGATCTCTATTACGTACCCCGATATTGTCCATACGTGTATAGCATTTTAAAAAAGGTTCGAAATACAGTGTTATCACGTTTTCTGTTTTGTCTTCATTATCTTCTTTCTTGTGTTTGGTGTTCTGTTTCTGTTACAGTTTTCATGTTTCTGTTAATTCAGGTTTTTCTTTTCATTTCCCCTTTTCGCTCACTCCTTGCTTTTAATGTGATACATTTTGTTTCACTTTTTGAATCATTTCTGGCTATTTGCATCTTTTCGCTTTTTACATTTTCACAGTCTCCATGCATCCCCATTTTTCATTCCCGATTTCTATTCAATCCTTAAAATTCTTTAACTAAGTTATCTTCAATTCATTTCAACGTTCTTATTTCATTTCAGTGATATTCTAACCTCAATCTTTTCAATCTCTTGCATTTCTCAACTTGCTCTCTTACTGTCTTCTCTTGTTTTCCGCCTAATTGTGATACCGAATAACGACACACAAACAAACGATGAAACTAAGTTTTATTTCTTTTTATTTCATCCTTTACAAGAGCAACTCATAAATCTTGGACCGTGTAACTCTATCCCCAACGTCCCTCAACATGCCCACCATGCCTGTCCACGCACACCTGTGCTCTGCCCCTCATGGCTCCTACTGCCTGGCGAATCGCGGGTTCTTGGTGCCGCAGTGCCTCACACTCTCTCACGATCCTGTTACGCAGGTCATTAGTGTCTCGAGGTGGGGAGGTGTAGACCCTACTCTTCAGAAAGCCCCAAAGAAAAGAAAGAAGTCACACGGGGTGAGATCTTGTGACCTGGGAGGCCATTCGACATCATGATTCAACGCGATGACTCTGTTGTTGAAGAGTTCCTGCATTCTCTCCCTGACGACTAATCTTCGATGAGGCGGTGCTCCATCTTGTACCCACCAGACTCTTTCGAAGCTCCCATCAGGCTGGCGAACGAAGTGTTGATCAAGTTCTGGAACGATGTCTTCGTTGATAAGATGTAGGTAGCGTTCTCCATCGAGATTTCCGTTGAAGAAGAAGGGTCCGATCAACGATCCATTACCACAGAGTCCTACCCAGACGGAAACCTTCTCGCGACTGATGTTGACATCGTAGTGGAACGGTGGTGGGTTGTGGATTGGAGCATACTGCCGGACGTTGTGGTTATTGACCTTGCCGTTCATGAAGAAGGACGCTTCATCTCCAATGATGAGGTTTTCAACAAACCTTGGGCCACGATTCAGCAACCACTGGGAATATCAGAGTCGTCTGGGCATGTTTGCTTCTAGTTTGGTGCCGAATGCGTATCCTGTGAGGATACCATTGCACGTCCAGTCGGATGATCCTGTGGTATGAAGACCTTGACATGCCAAGTCCGTTTCTTCTCGTCGAGACATGGGGATTTGCAGCTACTTCCTGCTGAACTGCGGCAATGTTCGGACTGACCTTGGCCTCCCAGATCGGCATTTGTTGAGGTTCAAACTTGTACCTTCATTCTGGTATTTTCGAACGTTCTTCCAGATCGTTGACTATGAGGAACATTCCGATCAGGAAACCGACGACGGAAAGCTTGGGCAACTTCCTGAAGACTTCCAGTGCGGTTCCATTCGGCTACTAGGAAAACTCTTTGCTGTGTTGTTAGCTGCATGGTCAGGCAAGCAAGTGAAAAGCTTGTGCTTAAACCGTATTCATTCTCATTGAGAAATTTGGTGAAAGAAACATAAAAAAGAACACCAAAGAATTGCTAATAAGCCCTGCCTTTGTTAACCAACATTGCTGCATCCTTTCCAATCTTATCCACTTATTCTGTGCAACTTGATTTTGACATTCAAATTTCTCCTTGCTCATCAATGCATAAACTTTAAGCGTCATATTAGGTGTCAAAAGAAAGAAGAGCTAAACTTTATGATGATATATATTATATGACATGAATTGCTCTATTTTACTGGGAGAATAACCGACAACTCCGGTTTCCTTTTTATTGGGACGCACTGTATAGGGGGAATGTTCTCGTTGCTCTCCTGTTTATTATAACATTTATTCTTCACCCCATACCCGAAACACTGGCTTTTCTAACAGGATTTAGCGATGTGTAATAATATAATTTGGCGTATTTACGGCAGAAGGGGGGGTGTGGGGGGGGGGGGGGCAGGTGGCCTGAGCGGTATTTAAAGGAGGCGTACAACACGCAATATAGGGGAAAATAAAAAGAGGAGAAGATACAGAAGGCCCATAATCATTTTAGGATCACGCGCGACCTAATCAGCATTGAGGGGCACTGACAAAATTTATCCACAGGGCTTTAGCCGTAGCATTAGCTCTTGTTTTTTTTCCATGATTTCTTAAAGTAGAACACTCAAGAAAATCACAAATATGGCAATTAATGTATCACTAGAAATTGGGAAGCTTACAGATGGCAATCGTATAAGTTTTATGTCAACTGCGTATATGATGATTATAAAAACAACATAAATAAAAGCTTTTCTCAGCATGTGGAATATCCGAGGATTCGCCAGAAATATAGCGATGTTTTGATGTCGTCATACGAGGGATCGATCCTGCTTAAGCAGACGACGTCCTATAATGAATGAACGTAATTGCAATGCAATTATTTATCAAATTATAAAGAGTTTGGTACATTTAAACATGACCTTATTTCAGACCATTCTAAAAGGGAAAGTGAACTGATTCTGATAACTAAAACCGTTTGATTGTAAATACACAGGAGAAGGGTCAATGATCAATGAAATAAACCCCATTTTCAAATTGAAAAGCCCTGCGAATAATAGCTGGATGGTATTCGTTCCCTCTCGAAACGCCGAACATGCCGCGGTGCAAGCAGCTGAAAATACAATGGCGTCTTATTTTGTTTAAAAGTGACTGATTCCTTTATTTTTTTAACGCTGCATTTTTCATCAAAATAATACCATACACGAAGTTAAGAGTGAGGCAACAGACTAACATTAAGACTGACGCTAGTCAAGTAAGAGAAATAAGTGAAGAGGAGATGACAAAACAGGCACTGAAAAATGTGTATAATGTTATGGGACATCGTCTGCTTAGACAGGACTCGCCCCTCTTGTGTCGTCACACATCTCAGCAGCGTTCAAGGAGCTTTTCAGCTGCTATATCGGGGGCTGTATTTTACCGTTTTATAATTGATAATAATCATTAATTCAAATGTTTCCAAGCTTTAAATTTGGATAACCTTGTTTAATTTATGCCATCTATGCAATAATAAGTATTAAGCCAATATTTAAAATCATCAGTGTTCTACTTTAACATATTCTTTATAAATAACATAATGTGCAAAATTTATAATGATATTAATCATGAAGTTCTTTTCATCTGCAATATTGAATCCAATTATCATAACAATCAATATTATCAACTTTTACTTGTATCTGATATACATTTTCCACAAGATCTTTACTCCCTTGCATTCAAATAACATGTGCAGTGTTGTATCTTGACACTTACATATATTACATTGATTATCACTTAAATATTCCATTTGAATAATTGTCTTTTGATGGTAGTATTCTGTGAAGAAGCTTGAAATTAAATTGCTTAATTTTATTATCTTTTATATACTTAAATTTGAACAACATAACTTTATCCCATACAAAATCATCCTTTAATTTCAAACACTCAATCCAATAATTAAAATAGTATGGTTCCATCTGTTTCAACTCAGTGATTAAATTATTGTAATATTTGGCTTTCATAGATCTACATTAATTAAATCGCCAGTAGAAATTTCGAACAAATCTTCTTGGTTGTACTCCGCAAACTGTCTATCTTTTGTTTTATTTAACCAAATTATCGGGAATACTTTTTTAAATTTTGATAGTTCAAAATGACGCAATACATTTTTTGATTCAAAATCAATTTAAAATATCATTAACTTCCTTCCAACGTCCATCTATTATTACTTGTTTAACACTTATAATCCCCATATCGCTCCATCTTTTGAAGAACAACATTTTGCTATCATATTTTATATTGCTATTATTCCAAATAATGTGATTTCCGATATCTTTTACCTTTAATAAGTCAATAAATCTAATGGATGCCCAAACACTTAATAGATCCAAATAAAATTGACGTAATTTATTTTGTTTGCCAACACGCACAAAATCTTTGTCTTGACAGTTAAATCTCAAAAATAAGGGGAATCCGCCTATCGTACTTGTCCAGTAAGAAAAAAGAGTTTTCCAAGCTCCTTTACTATCACTGAGAAATTTTACAATCCATGATAATCGTAACGAATTAAATTTTGATTCAATATCAACCATTTCTAGTCCCCCATTTAGCGCTTTATTTATACAAACATTTCTTTTTACTTTGTCTCTTCTTGAATGCCATAAAAAGAATACATTAGCTTATTCAACTCTTTAATAATATACTTGGGAACTTTAACTACCGTAGCAATATTTACAAATTGCGATGGAATTAAAATTTTCAACTCTGTAACTCTTCCAAAATTTGTCAAATTACGCATTTTCCATAAGTTCAAAATATTCTTTACTTTCTCTATCCTTCCTTCCCAGTTAAGTCTCTCTACCTCAACATGATCTTTACCCACATACACTCCTAAACACTTTACCGATTGATCGGTTACATTTACATCATCTAATTTGATTGTATCCATTAATTTCATTATGTTTGATTTATTCCAGTTCACTAAAGGCCCTGCTTTTTTGCCAAACTCATTGACATCAGACATTACATTTTTCATTGAGAAGGCAGAGTCTACAAATATAATAGAGTCATCTGCATACTGAGCAATTTTTATCTCTTTAGTATTTTGTTCATCTTTTTTCCCAAGTGGTATGTGTATACCGGTAATGTTTTTGTTTTGTTTATTTTTTTCAATCGAGACCTCTCCAACTATTATGAATAAAAGTACAGATAAAGGGCAGCCCTGACGTACACCACGTTTAATATCAAACTTTTTTGGCAACCATCCGTAATTTAAACACTCTCCCATTGGCATTTTGATATAAGGTTTAATCCAACGGACAAACGATTCACTAAAATTCATTTTCCCCAAAGTTTTGTACAAAAGCTTCAGACCCTCCCAAAATTATGCATTTACGCCTATGGGGAGGGGGGGGGGGGGGTAGGGGCAACTTCGTTTGTTTGTCCCGGTGTAGGAGGAGAATAATGTCCGCCGGTGGATCACCACTGATGATAATTTTTTCTGCCCATAGCACCCCCAATAAAAAAAAAAATGGAGGATCATTCCTATGCATGCGGCTAACCGAGATACTGTTAAAGATGCTATTCGGTACGGTACGGGCCACGTTAGCTTTTCTTAATGGCTGATACACATGTCAAACCAAACTATTAAAGGTGAAAAGTTGAGTGATTTCTACGTTTAAAAATATACCCCTCTCAGACCCTAGCCTCCTTCGTCGCTTCACTGAGAAAGGTCCACTATTTTTTAGTTTCAACCCCCTTGAAAATCCCAGTTACTGGCCCGATACATGTATACAGGTTCACACACGAATGATAAATAATAAATTAGACTTGGCCAACTTTAAATAGCTGAACCAAATTTTTAAAAATACAATGAAGGGAAAGAAACAAACGAGGAGTAAGCCTGACGTGAATTGTCATGAAACAATATAGATATTACAGAATAAATACATCATTACATATGAACTGCCCCCTCCCCTCCCTCGCCTACTAATATTGAGTCACGACTCTGGCATTAACATGTCAGACATTTATTTATTTCTTTTCGGGGGGGGGGGGGGGCTGAGGTGGTTTGCTTGTAGTCTAGTCTTGTCTTCAGGGGCGACCGAGTTACTTCCAAAGTGGGGGAGGGGCGCCAAGAAAACAGGGCACTTACAACAGATTATAATGGGCACTTAAGAGAACGGAAAATGGACACTTATTTCAAAGGAAGTTGGGAAATTGTCGACTGAAAAGGGGCACGTAACAAAATGAACAGGGCGCATATCAGATATCAAAAGGGGATGGGGCACTTTTACAAAGTAATTAACTTCACTCGCAAGCTTTCTTCTCTCTCTATATAGCGAGTCCTTCTTTCTGTATGATTTTATCTTATTCTCCCCCTTACTTTTGAATACATGGGATGTACACGATGGAACAGCGTTAGTGTGAATCAAAGAAATAGTCGGTCGTTGAATGCTTTTAAGTTGTCACTGAATAACCCAAATTAATAGTTGATCTACATATTTTCATCAAAAAATGTTTGGATATGATCAATCACGGAAATATGTTATTTTCTAAAGTGATTTCCAAATCACTCGTTTTAATGTCAGCTTTAAACTATAAGTTAAGTTAACTGTTAAATCGTTTCTTTTTCTTGTTTAATTGGTGTTGGTTTTTTATCTTAGGTTTTTGTGTGTGTTTTTTCCAAACTTTAATAACACTTTTCTTCAATCTAATTCTCAGTTGTCTTCAAATCTGGATTTTGTATATACGTAAATTAATTTATTTATTTGGTAGTAATTTCTATTTATTTTATCTGCATGTTAATCTTTAAAAATACTGTCATGCACTGTACAAAGTAAAATGCTGACAGGGCCGTTATGGAAAGCAGTTCGGGTCTGTCAGGCTTATGCCGAGTACGTCTCTGGTAACATTATACAACGAAAATCATACAAACAGTGCAGAAAGATCATGTTCATTGTCATTAGACGCTTGTATTGAATATGTCTAGACTTCATGTTTCATTAAATCCATTCATTATCAGTACGGCATTATCATGGACTAAGTCACAAGTCCATTCACTGCCGTTTATTTCGTCAGTGCTGGAGACAGCATTCCACTCCCATAGACATAACACGCAAGTGTGTGCATACACACTGAATGAGCGGAGACCTATTCCACGATATAGCCAACATGAGTCAATACCAGGATCATGTGGTCATGAGTCAATACACTGTCCTTTTAAAAAACATACTTTGATTATACCGTGAATTTCGAGGTCTCACACCAACAAAGCAAAATCCAACATTTTAATGTTGTAACAAAGAACCAGAAACTGGAAAAAATCCCCCCTCCCACACAGATATGCTTCATTTTATTCTTTTATAACATAAGAAATAAAAAAAACCACTGCTCTATTCAACATATCAATGTTGAAAGCAACCAAACCAGACAGTGGCATCTCTTGTTCGAAGTACTCCTCCCACACATATATATTTTGCGTGTACTTTTTCAACATCGTATTTCTTTGTTACTTCAAACAGCATTTAACATAACTAATGCATAGTTCACATTTGGCTTGCGATGTGTCGACGGAGCCCGTAAACTGCCCGTATCCCCCTTTCCGCGCGGCCTCCGCGCGGCCTCCGTGCGGAGGCTGTAAGATTTTCGTGCGGATTCACGGGCTCCGCAGCCTCTACGATTTGTTATCGAGAGGAGTTTGACAAATTTTTAAAAATCGTAAGACCGTAGCCCATAGATATGTCGTAGGCGACATCGCACAATCCTTGCACGGGCACCGTGCAATGGTCAAGCGTGATCGTGCAGCAAACGCACGATTTTTGGTGGACATGGGGCGAAAAAAAATTGTAGGCCTAATGAGATTGTGCATTCGCACGGCCCTCGCACAGCTATCGCAAGGTTGCCGCCTGCTGCCCGTGAAGTATCCGTAAAATATGAAATATGTACACATAATCCCTATTGCTGGGGATTGGGATCCTCAAACGGCACGGTGACTGCACAGTCACTGCACCACCTCCGTGAAGCCTCGCCACGGGAGCCGTGTGGGCTCCGTACGATTTCCTCATGGAGGTTGTGGAGACTGTACGGCAGCTGCATTGACATTGCACAATGCTCGTACGGAATTTAGATGGGTTGCCCCCGAGGCCCCGAGGAACAAATTGCACGATGCCCGTAGACAATGTGAACATAAATGCCGTAGCATTTAGCGACGTACGATGCCCGCAAAATCGCACGGAAAATCTTAGACACTTTTATCGCACGGCGTCGTTAAAGCCTAGGTCACAACCCGCCGTGCGTGTTTTTAGTCCGTACGTGTTCTGCGGAGGCCACGTCCGCCACGTTTTCTGAAAACGTGGGAGGGAGTAGCAAGAGCAGGGAAGGAGTACGTCAACGCACTTCACACGCACTACAACGCAAGGTGTAAGTACATGGCCCGCACGCCACGCCTGGACGTGCTTGGTTGCGTGCATCGTACGTTGCGCACCTGGTAAGTGAGTTGTACGTGCTTACAACGTGCTTACAACGTACGATCGCCGTGCGGTTGCCTCGTTATCGTACGGAGGCCGTACTTTCACGAACGGTGTCCTTACTGACTTGCAGGGAGTAAGTGCGTGCAAGTGCGATAAACGTGAGTTTTTTCCCGCCCTATATAGTTGGGCACATTATGAGAACTTTCGACGTTCACTAGAAGTCAAAGCTGCTGCTGCTAGACATGCCGCCCTTTTAACGCAGAGACTCCGGGTTCTGATGATGCTGCAGAAATCAGCGTGCACAACGTGCGTTGTAAGTGCATAGCACGTACTTCCTCGGTGCGGTTTACGTGAGTTCTGCGTGCTCACTGGACAATTGAACTGGAGAAGCGCCGAATAAGCACGGACCCCGCACTTATCACGTGCGGAGCACGCACGTGCTAGGTGCGTTGTCCGTAGAGCAAGTAACTATGGGAAAATTTTTCAAAAACTCACGGAGTCCGTGCGTTGTGCGCTCGTTAGCAGCAGAGGGCACGCACGTCAACGCACGTCACCCGTACTGGGGGTTAATCCGTAGGCCGCCCGCAGCCTGAACGCAGCGAAAGTTCCTCCTGCACTAAAAATTCTACGTCTTGTCTGCGTGCCCAAATCCGTACGAGGCAGTACTCACCACGTACGGATCCACAAATTTTGCCCACGTTTTTGCACGCAGACAGCACGCACTTGCAAGTACGGCAGGTTGTGACCTAGGCTTAACTAAAGGAAATTCTTCAATACCATGAATATGAATGGATATACATACTCTTGGTAGAATCATTTATCGATTTATGCCTGAAATATATTGTGAATTTGGAGGTTACACATCAACAATGTAAAATCCAACGTTTCAATGTTGGAAAAAAACAACAACCAAGAACTGGAATATGTTCTTTTCGAAATCCCTCTCCAACGCAGGCATGAGTTCATTGTACGTTTTAATCGACATTGTTCCTTGTTACTTCAACGGCAGTTGCCATAACTGTATCAACACAGGAATGTATGGAAAAGTCATAAAACAATACACATATGATACATATTTCGCATTAATAAACGTAAAAAGTCAATAAGTTTGGAGAAGTTCTCGTCTAATTGAATTTTTACCCCAAAACCATTGCAACTTCTCAGATATAGCTTCGTTTATTACATTTTGTCACTGCTTATTACCTATCACAGAACAATATGCTGGGATAATCTTATGAGACCGACAACCCACGGGTAGGAAATGATTAAACATAGGACAGCCTAACAATATGTCCTGATACAAACATGTCCTTTTTACCGGCGGCAGCCCGGGAGGGGGGGGGGGCACAGCACCTCCAACTGATTTTCAAGCACCCATAAAGTGCTTTCTAATTTTAAAAAGGTGCC